>JAQHUG010000261.1:2112445-2123801 GCA_028555095.1 Dicrostonyx torquatus | reverse complement strand
TTTAAATAATGGTATATTTCATTCTGTTGATGGGGAGATGGAAGAGGAATATATTTTCCTATGCCTCATAACAAGCTGCTACGGATTAATATACTTTGTACTTCTGTAATGCATGTTACAGTCTGATTCCCAATCTGATGATAGTGATGACAGTCAATAAATGGTAGCACTAAGATCACAGGATGAAGGAGAAACTAAAGGGGAGAAAATATATGCAAACCATACGGCTGACAAAGGACTAGTACTTAGCATAAATAAGGAACTCAGAATTCAACCACTCAAACGGAACAAACAATTCAACCAGAATGCAAGAAAATGATACAAAGAGAAATTCCAGTGGAGAGAATACATGGATGGTGGACCAGTGCGTGCTTGGGGGAATGTCTGACTGCACGCTGTAGCCATGTTAATCTGCCTGTTTCTCTGTGGGCCAGTTTGTGTGATGTTATTCCATACAGGTGAGGGTTTCCACGAAACCTCCTAGAAGAGCAAATTAACCCTCTCTTCCCCCTTCCTCCTGGCTGTACCATTCTTCTTGTGCCTGCCTCCTTCCAGAGAATGGAGCTGCCTGCTTTGTCTTTGGACTGCCTCTCCTGGATGTTCAGTCCAGCTGCCAGGGAACAGGCTTTGGTCCATATCTGGCAAAGGCTTTTCCTCTGCCTGCCTCCCGAAAGTGCCTGTTAGGGTTGCTGGTGACTTTCATTTCCTTCCACTCAAAGACCACTCCCTGCAACCCTCCTCCTGTCAGACACTGGGGTGCTTGTGGAAGGCCCCTCTCCCCCTGAGTTATGCTCGTTAAATGAGCCACCAGGCGAGATGAAACCTGTGGTGCCAGCAGTCAGGAAGGGATGGCTTTTTGGTGGCCTGGGAGCCAGGAGGAAATTGGGGTGCTAGGCGTGCTGTGTTTTGTGGTCTAGTGATGACTGTTTGATTTCAGCTGACAGAAATTCACTGGGCTCTGCAGAGCCTGGTGGCTCATTTAACTGGGGAATTTTCTACATATATGTCTTACTTCTAAGTGATATTTGCTCAAACAACAAAAAACAAAATGCAAAATTCCTCCATGGCAGGGGTGGGGGGAGTTAAAACCAGACAGGCCCGAAAACACTCAATTATAGACACTGGGAATGTTTCCAATAGTCCCTTTCACCCAGGTGGTTCTGGGTAATTTCAGTTGAAAGCCTTTTATCCATTTATTTTAAGTTGGAGGGGGACAGGGGAGGAGTTTGCTTTTGAAATGTTCCCAGCAGGTTCTGCTCTTCTTGAACTCACTGGGGCCCACTATCCTCACAGCACAGCACAGACACCAATCACAGCCAGCAGGAGCCACAAGGGCTGGCTTGAGGCTGGCACTGCCCAGAACAGCTGCTGAGATGAGTTCTGGCCTCAAGGGTCCAAGATGCTCTGAAAGCAGACGGGCTGTGTGGCTGGTGGGCTGACTCCGTCTTCAGGGAAAGGCAGTTCTCTGTGCCCCTCACTCCCATGGCGAGCAGCCCGTCAGCCTAGCCCAGGACAGGTACCCACACAGTGTGTCTCATAGGCCAGTTCCTCCTGAGGCTTCACAGACTCCTTGTGGATGGACCCAGGAGCTCCACACAGCCTGCCCTGGGGCAGACTGATCCCTCCAGTGTGGTCCCTTAGCTGCTTAGCAGTGGGTGAACCTGGGTGAGTTAGTACCCATCTCCCTGCCTCCATTACCCCTCATTTGTTATATGTTAAATGTTTGTTAAGTGGAGATGAATTTAGGGCTCCTTCAGAAGTGCTTGGAAGACTGTGAGAGTTAAGCCTTCAATATGCTTAAATGAGTGACTGGTTTGTAATTAAATTAAATATATATATATATTATAAATTATATATATACATATATATCATGTATAAGCTTTGAAAAAAAACTCTTCATTTATGTCTTGAGGCATAATGAAATTCATTATGAAAGGATTCTACAGACAAATGAATCTGGGAAACACCTTAATTCTCTTTGTGAATTTCAGGGCACTGAAGACAGAAGTTCATAAGGCATTGTCACCCTGAGGAAAGGAGATGGCATGGTGACACCGGTATTCGCAGCTGGCTCTGCCGGTCACTGTCCTGAGCTGGTGTTTACAGAAGACCCTTGGGGAAGCACAGAAGCTTTATAAAGCCACTAAGGAAGCTTCTCCGTGGTGTCAGGGAGGAGTGGAAGGGCACTGGGGTTTTCTATCACTTTGCACTCACAACCACTTAGAGGCCTGTATGATTACTGACTCATTTACAGACAGGGAAATTGAGGCAGAAAGAGGCTTAAGAAGCTTGACTGGGGCCCCATGGCTAATAAGTGGGAGAGTCAGGATTTGAACCCTTATAATTTGGCTCCAGAGTACATACGCTCATTCCCTAGTGCTTCTCATGGTCACAGTGCTGGGGGATTTTTCTACAGTGGTCCTTGGCCTTTGGCTGTTGACCTCAGTGGGTGTCAGGGAGCCAGTTCATCATGGTTGCCCAAAGTCACAGGAGGGGACCACACACCCCTGGCAGGGACCTGAGTGCCTTTATGATATTTCAAGACGGATGACTCTACAGAGCTTTCGTGGAATGACTCTCATAATTCCCCAAGAGCAAGACAGATATTTAGAAAGAGATGCAGAGATGTGGCCTTCCTCTGCTGGGAATGGAGACTTTGGTAGGGGTGAACCCCAAGGATTCAGACGAAGCTCCTTCGACAGGCTGTCCCATCAGAGGTGTTTATCATTTTGTTACTGTGATATGATGTCATCTAGTCATATGTTGGGTTTCACTCATAGTTGTCCTGAAATATGTATGTATGTATGTATGTATGTATGTATGTATGTATGTATGTATGTATCCTGAAATGTATGTAAACCTTTGGGCTTCATGTTGGACAAACTGTCAGTCTACATGAAAAGACTTCTCCCAAGGCCTAACTGTAGCAGAATACGGTCCAGGGATGACACCCTTCTTCCCTTCCTACTCGATTCTCAACATCCCTTCGGGTCTGGTCAGCACCAAGGTACCTTGGGGGTGCCCACTTTCTCTCTTTTTCTTTTAGTCTGGTCGAGGGAAACTAGCTTTTAGAGCACATGGGTTGGTATGACCCCCTGGCTAGAGCGTAAGTTCCACGAGTCAAAGATCACTAACCTGCTCTTGTGCCTATGCCTTGGGATACAGCAAATAGCCAAAAAGACGCCTCGCAAGTAACTATGAAAGTAGCTGTAACCAGCTGAGATGCGCTTGCCGTCTGTAACTGCGATGTCCGGACCGTCCAGATCTGTGAGTCTCCACCCCCACTCTCCACTGCAACCACAATGGCCTCCCTGCGCCCCCCCCCCTTTTGTACCTTGCTTGCTTTTAAGATTTCAAACATCAGGGGCAGGCCTTGGGTGACGAGCTCCTCTGTGTACTCCTCCTCTTGAATAGTCTTGAACTCCTTGAGCAAACACTGAATGAGAGGCCGGCGGTGCTGCTGGAAGGCGACCCGCAGTGACTCCAGCCACGTATGCAGAGTCCATGGGACACCTGAAGGGGACAGGCGGGGGGGGGCGGGGGGAGGCATCGGGCCAAGTGGGAGGGGAGGGCAGGAGAGGCGAGGGTAGAAAACAACCAAGGAACAGAAATATTTTTATCTGAAAGTTGGCCTTTGTCTAGAATATTATCAAGCTATGAATCCGAGGGACTGGTCTTCAGTGAACACAGGTGAGAGGTGCAGAAGTTGAAACGCTTCTGCGTATGCGTACGCATGCGCATGCGCCTCATACTATTGGAGGGCGCATTTTACAATATCAGTCATTGCGCAGAGTCTTTCAGTTACTCATTCTTACGTCTCCCTGCCTCTGAGTCCACTGCCTTTCTTCTACTGGGGAGGGGAAACCTCAGGGGAAGCGAGAGTTGCTTCAGGATTAGATGATATTGAAATCAGTGGGAGGAGACCATTGCCGGGCCTGTGTGAGACATTTCCACCTGCAGCCCCTCATCGCGTCTTCTTCCTTTAACAAGGTCTACTCAGCGGATGACTGCTGTGTTGTGCAGTGAGGGGGCGGGGAGGAGGGAGGGAGAGCATGCCCCGCCTGCTTCAGAACGAACAGGTGGATGGTTCTGAGCCCCAGAGATTAATCATGCAAAACAGACTCTCAGGGCAACAGCATAAACTTCCCATATATTGAACAGTCCACCTGACAGAGACCCTTTCTAGACTAGCGATCCAGCGGCTTCTGTTTCATTTTCAGCCTGCCATGACCCATTTTCATGTCCCACTGTTCCCTTCCCTTGCCAGGCAAAAGTCACTAGATGGGTACTAGGCTAGCCTGGATCACCAGAAACACCAATGAGCCAGCTCTGGGCTATCTCACTGAAGAAAGAAAGAGCCACTGCTCTCCTGAAAGGCTCCTGTTGACTCAGAGGAAAAGTCCTGCTGAGAAGGCTTTTGTCCTTGCCTGGAGGGTCACTCTGTGTTAGTGGAGTGGGGTGTTCTGTACAGCAAAGTCCTCAAGCCCTGGGAACCACCTGGAGTGATTGTTAAATATACAGATTCCAGCCTTTATCCATCCAGACCCTCAACGGCAGAGCCTCTGGGTGCAGGGCCTGGCAATCTGTATTCAGACAAGCTCCCCAGGTGATTTAGGTACCCGGCTCAAGGTCCAGGGTTTGGGAACCAGGACAAGATGATCTAAGGGTGAGGGTCTCAGAGTAGGCAGAGTATTGCTGTCTGTGGGGACCGTGTGGGTGTCTTGGCCTGGAAATGTTCTAACAAGTGACAGAAAAGCTCCCTGGGACCCCTTGACGTGTGTGAGTGTGTGTGTGTGTGTGTGTGTGTGTGTGCACACTCTGTGTCTAGTGGTGAACGGTGCCCAAACTGACCTATACTCCTGATATCAATTGTGACATCCACGTAACCATGTTCAGCGCTGTGATACATGGCCTCCCTCAGGGCCCTCAGTTTGGCCTTGCTGTTGCGGCTGGCACACAAGGGGGGCGGGGCTGTTTCTGGCAGGTCAGTCCCCTCAGCCAGAATCTCCTCCAGGGACAGGATATCGTTCTTCTCCTTCTCTGGCTGAGCGAGCAGCTTGCGGAACACATTCCTGTCAATCATAAACCCAGAGAGGAAGACACTGAGAGACGGAAGTAGCCGTGCTGGGAGCAGGGGCACAGTAGGGGCTAGGAAGCTGCTCACTCAGAACCAGGAATGAGAGGATATAATCCCCAGGTGGTCGCTTTATGGATGGCAGGCTTAGGGGGATGAAGGAGATGGTGGGGTATGACCGGCCATGTTTCCCAGAGGACATCTTGAGGCTGAGTAATATCCAGAAAGTTCTGGAACTCTGCCCTTTTGAGCATTAGTCTGGCGAATTCGCTATTTTGGGGGTAGGGTGGGTAGTGTGTAATAAAACCTGACGGGGCTCCTGGAAGAAAGCTAGAAAAGACATGAGCAAATATGAAGAACTCTGTCATTTTTTTTTCCTGTGAGTTCTTCTCACATCATGGCAGCTGACATGATGTGCTCTGACCCATACTGGCCAAGAGTGACATGTCTCTGTGATTAAAACTGGCTGAGAGTGGACAGAATATGGCAGTCTGTAGGTACGGTGCAAGGAACTGGCTCTTGGCAGAAAACTGTGGGTGAGGGCACTCTTGTCAGGGCCAGAGCCTGGGCCAGCTCACTTCCACTGGGCCCCACAACCAGAGAGAGGATGGGTCTGGGGGAGGCCTGGGAATCTGCATTTTTAACAAGCACCACTCGGGACCTGGTGGCTTTGGCCCATCCTAGCCTACCTGTGTCCATGGGCTGCGGCCTGGCTGAAAGAGTTCATGTCACCCTGGGGGGTTGTAGAAATTCCATTCCTGTACATGGTTCCTATCAGGGGGTCCGCACCACGCTCCAACAGCAAACTAACCAGCTCAAAATTCCCTGCAAGCCCAGAGAAGGGGGTTTTGTAAAAGAAACAAAAAAAAAAAAAACAAAAAAAAGAAAACAAAAGCCAGTCACAGGTACATCAAAGGCCACAGTGGGGGACACCAGGGCTGGGGTGGCACTGGCAACTTACCAACAGCTGCGGCGAGCTGTAGGGGAGTTTCCGAATAGTTCTCCTCGCCATGCTCCACTGAGCCTTCCACCTTGGCCCCAGCATCCAGGAGGAGCTGCGGGGAAGAGCGGCCACTGAGACACACGAAGGGCACGATTGGGGGGAGGCGTCAGTGTCCTGGTAGAAATGGGTCAGATACTAGTGTCCCCCTCCCCCAGGTCAGTGACCTTGTGCTCTGGGCTGGAGGCAACTTCACCTCAGATAAGAAGCCTCTCTCGTCTTCTAGGACCCCAGACTACCCACAATGCGGTCCATGCAGAAGAACAGGTTAGACAGTTTGTTAGAAGGGCTGCCTCTCTGGCCCCAGCCTGGGCATACTGAGCTAGTCTGTATTTTAACAGGCTCTCCAGGGCATCCTTAGGTAGAGAAAGGTTTCTGGAAACACTGAGATAGAAGAAGCATCCAAATGCGGGAAGTCTCTATTGTCGGGTTTGCGTCACAAGCCTCAGAGGGCAATTGAAGCGGTCCCTTCCAGCAACTCTTGTTATGACTGATCCCCGGGTCGTGCTCAACCAGCCAGGGGGAGAATCCCTTCCAGAAGGCCCTGGGTGACTCTGAGGACAGGTGAGGTGCTTAGTTCTCCGGCCAGCAAGATCCAGGGAGGTGGCAAAAGCCACAGAAGCTTTGCCTCTCCTGCCTTCATCCAGTGCATTTGCGGAGATACGCGAGCTCATTAAAGGAGGTGGAGGCTCTGTCTGTACCAGCTCACCACTCTCGGTGACGGTGTGCTACTGGTAGGTAGCATATAACATGGGGGAAAACCCACCATCTTTACTACCTACCTACAGCTACCTGAGGGCGTGTCCCCATGACTGCACCTGCCTCAGGGATGCAGCCTCACTATCAGGAGGTTCTGCCTGACTTTCAGTTGTCCCCTTTCCTGAATGAATGAGTGAGGATGTGGTTGTCCATCGAGGGGTTCTGTCTGTGCTTTTGAGATGCTATTAGCTCCCTTCTGTTTTAGATTCCCCTCTGCCCCAAAAGGGCTGAGTTTGATGTCCTATAAGCAGGGTACTATACCACACCCAACCTCCTGAAATGCCACTATGGGTCTGTCATGAGGATTCCCCTAGCCAGGAAACATCAAAGGCTCCTGTGAAATACCAGCACTGCTGAGCTGTCCCTGCCACTTCAATCTCTGCTCACAGAATTCAGAAATGTGGGCCACATCAAAGAGGCATGTTCTCGTTGTATCTGCACTCACTGTGGGCCTGGGGAGGTCCCGGACTTAGATGCCAAGCTCCCTCTTCTGATGAAGTAAAGACCAAGTTAAGACAGGGGCTAGTCACTGACAATCAAGTGGACCACAGTGATGATACAATACTCAGGATGGCAGATGCAGGCACGTTACCTCATTTGGAGCTGTTTCAGAAGACGTGGGGAATCTACTGTAGACCCCCCCACCCCCAGGAGCCGATTCTTAAGAGTCAATGCTCATACCAGTGCATTTTTTTCAGACATGCCCTGTTGATCTGGATGCTTCTTCCCCACTGGTTGGAAACCGCTGGCCTCTACAGAACACTAGGGCCGCACCTAAGGGAAGAGTCCTTCCAGGTACTGATGCTGGCCAAGTCTCACGGTCACGTTAAGACGAGTAAAAGGAGTGAGTCCACAGAATACCAGCTGAAGTCCCATCTCAGAGCAACCAGGAAGAACTCCACAGGTCGGTCGCTCTGGATGTGAGGCTGCGTGTGGGTACGCAATGCTTTCATATTGGTTAATGCTGGGCCAAATGGATGCTTAAGTATCATAATTTTATTATAAAATAAGGATAGGCTACATTGCATTGCAATTAACCAATATGAATCACTCGGGGAGATATGCATGCTGGGAGAGATCTGGATTTGCGTCATGGATTAATGTCACAGTTAACGGTCAGATGTGGAGAGGGAAATACTTAATACCTGAACTACAGGAATATGTCCATGCAACACAGCAAAAGTCAGAGCCGTCCAATGGCGGGTCTCGGGGTGGACGGATGGATATTTATGAGGAGTACTGACAACCTATAAACAAATTGAAGTTATTTTTAAAAAGGTGACCTTCACAATATTTAGATTCTAGCCTATCTGTGGCCAGGCACACAGATTAGGAAAGTATCAAAAAGACATCCTGGCAGGTGCCTGGGCAAATGGTGGTGACGTTGGGTAGTGACCTTGTTGGAGGTCCCCAAGCAACCTCTCACCAGAATTGGGGGCTGGTCCTGCTTGAGTTTCTTAGGAGAGATGCTGTCGCAGCCTTCTAGAAGCAGGCCACTGGAGGACTGTGTTTGGCGGTGTGTGTTATCAGTGGGGGCAGGGAAAG
Organism: Dicrostonyx torquatus; assembly: GCA_028555095.1. NCBI lineage: Eukaryota > Metazoa > Chordata > Mammalia > Rodentia > Cricetidae > Dicrostonyx > Dicrostonyx torquatus. Next base: position 2,115,423 of record JAQHUG010000261.1, on the reverse strand, counting down.
GTTTTTAAACCTAGATCTTTGTGCCTTCACTTTTCTCCTAAAAAGCACTAGTGTCCCTTCACTCATAGGATGAAGCTTTGGAAGCCAGCTTCTCTGCCAGTCTCTTTCCCTCTTTCTGCTTAAGGAGGGTGGTGGTTCTGAGAGCTATAGGAAGTGAGGCAGCCTGAGACACATCTATCTACATTTTAGATCCTCAAAGGGGCTGGGTGAGGGGTAGGTCTGTTTCACGCTTCCACAGGAGAGAAGACAGTCGCTCACTTGAAGAGAGGATGTCCCTGCCACTCTGCCCACAGGTCACCTGGCTTCTTAGTTGAAAAGGGCCCTCGTATAACTGAAAACACAGGCACAAAACTTGCCCTGAACATGCCAAGAAGAAAGAATGAGAGACTGGCTTTCAGGATGGAGAAAGGGTCTTGCTTGACTATGCCAAGCTGGGACGCAGTAGGGAAGCCGATGGCTGGAGGCTTGTGATATTAACACCAGCACATGGTGATCTGCTCAGCATTCTTGGGGCATGTAACCTTGGCCTGAGTGTCCTTACATTAGACAATGGCACTGAGAAAAACCCACGGGAGACTCTGGAGAGGAGGACCAAAGAACACCTCTAGCTGAGGACCTTAATGGGGCCTGTGATGCTTAGAGACCCATAACGCTCTGGGTCCCGATATTACTTGACCTCTCTATCACTTAAAACTATTAAGATCCAAAAGGGGTTTGGATTCAGAGCTATGTTTACTGTCTGCTTTCCTCAGATGAACATAAAACTCACCAATATTTTTTTTTTTGAGTACAGGGCAACACTGAAGGGCATCTAATTTTGAAGCAAAAAGGTTTCCCAGAGTTGCTGATTGATGGCTGCAGCGTGCCAATCTCCTTGACATCTGCAGCTGCCAAGTGCTGGCTGAGCGGGCCTTCAGGCAGCAAAGAACAAAAATAAAGCAAGGATCCACTTATTTTGAATCTCGGGGTGGTTTGGAGCAACTACTGTTAACGGGGTCCCAAACATGGCTAGGTGCCTCTGCTAGGTGCAGATCAGTGCTGGGTATCAATTCCTCCCGACGATGTGTACGTAGTTCATCTCATAAGCCACACCACTTCTTGAGCTCCAAAGCAAGTGGTGCTTTCAGAACTGGAGCCTAAGCCTGTCAGATGCTAAAGCCTTCAGGGAGGGGAGCCTCAATTTCCAGTCTACTGCACTGCATCCCAGCAGCTCTGAGATAATTCAGCCAACAAAATGAATCTGGGGATGAGGGGAAGACAGAGGATATCAGGAGGGGAAACCTCAGCCCAGGGAGCCAGGACAGCTTGTGCCAGGCATCAGGAAAAGGCTGGGATGCAGGAGTTTTCTGTCCCATCCCAGAAAGGATGAGTCAGGAGCTAGGAGGTGCTCAGTCAATATAAGCCAAATCTCCCTGTAACTACAGCTATTGTTTCAAACGAAGCACACACAGGGGCTGCTACTTGGGACATCGGTTGTGAACTCAGTCTGTGACACGGTCTGCCAGGTGACTTCACCACGGCTACAGTCACTGGAAGGGTTGAGGAGTAATGTGTGAGGGTGGCTGGGAAGGGAAAGTCTGGGCTGGCAGGGCCTGCCTGCAGCCCTCTGTACCCTCACCTCCACATTCAGGTCAGCTCCGGCATCCAGCAGCATCTGCACCATCGCCTCGTCCCCGCGGACGCAGGCATACATCAAGGGGGTCATGCCCTGCGGTGGTTAAAACCAGAGACGGAGACATTTTACAAGGTGGCCGTGGTCAGCCAACGGACATGTGGGAGGTCTTACTGGTGTGTGTGCTGCTCAGACTCTGGCAGGACAAAAGAGTAAATGTGGGGACCAGTGATGCACAGGGTCACAACCTTCCACATTCTGGAAACTGCGGTGGAGGAGTGAAGGGAGTGACATCACCCTTAGTACCTATCTTGGCTTAAGTTGGAGGGCTTTCGTGAACTGCATGGTACAACAGACCTAAGTGTGTCTTTAAGACAAGTGGCTGATTGGGATGGGGGTAGGGATGGTTCACAAGAACCCTACACCATTTAATTATAATGAATACAGTTGTATCCTTCCCAGTGTGACGAAGTGTCCTTGTTTCTCTATATGGGTCTTGGGTCAGGCAGATGTCTGTCAATCTAGACATCCTGGAGCACGTGACCACCTGCATTGACATCTGTCCTCACAATACTCTTTTCAAGCGCAAGGCAACTGAAGCAGGGTGGCCTTCAAGAAAACCTTCCCTGCTCGGCCTCGTTGTTCACACAAACCTAGCACCACAGCCGACAGGAGGGATGGAGCTCTCCATCAACAGGGTTGTGAAGGCAGCTATTTGGGAAAATGTCCATGCTCCAGCCTTATCTCACATGACATACCAATATAATCTTTAGTTTTACTAGAGATAGCTAGCAAAATTAAAATTATAAGAGATACCAAGTTGGTTTCGGGATTCATTTCTAGACATAAAGCCAATGAAAAATGTCACGCGTGAAAATTACTCTAGCATTGGTATCGTGCAACGGGAAACGTTATAAGCAAAAATTCCAGTGTCAATGACAAACTGAGATGCACTTGTTACATTACAGGACTTTGTTCCTAATATAGAAAGAATTCCTCTAAGTAAAAAAGAAAACAGTAATAATACCAATAAAAAGCAAGGGAAAGCAGAAGATTAACAGGAATACATATGTAATCAGCGGGTGCACAAAGAATAGTCAGGCTCCTGGGTGCGGGGAATGAACTTGGGAAAGCGTGGTGCACTTGAGACACTACTTCCATTCTAAAGAAACATTTCCCCAAATAAATAGAGATTGGAACAAAGATTTGTCTAAGTATGTTTCGGTCAATGTTATTCATAAACACTTTAAATATCTGACATTGGAAAGATGGTTAATGAATAAACACTGTAATCATTTTATACAGATACTAAGAGCAACTTACAAAAGAATATTCAATAGCATTACAAGGTATCTGAAATATAAAA
>JAQHUG010000261.1:2083439-2112278 GCA_028555095.1 Dicrostonyx torquatus | reverse complement strand
TTTTTTTTCTTTTTTAAAAAGATTTATTTATTTATTATGTATACAACATTCTGCCTCTATGTATGCCTGCATGCCAGAAGAGGGCGCCAGATCTCATTACAGATGGTTGTGAGCCACCATGTGGTTGCTGGGAATCCAACTCAGGACCTCTAGAAGAGCAGCCAGTGCTCTTAACCAGCCCTAAATCCCTGCTTTTCAACATAAAAGATACATATGATTGTGTACTAGGGATCCTTGATGTTGTTCAAGAAAAATCGTCCCTTCTATCCTCTTCATGGAACTCTTGCAAAGAGCTACCTGGGGGTCAAACAGTCCCTCTTGTCCCTTGTAACTCTACACTAGGGGGAACAGCTGGCCGATTTCTCTGTCTGTGACATCACCACCTCCCCAAGGTACCTCTGCGCCTTGTGGATGCCTCTCATCTACCATCAATTTCAGATCTGTTGGGCACTGCCATGTCTGAGTGATGCCCTAGGGTCCCCGGACTGTCTTTGGTGTCTCATAAACACTCTCTAAGAGGTTTAAGAGATCTGTCTTGTATCAATAGCAGACCGGCAGAGAACTGACTTTAACACGCCAGTAAAGAGACCTCAGGGTTGCAGAGTCCTAAGAACAACGATATTATCAAGCTATGGTCAAGCTAACGATATTATCTCCTTTCCGGAACAGGTCTGTTTTCCACTGAAATCATCATGTGAGCTTTCCATAAGGAAGGACAAGTGTATTTTTTTTTTTTTTAAAAAAAATAAGATTAAAAAAAATTCCAAAACACTAAAAAGAGAAAAAAATGGAGGAGGGGGCATTGTTATTATTATTATTTAAATATTGTTATTAGTGGTCAGCAGAGGGAGCCGGTGTCCTGCCAGATGCTCACGCCCAGTACCAGCACTGAGAAGGTGCGGTGCGGTGCCAGCGGATTGGTACCTGTTCGCTCATGGTGTTGATTCCGTCGGGCCCCAGCAGAGACACCGCCTGCTTCACCAGGTCGGTCCGGCCACAGTTGAGCATCCGGAAGCCCAAGTCCTGCTTGAACTTGGCTTCAATGGCCACTGCGTCCAGCTTCCGAGAAGCACAAAAGCAGTCGTCCGCCCTGAGGGAGGGAGAGATGGTCACGTGGGTGCTGTCGGCTTTTTTTTTTTTTTTTTTTTTCCCTTCCTCCCCAGGGTCTGCTCCCTGAGAACATACTTCCCAGCGAGCTCCACCAAGTTCCTCATTTGCCTTTTCTGAAAATTGCCTGTTCTAAGCTCCCATTTAAAACAACTGCCTCCTGGTGGCTCTTAATCCTCTGTCCTTGCTGTGGTTGGGTCTGGTCCCTTATCTGTGTGCCAGGAGCATTCTCAGCTAAGAACTGTTAGGCACATATTTATGGAGTGTTTATATAGATTAGGTCCTCTGCTAAACATCTTATGTGAGTTGGTCCACTCAATTCCCACACAATAGAAGGCAGAATTCCTGTGAGGAACTTTAAACCTCTGGGAAATAGGGACGAGGAACACCCCCCTCCTCCAGGCCACTCCATTTGCAGGTGACAGAGCCTGGATTTGAACCAGAGTAGGGTGTGGGAAGAGCCGGTCTTTGGATCTACTGTGCCACCCTGTCTCCCAAGCGTAGCATCTACTGTTTGCTCGTTCCTGTGTCTGACTTCTGAACAGGCATTTGTTTGCCTGTGTCCATTCCAGTGACAGACAGGAGATATGAAGATTAGGAACCCAGGATGGAGTCACTACGTTCCAAATAGAACAAGCCAGACAACTCGCCGGAAAAAACGAGAGATGGCAAGGCGCTTCAGGGAGAGAGGGGGAAGGGAACGATGGGAGAAGGTGATACAGGCTCCGTGTTGAGAAGACATTACTATCTTCTCCCAGTGAACTGACCGATATTCATTAAATCAAGTTACTAAGCTTATGAAAAGTGCCCTGCTCTAGCTAGGTGTCATATGTCACCATCCTTGCTCGGGAAGCCCTCAGCCTGGTGAGGGAGAGGACAGGCATGGACCATAATTCCATGCATCTAATACAAAATATTGAGGGTTCAGCAACACTATTTCTAGTGAAGTATGTTATGGGACTAAAGGCCTCTCTGCACCACACATGCTCTAAGGAAGCGTTGTCTTCCAAGGAAGTTGACCCATGGGCTGTGGTTGTAGGTATGGGGACAGGAGAGGATGGAGGGACCCAGGACTTAGCTTCAAACTTGGCATCAGCATCCTAGACTTTGGGGCACAGAATAGGACTGTCTTGTGGCCTCTTGGTCTAGTGCGTGTGGGCTTTGAACTCGGCTAGAGTTGCCAGATCAGGCAAACACAAAGGCTAAATCAGCAGAGCATGGGGCATCTTTATATCAAAGCTTTGTCCATTGTTTATTGAAGATAGAAATTTAACTGGGTTTCCTCTTTTTTTTCTTCTGGAGAAGGGCAGGGCTAACTATGCAGAGAAACTTAGGGTTCCCCTCCTTTCGTGTGGTGGCAGGGACTAGTGGTTTAGCCAAGGAAGCTCGCTACACCAGAGTAGCAACACAAAACCCTAGGGCACAGAGCACAGAGGCCTCCAGGGGGCATAAGTGGGGCATCTATGTGTGTTTTCCTAATGTACCAGGATCCTCTGTGTGTGTGTGTGTGTGTGTGTGTGTGTGTGTGTGTGTGCGTGCGTGTGTTGTATGTGTGTGTTTATGAAAGTCTCTGGGAGTTGATTCATTTCAAGGACAACCTTTCTTCTGCTAGATGCCGGCAGCGGCTGCTTTGTGAAATCACACAGCTCCCATCCTGGGGAAAGAACACGCGACCTAGAAGAAGGGCAGAAGTGCCATGGAAGGCTGATTCCGTGGCACGACTCAGCTGTTGCACTCTGGAACACACAGCAGCCATGGTTACCTGGTCAAGACCTGTACAAGCCTGAGCCTGTCAACATTTCACATGGAGGGAGAAGGGGTGATGACCCACCCCTACCAGAGGACTTTTTAGGTAGTTAATGGTTTCTGAGGAGTGTAGGAAGACATGTTCTCCAGTGGTATAACCACTGGGAATGTGCCCATGCTCCTGTAAACAATGCTAATAAGACTCATTGGGTTATTAAAAAACACATGGAAACAGAAGAAGGATTATTTGGAAAGAGAGAGGGGATCAGCAGGAGTGGGGGAAGACAAAAACAGTGACAGAGTGGAGGATACGATCAAAATATATTACATAACTCTACGAAAAATGTCACGATGAAACCCAATATATGTAATTAATACACATGAACATAAACAGGAAAAAGGAGTTCCTATCTGGGGACAGAGATATGAGTGATCACTGTCACATAAAAACCCACCCAGTCATCTCCTCTTGCATGTCTGTCTCTAAGTACTAAGCCTCAGTACTTCATGGTGCATTCAGATATGTGGTTCCCCCCTTTCCCTGCAATCAAGCTACATCCCACGTGATTGGGCAAACATTGCCAGGGCCACTGTGCGTCAAACCCCACGCCAAGGAGCTCCAGAGGAGGGAGGCAGAGGCTGGGTTCACAGGACTCAAAAGCTTGTGAGCAGATAATTCTAAGAACATCACAAGTGTTTACCAGCTCCTGAGGTCCTTGATTTTAATTAGAAAGAGACAAATGGCAGGAAAATTACTGCAGCTAAAATGATGATAATTGTTATTACAGGAAGCTGATGTTTACCAAACGAATACTCAGTGTGGAGACCTAAGCTCCTTCTGTGTGTTAACCCATACCATCATCATGGTGAGCCCCAGACCTAAGGGCTATGTGCCGCCTACTACAACGACGAAATCAAGGCAAAGGACTTATCAGAGATACAGATGCTAAAGGACAAGCTGGCGTGTGTCGGGGTACCTAATTGTTGGGGGTCAGAGGGCCCTGAAGCATACCGTTACGTTCTGTCCGTGTGTTTAACTTCTGTTAGTACTGGACTGTTGGATATCTCTTAGACCTTTAAGTTCAGCGTCTCCAAACAAATTGTATGAAAGCCTCTGTCTGCACCCTCTAAATGTGTTCCTGGTTGCCCCATCTCAGCTACTGACATTACTGCTCACCCAGGTGCTGAAACAGGAGTCTGGTCTCACACCCACATTCATCCCAACAGCTGTTACATTGCACCCAAATCCCAAGTCCATCCCCCTTGTGCCATCATGGCTCTCGATGGGTCGCAGCGCACATCCTTAGGTGGAACAGTGTAGGAGTCTAATGGTCTTCTCGATTCCATTCTCCCCACCCCATGTCACCTCTCATGCAGAGTCAGAGCGAGTGTCAGTGTAGGCAGGGTCCCTTGGGTTCTTTCTAAAGCCTTCTAGTATATTAGGGATAAAGTTTGGCTCTACGGCACGGAGCTAAGGTCTTTCCTGCATCAAGGATTGTGTCCCTGTTTCTTTCCCATGGGAAGCCTTCCTTGGGGCTCCTCCTTGTCCTTCATGGATAAGATTGACCATAGCCGAAGAGGCTTCCCATCAGATCACCTATACAAAGGTGTACCCTTTTCCTATGTACATGCTCACCTCATGGTCAGCTCCCTCTGTCCCCTTGGTGGCATCTTCACAGTTAGTGACTAGTTTTCTTAAAAACACACACCCCAAAAGCCATTAAATTTCATTTAATTAATTAGCTAATCTCTCTCTCTCTCTCTCTCTCTCTCTCTCTCTCTCTCTCTCTTGTATGTATATGTGCACACACACAGTGCATGTGTTGAGGTCAGAGAATAACTTTGGAAGTGAGTTCTCTTCTTCCCCTATATGGGGCCCAGATCCAGTTCATGACATCAGCCTTGGTAGCAAGGGCCTCACCTGCTAAGTCATTTTGCCAGCTCCTAGTTAAATTGTTTTTTTTTTCCCCTACCAGCACGTCTAAGTCCAGGAACAGGACCACACCCATCTTGTTCTCTGCTGTAAGCAAAGCAGAGTTGAATGCAAATAGCAAGAACCGACAGGGGAGACAGGTGTGTGCTACCATGTGTTCTTTGTTTATAAATGGAGACTTAATCTTAACTGACTGCTAAAAATTACACATATGTATTTATAATGTATAACACGGTACTTAGAACTATGTACACATTGTAGACTAGGCACATTAAGACAAGGTGTTACCTTACATGTTGAGCGTGTCTGAGATGAGAGTGGTTCAAATCTATTCTTTTTTTCTTCCTCATGCTTGCTGGATAAGCAGTCCACCAACTGAACTATGTCTGCAATCCCAAATCTACCTGCTTAGCAATTTCCAAGTACGCGACACAAGGTTATAAAATACATTCCCCATGCTTTGTAGCAAATCTCCTGAACTTATTTCCTCCGGTCTAACTGAAAATTTGTATCCTTCAAGTCACACATCCCTCTGGACTCCCTTCTGCTCACCACGCTCCACTCTCTGCTCTTCAGAGAGCCACGTTTTCAGGTTCCCCATGTAAGTAAGACCACACATTATTTATTTGTCTTTTTATGCCCAGTTTATCTCATGTCACGTAATGTCCTCCAGGTCCATCTATGCTGTGATGGCAGAATTTCCTTTTGTATTGTATTGGCTAGTATTCTGTTGTAAATACACACCACACACACACACACACACACACACACACGCACACACACACACACCCCACATTTTCTTTATCCATTCATATCTGCTGATGGACAGTTAGGTTGACTCCACTTAATTACTGTAAATGATGCTTCAACTTAACATGATGCTATGACCTATCTCTGTGACTACTGACTTCCTTTAGGTGTCCATCAATAAGACTGTAGGTTTCTATCATGGTTTTACTTTTTTTTTTTTTTTGAGGAACCTCCACATTTCGACAACGGCTGCAGTTATACATTCCTACCAACAGTGCACGTGGATTTCCTCTTCCTTTTTGACCATAGCTATTTTACCAGGTGCAATTGTAGTTTTTGTCATTTTTATGGTGATATTTTATTGTCATTTTAATGTGGAACTCTCTAATGAGTAGTGATGGCTGGCATTTAAAAACACACTTACTGTCCATTTGTCGTCTTCTAACAAATGCCTCTTCAGGTCCTTTGCTCGTTTTTAGATTGAGTTGTTTCCTTGTTGCTATTGAGTTGAGTTGATCACACCATATCTGACGTGTTTGCAGACGTGCTCTGCTCTGTGTACGAACCACACGCTGTGCGTTTTTTATGCTTTCTTCAGTCGGCTGTCTCTTTGCTGTGCAGAGAGTTTTAAATTTGATGCAATTCCATTTGTCTATTTTGGATTTGTTTTGTTTTGTTTTTGGCCTGTGTTTTTTGGGATACATCCAAAAATCATTACCCAAACTAATGTCATGGAGTTTTCCCTTTGTGTTTTACATTTTTAGGTCTTGAGTCCATTCTGAGTTGATTTTTGTATATAGTACAAGATAAGGGTCCAGTCTCACACTTCTGTGTGTGGATATTCGGTTTTCCCAGTACCACAGAGTGAAGAGACTATTCTTAGCACCCGCCCTCAGCCCCCAGGGTTGTTATGAAGTGCACACCGACCTGGAACTTGCAACCCTTCTGAGTCAGTCTCTTGAGTGCTGGGGATTACAGACATGCACCACACACCTGGCCCCATTCATTCCTGAGTACAGCCCCAGGAAGCACCTGTTTACCGAGCAGCCTGCAGACGCACACAGCAAACAGTGGGTCTGGTGTCTGAGCCAAGTCGAGCAAGCAAACTAAAGCAGGTAAAAATCATTTTCCAACAACGTGTGAAACATGGCTTCCCGTTCCACCCAGTTCGTCTGAGAATCGAACTCTGCATAAAATCACCCCTTCAGCATTTCCCAGGACAGGGCTACAGCTCCACTCCTGGACAGTCCCTGCAGAAGCTCTGAGCTGCACACCAATGGGACCCCCTGGGGTCCAAACAAATAAGTCTACCTTTCTCTGTGCCTGACTTATTTATGCAGAAATAAATTCAGCCTGTCCCCTGGGGCTTCCCCAGGTAACCAACTTTGTGGTTTTCCCTTTGAGTGGTTTTCAAGGCTGCCGTAAAAATCCCAATCAATTTAAGTAAGAGGTCGGCCACTGAGGTGGTCAGTTTCTCGGATTTCTCAAGTGCATAAAGTCCTGAGAGACTGGTGCAGTATCTTCCACCACGTCCTCAGGAAGGTGTTTTCCAGAGACTTCGGGCTTCAGGGCCTGAGTGCGGGGAGAGACTGTGCTTCTTATTCCCCTCTGTAAGGAGGGTGCATGTGGGTAAGGAGCTAATACATCCTGCTCACCTCTCAATGCCTTCTGAGTGACAAATGCCAGCTGGCGACATCCAGGCACCTTTATGAGTTCATTAGCTTCCTTGCCAGCCTGGAAGTGCTGCACTTGGACTCTGTTGAGTCTGTCACTGGGCTCAGGACCAGCTCTGCTGCTCAGTGGCTATGTGATCTTGGGGGCCAGTGGCTTTACTGTCTTGTGGTCTGGTTTTCTCATCTGTAACATGAGCTTTGTGTCACACTTTTCTTCCAGGATGTTAGCTGTGGGTCAAATGAGGTGATCTTCGGGAGGTGCTTAGAAGAGCATTAGGCAGAGAACACAAAAGCACAGGGCTGGGGAGCTAGCTCTGTCGGTGGAGTGGTACACATGGATGCCAGTGATGCTTGAGAGTGGCGTGGAAACAGGAGTACCCCTGGAGCTTCCTAGCCAGTCAATCCTGCTAAACTGATGATCCTTAGTGAGAGGCTGTTTCAGAGAACAGGGGGAAATGTTCCTGAGGAACGACCACCGAAGTTGACCTCTGGCCCCATACACACGTGCACGGATGCACATGTGTGCCTGCACACACACACACACACACACACACACACACACACACACACACACTCCTGTACATATACCATCCTCAAATATACATTACAAAGCCAAATGTAGGCTGGAGAGAACACTGTGGAAGAAACAAATCCAGATGCCAAGTACCAAGAACACTGCAGTCACAGTTCTTCTAAGTTCACAGTAGACAGTGTGTCTAACAAATGCCACAGGAATCAAAGAATCAAGGCAATCCTTTCCCCAGAGGGGATTGCCTGGCTCCCAGAAGGTGCCAGCAGGGCTTTTGCAAGCAAATTGTGATGAAGGAGGTTAGAGAGAGAGCCAGTGCTGGATGCAGAGACAATTCTGGGGACAGTTTAGCAAGTGAACAGAAGCAGAGACCCTCAGGGTGCTGTGGTCTACGTATGAGGTTTCTATCTTTTTATTTTTCCCCGCCCAGGGACTGATCTTGATCCTGATGGTGCTAGAAGGCTCCTTGAGGTTTGCATGTGCTGTCCCCCTAGTAAGTGGGTCTTGGGAATGCAGGCTGCCCACACTTCAGCTCTGTCCTCGCCAATGGGGTCAGCCAGCTTTAGTTTCCTTATACATAAAATGGGCCCATTGTATGGCTTTGCATGTTTTACTGATTGTATGGATTTATAGCACTTCATACCAAATGTACGTTAAGCTGTTTTTTTTTTTTTAACAAACATCAGCTTTTTTTTGAAGGCTTTATTATCTTTATGAATAAGAAAAAATGTAACAACCACAGCTTAATTTACTCGTTGTATTCTTCTATTTCCCTAGCACGCTAATTAAACATGGGATCTGGGACTTATAAAGAAAAGATGTTTATTTGGCTTTCCAGTCTCACAGGCTCAAAGTCCAAGACTTTATGATTATTTTGAGACAGGCTCAGGGAGCTCCGGCTGACCTCAAACTTGCTGTGTAGCAGAGACGACCCTGAATTCCTGCTCCTTCTGTCACTATCTCTGGAGGGCTGGCATCCCAGGTGCTTGGCACCCCCACATCTGCTTTTATGGATTACTAGGGACTGAGTGCAGGGCACCTTGGATACTAGGTAAGCGTCTATCACTGAGTTATATGCCTTGCTCCCGAGAGTTCAATTCCAAGAGGATTCTCTTCCCAGGTCGACCTCTGTTGAGGGCCTGTCTTCCAGGGCACATCATGGTGAATGGCACCTTGGCAGAAACTTGTGTGTGAGAGAAAAGGATTATATGGCAAGATAGGAAGCCAAAGAGTGTGTGTGTGGGGGGCAACTGACTCTTTTAAACAATCCTCATGAAGACTCACCAGAGTCCTGCAGGTCCTACCTTCGTGTCTTCTGAGGAATGCATCCCCCATGACTTCCTGCCCTGTCCCACTTCTTAAAGGTCCCAGACTTTCACGCTATGAACTAATACTTCAACAAATGAGCCAGAGCATCGGCACTCATGGTCTTTGAATTTCCTTTCACACAAATGGACCCATTGCAGGATTTTCTCAGCCACAGAGCTGATGTGGAGTGGGGACTGACTCCAGCTTCTGCCTCACCATCCTTCCTGTGAGGTAGCTGACCAACTGAAGGTTGTTTTGGATGAGAGCATAGTTTCTGCAGGGATTCTTCCCACTGTGACCCCGGGATCTCTACAGCAACAGCCCACATTGTCACAGTCAGTAATAGGAAGCCCTCTTTACTGCATGCTGATTGTTCAGCAAGCACTCCTGGGTGCCCAGTTTCTGCCACCGTAACTGATTCTCTCGTGGGAGCACTGCCATTGCCACCACCACCACCATAACCACCACCACCATTACTACCACCAACACCACCATCATAATCACCACCACCACCATAATCACCACCACCACCACCATTACTATCACCACTACCACCATCATAATCACCACCACCACCACCATTACTATCACCACTACCACCATCATAATCACCACCACCACCATTACTACCACCACCACCACCATTATAATCACCAACACCACTACCATAATCGCCACTACCACCACCATAATCACCACGACCACCACCACCACCATAATCACCACCACTACCACCATCACCATTATTACTACCAACACCAGCACCATCATAACCACCACCACCATCATAATCACCACCACTACCATTATTACCAACCCCACCACCATCATCACCACCACAACCATTATCACCACCACCACCTTTACCACCCCCATCACCACCACCACCGTCAGCTTCCCCTATCTTCAGGCAGAGACCTTGGTGGCTAAGCTCCAACTCCTAAAGGTTGCACTACTCCACTGTCTGGGACAAAGTATCCAAACAGGTGAGCCTATGGGGGACACTTTACATTCAAACCATGCCAGGGTCTGACACCAAAGCCAGTGTGCTTCCATGGGACAGCAAGGCCTAGTGCCCAAGACCAGTGCTCATGTCCCCATTCTTCCTAGTTCCTATGAGACTTGGCAGGTAATAAATTCTGTAAGCCTCAGTTTCTCCATCTGCAGAATAGTGCATTATCCAACGTCAAGATCTGTAATGAGATTTAAAGAGAAAACTCCCTGGACTTCTCACGACAGACTGCCCAGCATCATTACTATGTAACAATATAACGTTACTATGTAACTATATAACGTTACTATGTAACAATATAACGTTACTATGTAACTATATAACCTCAGGTTCTCGCCAGGGATTTAGCTAAACCATTTCTACCTTCCAATCCCTCAAACATCTGACTCTAGGGAGGTCTTTCCTAACTACCAAGGCCTCTTCTAACTGTCTGGAGGTCCCTCTGGACACAGCCCCTCTATGACCTCTCATCTCCGGGGCTCCCTTCTTTTGCATTCTATCATCCACTCGTCCTGTTCTCATTCATGAGTTTCCCACCATCAGGCAGGCCATCTGAACAGAACAACTAGCCCAGCTCTTCTTGTAGATGACAGCCAGGGGCCTGCCTGCGGGCAGAGATGCCCCATAAGGGAAAACCACATTTTTCTGCTCACATGGAAAGTACTGGAAGTCTCTAACTGCAGGATGCAGACTGAGGTGTTTGGCAGAGGATGAGTATGAGAGGATGTAGCCCAGGTTGCCTAGGACTCCACCAATGGTAATTTGGGTTATGGTATGGTTTCCCTAAGCCACTGGTCAACCAGTTGTCCTAGACGAGAATGACGAGAATGGCAGTCAGTGGAATGGGGAGCACTTACAGACAACATCCCTGACACACAGCTTATAGTAATATCATAGGCATTCATGTATAACACTTGATTTGCGAAGCATTTCACATTTCCTAAGTATCTCAGTTCATCTTCAAAGTGACCTTCAAGCCGGGCGGTGGTGGCGCACGCCTTTAATCCCAGCACTTGGGAGGCAGAGGCAGGCGGATCTCTGTGAGTTCGAGACCAGCCTGGTCTACAAGAGCTAGTTCTAGGACAGGCTCCAAAGCCATAGAGAAACTCTCGAAACTGTCTCGAAAAACCAACCAACCAGCCAACCAACCAAACAAAACCAAAGTGACCTTGAAAGTGAAGGCCATCACCCTCAGTTTACTCAGATACTCAGGCTCTGCATCACCTCCCAAGGCTCACACAGCATGGAAACATCAGGGATAGTAGTAAGCTTGCAGCCTGACACAGCCCTTGCTTCTTCATATTTTGCCACCATAATGGGAGTCCCTAAAACAGGTTAGGGAGCACACCCACTTCACAGATGAGGAAACAGACTGGAAGGGGGTGGCTGTGGTACCCAAGTCACCTGGCTCCTTGTTGCTTCATTTCAACACAATAGTATTTCTCTTTAAGGCCAGGCTTACATAGAGTCCTGCCTATCTCCCCGACACAGCTGATGCTAGAGAGTTAATTGCTACTGAGCACCCACTGTGCATTACACACTGTGCCAGGTAGAGTCCAGGAGCTGCCTTAGGCACCATACCAAAACACTTCTCTCAAATAAGACCAGACCAAACATGTATGTAATATTTACACTGTTCCAGTAATTCTTCTAATTTTACATACATACTTCATACATGGGAATGCATATATATGCAAACATAAAATATTCATATACATATATATATTTATTCACACACACATACACACACATATACATAATCTTCTCTTTAATCCTACAACATTTATCTTTGTTACAGCTCAGGGAGGCTAAGAATTTTGCCCAAAGACACACTGTCAGTGGTAGAGCTGAGATTTTAATCCAGGCCCGCTGGGGCTGGACTCTGATTTTGCTACCTGTCTCTACCATCTCTCCATGCTATCAAAGGCCTCCGTGTTTGCTCAGACTCTTACTGCGGGGTGCTGGGGTGAGTGTCAAAAGCCAAGCATGGCCTTTAGGTTGAAGGTTTTCCTGCAGTTCCTCCAAAGAAGAGTCTCCATCTCTCAGCCACTTTGACTTTTCTCACTTGCCAGCCAATATTCTCACTCCAGTCACCCATTTCCCTACTGTTTCCCCCCGAATGCATGGCCAGCTTCCAATTCAAATCTTCTCTCTATTTATCTTGCCTTCCCCCAGATTGTATCCTGGAGACAAGACCCATTGAGAAGCTTTTAACTTGCAGAGCCCCTGGGATCCAAGAGAGAGCTTCTTTGGCTCAGGAAACTGGAGGACAAGACTGTCGAGCTATTTGTATGAACCACAGAGGGATTCACAAACAGAAGCCTGTCTTTCTCTGAAGTCTTTCTTTGCAGTCATTCGTGGACACACTTGAGTTTGGGTGGATTAGTGAGTCTCAGCTAGTAGGTGATGTCAGCATCTGGGGGTGATCTGGTGGGATCTAGGGACACTTGGTTCACATATCAGGAAGGTGTTGCGGGCATCCACAGGACAGGGATGCAGCTGCTGTTAAACAGCCTCTGACACACAGGAAGGAAGGCTGCCTTCCTCCTAGAACAATGAAGAATTATGCAGCTCCAAACGTCAGTGGTGCTGAGGCTGGGAAAGCCTGCTGTGGAGTGATGAAGTACTTAGACGTCACCTCTTCTACATCAAGCACTTCCCATTACGGGATCCTGGGAGTGTGACAATCAAATGGTGGCTTTGGAAATGAATCCTGAGACGGCATATCAGAAGACTCGGCTTGACTTGCACGTGTCCCACAGCTTCCTCCATAACACACGGTCCCTTAGAAAGCCTTAGTCAAACTCCTTTCCACAGGCTGCTAGTCCAGAAACTGACGACCTTTTCCCTTTGCTTTTGGGTTGCAGAAAGGTTAACCATTCAGTGGCTCTTTGTGCTGAAGCAAGTCATAACCAAGATCTCTGCACATTTCTAAGAATGAGAGAAATGGTATCATTGCAGCAGATGGAACATGCAATGCTTGCAAAGTTCCTGGGAGAGATCTCGGCCCAGGAATTGCACCCATGTGCAGTTTAGCATTATCAAAGGCACAAGAGAGAACTGGCTCATTAGACCGCCTCAGAGAAGGAAAAGCCAGCGTGGGACTCCATGTCCTCCACTCTGCCCATCCTTTCTGCTGCAGGAGGGATGTTAAGGGGCCTGGAAGCCTCCTCTTTGGAATCTGATGTTCAGCTAGCAACAAAATCCACTGTCATTACCTGTCCCAAAGATGGAAACTCTGGGTCTGTTCAAATATGCTTACAAAGATTGATCTCAAAAGCAAGGGCTGCAGACACCTAGTAGGGTGGAAGACGTCTTTCTATATGAATTTGTTGTCATATTATTTTGAGCAGGAAATGATAAAGGAGCATTATAGATCTTCTGCTCTGGCACCATGGTTATTTTTTATAAAGAGCAGAAAATAAGGTCTACCTCCGGGAAAGCGTGTGGCCTCCAACTAAGGAGCAAGCGCTTAACACGCCTCTTCTACAGACACAGTTTGGCGTCCTCCAGAACTCTCTGCAGATTGTTTTAGGACACAAATTTTCAGCTGGGCACATGGCTGCACAGATAAAGACTACATTTACCAGGCTCCCTTGCAGGTATGTGAGTCTCTAGCTAAGCAATAGGAGGTGACGTGTGTCATTTCTGAGACTTTCTCTGCTCTCCACTTCCTCCCTTCCCACCGGTTAGATGCTGTCCTGTTGGGTGGGGCTGTTTGAGGAAGACTCCATCCAGGCATTGGTGGAGTCCCAATAGGGAACGTGCTTAAGTATTGACCTCATGAGCTCTCTGAGAGCTGTGGACTGATTATCCCCCGGCTTGTTACCTGAGGGAGAATTTCAGACTCTCGCTGTATCCAAGCCAAGGCCTCCTGCCTCTGTTGCAGATAATAAGCATAAATACTATTAATCCCCACCATAAATGCTTTTCAAATTTCAATCGACTCAGGGTGGTGCACAGGGAGTCCGAAGTAAAGGCAGGTGCTATGCTGGGCGCTGGAGATGCAAAGCCAAAATCGGCACCCATTCCAGGGGATTCCAGAAAGAACTGTGTGCTCTATCACTGTTCTGAGGACTCAGGGGGGGAAGTTCTAGATTTACAACCCCCAGTGCACTTTCAGAGGCACCAGCCTCTCCAATGCATTATACAGGGCCAAGCAGTAAATATTTCAAGGTTTGTGGATCTCTGTTGTAGCTACTTAACGACTACCGTAACAGCCATAGAAGATGCATGTGGCTCTTTTCCCATACAATTTTATCTACAAAATTAGGAAGCCGGTAGCTGGAATTCGATGACGACTGCTCTCTTTTAAAAATACTTTATTTAAAAAAAATTAAAAATATTCATTTAAATATAAAAACTTTTAAAGTGTTTTAAAAGTATTTAAAAATATTTTATTTATTTTTGTTTTCTGGGTATGGGCATTTTGCTTGTATGTTTGTCTGTGTACCACGTGTACAGTGCCACAGGGGACAGAAGAGGGCATTAGGTATTCAGGAACTGGAGCTACAGATGGTTGTGAGCAGCTCTGTAGGTGCTGGGAATTGAACCTGGGTCCTCTAGAAGCGAAGCCAGTGCTCTAAACTACTGAGCCATCTCTCCAGCCATGGATTGCCTGCTCTTTGAAATTTATTTTTTAAAAATTAGGATGCTAAAAGTACTGAGGACATTTTTCAGATTTACTTATTTTTAATCTTATGTATATGTGTGTTTTGCTGATGTGTGTGTGTGTGTGTGTGTGTGTGTGTGTGTGCACCACATGTGATGCCCACGGGGACCAGAGGAGGGCATCAGGTCCTCTGGACCTGGTGTTACAGGGAGCTGTGAGCTGCCTTGTGAACTGGGAACTGATTGCATCTTCTGAAACAGCAGTATAATCTTTTAGTAGCTGAGTCATCTCTCTAACCCCTCAGATTTTTTAAAAATCTGTTTAATTTTTCTGTAAGACAGTGTTTTTGAACTTTCTTGAACCATTTCTTAAATAATGGTTATTAACCTGGGGCTGGCCTTCTGCATGTGGAAAGGGCTGGCTATGTAGATAACTTTTATTGTTAATTAATTATTTTAGGAACATACAACATAGATGCATATCACAATGATCTACCTGCTCATCATCCAATCAAAAAGGAAGAGCAGTGCATGTCAGGACAAGCAAAGGCCCCCGGAACAACATGGATCCCATTATCATTGCTCGCTTGCCGAGAAGACTCCCTGTCTTGCCTCGGTCTAGGATTTATTCTTTGTCTTACTCTTAGGAATTCCTAACACTACATAAGCTCTTTTACATAGAAGTTAGGATTCTGCATAAATCCTTCTTCAACTTGCTTTTTTTTGTTGTTGTTTTGTACAATAGTCATTAAGTAAGTCATGCAATAACCACATAAATCTGGTTCATTTATTTCCATCGCGACTTGCCTTATCATTAAATGAACGTACCACAATTTATCCATTTGCCTGGAGACAGACAGCTTTCTCTCTCTCTCTCTCTCTCTCTCTCTCTCTCTCTCTCTCTCTCTCGTTGTTGTAAATACTGCATCTATGAGCATCTTTGTTCATGTCTCCTTATTTCCACATAGAAACATTTTCCTAGCGTATAGATGTAACAACAGAATTATATGTTTACAAGTTTACTTGAATGTAGATTGAGTCCCTTCCAGTGGTGTGTGTGTGTGTGTGTGTGTGTGTGTGTGTGTGTGTGCATTGCAGCATGCATGTAGAGGTCAGGGGGTGACTTTCATGGCCTGGCTCTACAACATGCCTCGTTGAGGCTGGGTCTTTCGTGTTTCTTCCATTCCCTCCAGAGTAGCTGGGAGATGCTCCTGTCTCCACTTTGTTCTATCTCAGAGTAGGAGTGCTGGGAATACAGACATGTACTGCCACATCCCACATCCAAGCTTTGACATGGGCTCTGGGGACTCAGGTTGCCAGGCCTGCAAAGTGGGTGTTTTTTGGCCAGGTGCTTTTCATTTGTTTGTTTGGTTTTCATTGAAAGATACAAAATGCATGCCCAACCATTGTTTTGAATTGCATCTCCAGGATTGCCAATGAGGGTGTGCCCTTCCCATTTTTTTTTCTCTGCTACTTGGAGAACAGTGCTATCTTTGTAGAGAGCTCTAGAACTGGCCAAAGCTAAGAAGTGAACTCCTGAGAGAAGTTGAGTCACTCCACATATGAACGGAGGAGGGGGAGAGTGAGAGTCGGAGGGAAAGAGAAACGCAAAAGATGTTGTGAGTTGTGGCTACTCTTATTTTCTTTGTTGGCTACGTGCCTCAGTTTCCCCCACAGGTGAGAGGGTCCCTCTCATCTTCCATGGCTAACAGAAAAGACACAGGAACTCACCCGTGTAGGGTAGCTCACAGTCAGGCTCATGATCTAATGAGTTGATGAGCGGACACTGAACCTTGAGAGCACAGCACCTATGAGCAGGCACTCACAATTGCAGAGGGACTCGCTCCCTACTGTGGCTGGAAGCCCCTCTGCCCTGGCTTGTACTGAGCTCCCTGCAGGAAATCCTCATCACCTGACCTATCACCAGGGAAGATCCTGTATAACCAATTCTGTCAACCAGAGTTTAGTTTGGGAGGCTTGCCGGCATGTGAGCAGATCTGTGGGGTGTACAGAAATCTAAGAGAGTCAAGAGTGGACCAAAAATTATTAAAAACATAAATAAATTGCCCTTCCCTAAGCAAATTAGACATCTTCCAATGCCAGCCTGGATCTGGAGTCCTAGTCTGGAAATCAGCCCCAAATGCCACTTAAGATGTGGTTCTCTTTCGTCACTGTAAGCGACAAATATGTCCACTCTGCTTTCAACACTTTGGACATTCAGGACACATCCCAAGTGTTGGCAAACTGTCTGCCACCTGCAGTCTGGCTTCCACCCACACCAGGCTGCTCTAAGTGCCCCTGCAGGGCCCACTAATGGCTTCCCGACAGCCAGGCCCTGGTGGCTCTTTATAGCCAACGTCTCCTACGCTGGCTCCTTTTTGTAAGTCCTTGAAGCGTTATCATCCACACGCATTCAGTATACATTTTGTTAGGGGCTCCCCAAACGAAGGCTTCTTTCATCAGAACCTCTCAGCTGCCTATGTCTTCTTCCTTCTCCTTCTTCCCCTCCCTTTCTCCCTAACCCTCCTTCTCCCACTTCTCCTTGAGACAGGGTCTCACGCAGCTCAGACCGGCCTCACACTCAACATGCAGCTGAGGACCCGAACTGATTCTTCTATATCCACCTTCTGAGTACGCACGTGACCTTAGGAGTGTACCTGTGTTTACGCTCATGTTTGCCTATACTCAGTCTATGAAGCGCCAGGGATCAGGGCATTGTGCGTTCGAGGCAAGCACTACTTACTGAGGCCACACCCCCAGCCCTTTACCTGACTTCTTACCTGCCTAAAATTGTTGCATTTGAATCGGTTTGGGAAGTCTAGTCTGCTTACTAGATATGTTGATATTATTAATCATTCGCATCCTTCATTCATTCAGCAAATACTCACTGGGTGCTGACTACATACAGACCCATGACTAAGGAATCTTATTTCCGTCCCAGCCCTAAAACGATAAGAAAGCCAATTGTTTGAGCTGAAAGCCCATGGAGTACCCCTTTTTTCTGTAATAATCCATGCCTCTTAGTTACCCTAACTTCTCTCTTGGAACAAGGTCCAGGCAACCAGAAGCCACATTTTCTGTCTATACATGTCTTGTCCCCTCCTGCTCTCTCATCGCAATGACTCCATCTGTGGATGCTTGACTGCTGTGGATCTGGTACCAGCCAGTGATGGCTTTCACAGACTCACACTTCAGAGGAAACACAAAACCCGAGTTGCTCTGAGCCCTGTTTGTCCCAGGGGTAGACACAGTGACTTTCAAGCTAGTCATCCCTAGCTGAGCCCGAGGACAAGGTCAGTTTTAACAGTGGGATGTTTAAGACACACTAGACCTCATCCTGGGCAACTGATAATTTCTGCAATGGTATGACGTGTTCATCATTATCAACATCTTTATAGCTATAGAAATGAAGAGCTAGAACTAGTGAGCAATTGGCCTAAGGACACAAGGAGAGAATGGTCAGTCTAGGCTTTGAACCCTGGCAATGCAGCGGCAAGGCTAAGTTCCAACTCATTCTATCCTGCTTTCTCTCTAAGGAAATGCTAGGTAAGGACTTTGTCTATGGCGACCTTGCTCTGATGGACAGAGCTGTAACGACCATCTTGTTTGAATGCATAAACAACACTTTCCACAAGAAACCTAGCACCACCTCTCCCACATTGCCCTTGCACCATCTTTGAGTAAACCACCTCAATTGCACACATGTCCAAACTAGAAACTCCAGAGCCAATTTTAACACAAAAATGTGGTGAGTGGCATAGACCCATAAATGGGTTAATTTAATTTAAGATGTAAGAGTTAGTCAGGAGTATGCCTGAGCTATTGGCCAAGCAGTTTTGTAATTAATATAGTTTCTGTGTGATTATTCGGATTTGGGTGGCTGGGAACAAAAGAGCAGTCTCTGTTTACAGAACCCTGGTCCTCAGCAATTGCAATAAGTGGTCTTAACTGTGAAGTCATCTCTCCTGGCCAAGAACCATTATTTTTACTGTGCTAACACATACATAAAATTGATATCCTTCACTGTTTTTTTTTTAAAAAAACTTTATAAAAAGACTTGTTTTTATTTATGTGTATGTAGTTTGTTTATGGGAATGTATGCCATGTGTGTGGGTGCCCACAGAGTCCAGAAGAGGATCCTGGGTTCCCTTGAAGCTAGAGTTAGAAGGAGTTGTAAGCTGCCCGTTGTGCATGTTGGGGATGGAGCTCCAGTCCTCTGGAAGAGCAATCTGTACTCTTAACCGCGGAGCCATCTCTCCAGTTTTCACTGTTTTTAAATGTTGTTTTGAGGCATGTGGTATATCCACACTGTTCTGCAACTGTCGCTATTACATTAACCTCCATCAGAGACTACCCCAATCCATGAAGACCCACCCCCCTTCTGCAGCTGCCCAGGGCTACCCCAATCCATGAAGACCCACCCCCCTTCTGCAGCGGCCCAGGGCTATCCTGCATACTTCTTATGCCCTCATCCGACACCTTCAGCAAGTCCTGTCCCTTCCATAACCCCCTCCCTGTTTCCCATCTTCTGTCCCATGGCCTCCTTCACTTTCTGCTTCTGTCTGAGTTCTTGCTGTCAGCATCTCACTTTACTCAGGGTTCAAGACCCCTGCTGCCTCGGCTCACCCTCCATGCTGTCTCTAAATTATAAACCCGATGTTTTCCCTGCTTTAACATCGGTGACAGCTCACATCACCTATAGGGTAAGTTCAAGTTTTTTTTTGTCAGGGCAATAAAATTCCCTTCACTGGCAGAATTCTCTAATCCCCTTACTTCCTCTCTTCTCCCCTTCCAGACTGGTGCATTCCTGTTTCCCCTTCAGGATACAGAACAAATAGTCCCTGCAGGAAGATCACAGCAGCTCGCTGGCCTTGGTTTCTCCTGACTGGTCATCTTGGTTTGTGCTAATTATTACTGGATGTCTCAGTTCATCTTTTGCCCAGTAGGACAGTCACAGGGTAGATAGATCTTCTTTAGGTAATTGCTGAGTGTCACGCTGTCTGGCTAGTTTGACATCCTGAGCAACTTTGACCTGTCCCTGATTGTGGTAATGGAGGACACTTGAGCCCCGAAGGCAGTCCCCTAAGACCAGGGAGAGGGCAGCATCCTGTGTTCCAGAAGGCGCTAATGCATTGGCATCAGCACTTGGGAGGCAGTGGCTCAAGTGGGTCACTAAGTCTGATGTCTTCTATAGGAGGTGAAGAAGAGACTGGCCTGCCAACGCTGCACATCCGTTGCTACCCAGCTATGAATCTGCAGGGAGCTAGATGACAACTTCCTCCAGGCAGGGACAGACAAGGACACTCAAGGGGAGAGAGAGAAGACTGCCAAGGTGGAAGTAATCCCGGCTCCACCAAGCCAGTAAAGGCTCAGGTGCTTGGTGTCTGTTGGTGATCTTTTAAGAAGAAAGTAGAAGGCCCGTGGCTGGGATTCAGGGATCAGTAAGGGCATGACTGTGGGTAATACAAGTCCCAGATGCTTTCTCCGTGAGCCCCACACCCTAAGAGCTGAATCCCTTTAAAAGTGGAGTTTCCTTCGAGTCTCTAGGCCGCTTGTGAACACTTAATCCATACATCTCTCTCAAATCAATTTACCTCTGCCCAATGCCCAGTTTTACTTTCTTGGTAGTGCTAAGATTGTGTCTGATATCACCTTGCTCAGTTGCTTACTTCTGTTTAGTGGCTGCATCTTTCTACTGGTAGGAAATTTCTGATGATCCTGACTCCTGCAAGCCCGGAATAGGATCCGGTACCATCGAGATCCCACACTAGACCTTCTGTGTGTATGGATCCAAGGAGCTGGCCAACCACAGCTCAAAGATGTTCTTAAGAAACTACACAGCGTACAGATTTTCTGCACAATAACGGTATGGAAAGTGTTTGCATACTGAATGAAATGCAAATCAGCTAGAGATGATTTAGAGTATATAAGAGATTATGAACACGCAGATGTAAACACTATGCCATTTTATGGAGGACTTGAGCATCCATAGGGTTTGGTGTCTGTGGGGGTCCTGAAACTCTCCCCCTCCAGACACCGAGAAATGATGACTCCATACTTTTCTGAGACCAAGGTTCTCAACCAATGGTCTTTGGTATGGGCTCTTCAGGTATGAGCACACACACCATCCATGAACCTGGACTTCAGCTGCATTTCAGGACCAGCATTCTTCTGACACAACCTTTGCTCTGGAGTCCATTTTGGCCACTTCAAACAAATCATAGAACATGCCAGGACTCTTAGGAGGCCTGAGAAGGGTTGAAAGCCACAGGTGTGAACCGTTAGCCTCAGCCCCAGGCCCCTGGCATGGGAAGCGGTGGTCATTCTCATTTTTGCAACGGATGGGGGTAGTGAGTTCCCCGAGGTCACCTGACAGATGCAGCAGACCCAGATGAGAACACCCTGTGGGGCTTGGCATGTCGGTGCTCTAGAAATACCACAGAAGAGCAAAGGTGCAGCATATGGAAGCTACCAGGTCTCCCAAGTCCCAGTTGGACACTCGGTCCTTTCTATGTCTTGTGCTTTTCCACTGTCAGACAGCTCAGCCATCTCCAAGAAGGATTAACTGTTCTCAAGAGGCGCTTATGGTACCCATGGCCCCCAGTCTTCTTGATAGATGCTGGTAAGAGGCTCTGAGCATACCTGGCTGCCTTTGTTTTTGAATTCAGCCTTCACTCCAGAGCCGGAAACCTACCTCATTCAAAGAGGAGGAAAACAAACGGCATTTATCTTTGTATTTGTGAAGGGTTTCCAAACCAATCATCAAGAAAGCATACAAACCCTGCCAAGATGCATTAACTGTTCTTTCATTCCTCTCTGCAGCTCCCCCACTCCCTCACCTCCCGAAGAACTGGAGCAAACAAGAAGCCTGGCTCTGCAGTTTAGGTGATCCGCTACTTCATTAAGGAAGAATAAATAGGCTCCCCCTGGGCTCAGAGGCTGCAGCCACATGGAGTGGCCTGCCTTTGGAATATCTGATCTCCGTGGTAAGGCTGACTGTAGCTGAGAGAGAGAAGATTGCTGGCAGCCTTTGACCAAGGTCACTCTGGAGATCAGTGAGAAATGAGTACCAGACCTCCCGGACCAGGCTGGTCTCTATGACTGGTTTCCATGCCACCTTTCTCCAGCAGCGAGCTACCAGTTGGTAGGCAACTACATGTGCTAATGCCACGGACACTTTAGCACCAATGCCACGGCCACTTCGGCACCAATGCCACGGCCACTTCGGCACCAATGCCACGGCCACTTCGGCACCAATGCCATGGACACTTTGGCACTAATACCACGGCTACTTCGGCACCAATGCCATGGCCACTTCAGCACCGATGCCATGGACACTTTGGCACCAATGCCATACTCCTGCATTTGTTAGAACACATGACTCTCACCCCTTCCCGGTTGTTCTCCTTTAAGACAAGGAAGCCCAGCTCTGACTCAGGTCCTGAGTCCATCTGGCAAGCTCTAACTTGACTGGCTGGCAGGACAGATCAGCTCTTGTTCACAACAGCCGTATGTCTTCAGGCACATTCTGGAACCCCTCCGAGCCCCAGCTTTCTTCTCTGCAAAATGGGATAATGGGTGTGCTTTGCATAGTTGTTGGGGATGGCTACACACACACTGCAGGGACGATCAGCGTAAGACGCAGCGTAGGTCTCTGGTGTCTTTGCTGGACGTCTGAATGAAAATAATTTCTCTCTGTTCCTGCTACCTGCATGAGGGAGATGGTAATTCCTGCTTTACAGCATATTAAATAATGAAATGAGATGGGATTCTACAGAAAAATAGGGACTCTTTCTCATGTACTGTTTTTTTCCCCTAGTTTTTGAAAGTTTCTAGCATCTTGTAAATTTTACTTTCTATCTGTCCATCTATACACGCTAAAGACCGAATCTAGAGCCTTGTTTATGATAGGCAGGTGCTCACCAATGAGCCACATGCCGGGACATTGTACACGTATTATTTGGGTAAGTCAATGGAATCCTATGCAGTTATCCATCAGTACTCATGGGGGTTTGAACCCAGGATCCCTCATAAATAACAAAACCCACAGATGCTGACATCCCTTCTACAAGACAGAACGATATTTGTATAGATCCTGCATATCATCTATATGTACATTAAGTTCTCTGTGGATTATTTATAATACCTGCTATAGTGTAGATGCTATACAGAAAGCAATTATGGTGTATTTTCTACGGGAGAGTGACAAAATCATCTGTACAGGTTTGATATGGATTCTAATGCGGTCACAAACCAAAGAGATGCCAACATGGACTCTTAGTGTGATTTTCAGAATGACAGACGTGGTCATTAGACCTCACCTTTTGCTGGGTGAAGGGGATAGGGAAGAAGGGTTCCCTGGAAGCTCACACCCCGGCTCTGAAGTTCTGAGGAATAACAGAGCCCCAGAAGAGGGCCATAGCATCCTCTCGTAGACTGGTCAAGGTCTAGGTTGGGGGGCAGGTGGAAATGACATAGCTGTCTTCTGACTTCATGAGTGATGTTCTCCAGGATCGCCTATAGGGGATCATTGACTACTCATGTCTTGTATGTAAAATGACGGTCTTTAAAGAAAACCTACACAAATCCTCACATATTGTTAGGGTTTCTATTGCTGGGGAGAGACACCATAGTTGACTGCAGAATCCTGGGACTGAGCTCTTACTACAAATGGTGATGCCTGTGGGTGTCTGTGTTTTCTGTTCAGCTCCTGAGTCTTTTACTTAATACCTGTGTGATACTGGGGATTACCCAATCTCAGGGACCTCGATTTTCTCCTCTGTTTTTTAAGGCACTTGAATATGTTAAAGGCCACCCAAGATTATTAATCAGTACAGAGGGGTTCCCTTAGTGTTTCAGGGGTTCTGAAGACTTGGGGACACCAGCTAGAGTGACTACTACTTTGGGAACACTGTAGACATGCTTCTCATTTATGACCTTGCCTGATGTCTACACCAACCTGGGGAGGAGGCTATTATTACTGACTGTCTCCATGTTACTCTTGGGCAAATAAAGGTTCAAAGAGGTTAATTAACTAGTGGTGTAACTAATTAGCCATAGCAGAGGCATCTGGGCCCAAGCAATGGGACCCTGGGGCCCAGGTTTGTAATTTTTGAGCTGTGGGGGGTCTGTCCTGAGAGAATGACAAGCAAAGTCTGCTTCTTCAGTAAGAAACAAGGAAACACCTTACTTTTCTGGTCACCATTGCAGGCTAGAGCTTACGGCAACCAAGAGTGCGGGAGTATCAGGACATCACAGTCTGGGGATCGAGAGCAGAGGTGGTGGGAATGAGCTGCAGGTAGCTAACAGCCCTGGGAAATGGGAGGCAGGAGAGTCTGGTGGCCAAAGGCTGGGCTTCTTTGTCTAGATCCTTCCCTGGCACTTCTTCCTGCAAACTGTGCCACAATGGCTGCCTTGGCTACAGGAGTGGACGACCATGTTAATCTCATTAGGTGGCTGAAGGGGACTAAGGAAGCAGGTTGCTGGTACAAGTGTCCTGTTGATGGCTGCAGCCAGCACATAGAAGATGCTCACGGTTGCTCCGCAGTCTCTCCCTGGACATGCTGTTATTCTAGCGACATGGTATGAAGCATGGTCCCAAAGGCTCAGGTTTCTGACTAAAGAAACCTCAAGGCAGAAACACGCAGTGGCTTGAACTCAGCCCAGGGGCTAGGCTGCTGGAATTTACATCTTGATGGCTTACCAGGTCAGCTACCTCAGACATGCTGCCTAATCTACCAGTATCTCAGCTTCCTTATCTGTGAAGTGGGCATAACAGCCGCGCGCTCCACAGGGCTTGGGGAGCTCTGCATGGGTACGAATCTATACCGAGCACTTAAAGTCGGGGCTCAGCATATGGTTAGCATTGAACACACGCTAGCGATGTTGACTCTGATCAACCCCTTTGTGTACTTGGGCTGAGAACCCGTTCTGCATCTTCATGAGCCACGGTTTCTATGACAGATCCTCAATATCCTTGCCGGCCCCTTTCTCCATTCCCATCAAATCCAGTTAGGACAGAAATCCCTGCGGCTTGGGGTGGAGTATTCCCAAGGGAGGACAGTTTGACATCAGGAGGTGGGAGGAGATTTGAAAATGATACGGTCACCCAGAAAACAGCTGAGGGAGTTGGGAAAGTGTGTGTTCACGCGTCATTTGGTTTTTGGGCCGTTTGCATTTGGATTTGGGCAGGACTCATCTGAATGAGCTGGCTGATGTATTTGCATTGTCTTTAGATTAAAAACAAACAAACAAACAAACAAGGCCCCTGCAGGAGAACCCTGGCCAGTTCATGAGTAATTCCCACCTTGCTGGAGGGGAGCCCCGGGGTATAAATCTGTAGCGGTCAAGGAGGCTCACATCATCCTCAAGCTGGAGGGAAGACAGAGAGGGTGTGCTTCCAGACAGAGATTTCACTCTGCCAAGATTGGTCAGGAAAGTAAGGACACCAATATTTCACAGAGGGGGATATAGGGGGAAAGCAACAGGAACACAAATGGCACGGTTACCAACGGAGACTAGTCAGAAAGAACAAGACGCTTCGCATCCTGTAATCCACAGGGACCCATACTCCAAGGATCTGCTTGGAGTTCAGTCGTTCCCCCCTCCTCCCTCTCCAGTTTGCCATTTTAACCAGCAGAGCCTTAAGCAGCAACAGTAGCGGTGACAGTGATACTCGGTGCCAGCAAGGGGGCGGGGGCGTGTAGTGCCTGTATGCCTTGGTGGCTGAGATCCACAAGCAAAGCTTGGGACTCTTCGCCCCTACCTCCAAAGATATCCCCAGGACCCATTCTCACAGTCCCCGCCCTCCGGGTCCCTGTGCCTTCCCGCCTTCCCCCCCCCCCCGCCCCGCCCGTCGCCCCCCACCCACTCTCCCCTCCACCTACTTGAGCTGGCGCGGCTCGCAGTCCACGCCGGGCAACAGCAGCCGGGCCGCTTGGCGGACATCGTCGCTGTCCATAGAAAAGCTGCGGCGGTGGCCGGCATGCGCCACCGCCACTCGGATCCACTCCATCAGAGGGGGCAGCACGAGGAAGGGCCTGCGCAGGAGAAGGGAGGCGGGGATGTGTTAGGACCGCCAGGGAATCAGGGCTGCTCAGACCCAGCCCGACTCACGGACACCCTTATCCCACCCCTATCCTGACTTCCACCCCCACACCCATCCCGTTTCCCTGGAGACCCTGCCTGGAAATTCCTGAGTGCGAGAGCCTTTGGAGACATCCTGACCCCACTGGTGACCCTGGGGCGGACTCTCTAGACTCTCTGGGCTTTGGTTTCCTCATCTGTGAAAGGGGGCTATCAAGGCCACCAAAGGACGCAGTGTTAGTCGGCTGTGAGTGCTGTCCCTTCCAGAGATGTGCACGTGGAGATAGATGAGTCACTTCAAGCTCTAGCGCAGAGTCTGGAGCCAGAGGAAGCCAATGGACACCTGGTATTACTTCACTCTCCGCCGTCTCCCTTCCCATCCCTGCCAGGCTTATTGACATCCTTCTGGCCTCGATTCTGCTCTAGCACCGGGCTATGGAAAGGCGCAGAGCATCTGTCAAAGCGGGATGGGAGCCATATACAGTTCACCTTCACAAGCAAGACTGATGGGGCCCAGGAACAGCCAGCAAGGCCGGACTTGGGGACATTGCACACATGCCAGACACCGTGGGAGCCAATGGGTGCACTGTGTGCCAGTGGGGACCCAGGGTTTGAGCCTGCCTTCCGTTTCATCCAGGGACTATATAGTCGATTTTCACATTTGTATCCTGAAGTGTGGGAAAATACTTGAGTCCCCCTCCAGAATTTAGTTGGGATAGTATGAGGCTGGGCCTTGGTAATTTTTAAAACCTCCCATGTGTTTTTAATGTGCACCCCAATTCCCCGGATGGCTTGTTAAAACGCGGAGTGCTGGTTCCACCTGCAGCAGGTTTGATTTGCTGGATCAGGAGAGGAACCTGCGAAATGGCATTTTCAATCAGTTCCTGCTACTAAGGTCTCTGGCCTAGGAATGTCACTCAAAGAACTGCTCTGAGTCACTGAAGGAGGGATTGAGAATCGCCTGGCTGGCCTGTCCCCAGAGATGATAAGTGCATGGGAGAGGTGACCCCGCGGGTAAAGCCACTTCCTGCCAAACCTGATGACAGGAGCTTCATCCAGAGGACCCACATGGTGGAAGCAGAGGACCCACCCAGTCCTGAAAGTTGTCCTCTGGCCTCTATGTGATGCACACCATGGCAGTGCGCACCCTCATAAATAAATGCAATTAATTTAAAAAATGTGCGCGCCTTTAATCCCAGCACTCGGGAGGCAGAGGCAGGCGGATCTTTGTGAGTTCGAGACCAGCCTGGTCTACAAGAGCTAGTTCCAGGACAGGCTCCAAAAGCCACAGAGAAACCCTGTCTTGAAAAACAACAACAACAAAACAAACAAACAAACAAAAGAACATAATTTGAATAAGCACTTCCTAGGCTTCTCATTTAAGCAGACCATACTTTGAGAACGGCATTATGCGGACCTATAGGACTTCCTGCCTCTTGGCAAGGCCTGGATGCCACCGAGGCAAGAGTACCAGGGGTGCCAGATTTAAGGAAGCAGGATCCTACAGCCGTGGGAATGCAGAAAGGATTTACAAGGCGTCTGCTCCCTCTCACAGTACAGACGTCATGAGTTTCCCACAAGGCTTTGGTGCCAGATCCCAGTTTTCCAACCGTCAGACTACTGACTGACGTGTTGTTAAAAATTACGACTCAATCTTTTACTCTCATCTCAGTTAGCCATGGTCATGACATCTTCTAAATGTTTAGGGCCAACTGCCAGCTAGTTATGAGTCTGTCTGTTCAAGCATCGCTAAAACCATGTTTATTGATGTCAAGGAACCTTCCTGGCCCTGGATCCGAAGGTTTTCAGAACTAAGAGTCAGACCTAAGTTGTTTGGTGACACAGTCTCCGATCTCACCGGTCTCTCGTTCTGCTTCCCAGCATGCACTCTGTTACCCAGAATGCACCTGCTAGTCCAGGGGAGCTGACCTGGTCTTGAGTCTTTGAAGGCTTGTTATGTTCATTTTCTATCACGCAGCTCAGGCCTCTGTGTGTAAGGTTCCCATCTCTTCAGAAGTCCGCATCCTATTTAACCTTTGCCACAGTTCAAGTCCCGCCCTCCCTAAACACTTGTCCTGATAATTGTGCCACATGCACACCGTCATGTGGCTCCCATCTGGAAGGACTTAACTCGTTTGGCAGATGGCTCGTTAGCATGTCAATTCCATCCATGCAGAGACCTGAGCTGTTCAGTTCACTGCTCTTATATCTGCTGCAGGACAGTGCCTAGCAGGCTGGAAGCCCTCAGTGTTCATGAAACATGAAGACTCACCAATTTCTTACTGACTGATACTAAGAAAATCAAGTTTCTGGGCCTGGGACCTAGAGGTCAGACTCTCAGGAGATTTCTGTCTGCGTCTGCCTACTGCTTAACCTGTCTCTCTCATTCTCCCCATCTCTCCATCACCTAAACTGAATCAAGCACTCAATAAACACACCGACTTGAAATTGAATTGGATTCCACTGTCTCCAGGGGAAGCGGGGTTTATTTCAGTCCCTGTGTCTCAGTCACTGCTGGAAACAGTCCCAAGTGCTCAGAGAACTCCCCCAGGTTGCTTCTCAGAGGTGAACCCCCTCCCGTCTTTGCAGTGGTCCCCAAGCCTGGTCCCTCGTGGATGGAGTCTCCATTATAAAGCTATTCTGGTGCGGCTGCTTTTCACGCTGGAGGCTGGAGCGTACAGTGCGCCTGCTGAATACCAAAGAGAGGCCCCGGCCACTTCTAAGTCACTTCTTTACCAAGCCAGGCGAGCAGCCCAGAATAAAAATCCTCAGGCTCAGAAGTTCAGCCCTCCTCTGGAATTTTCAATGCTCTTGTTCTCAACACCGCCTTCCTCCCGTCATCGGACACCAGCAGTTTATGAAGCTCAGGAATTCTTTGCCAGCAACTCATTAAAAAAACACCTGATCTTGTCTGCTCAAAGGGGACAAAATGATATTATTTGCGATGCTTTCTTTGAAAGAGATAGCAATGGGAAGGACATTTAGGGTTTTGAGTCAAGTGGTGTAGAGAATGCTCAGGAAAAATTATGGCCTCTCTCTCTCTCTCTCTCTCTCTCTCTCTCTCTCTCTCTCTCTCTCTCTCTCT
>JAQHUG010000261.1:2061040-2082842 GCA_028555095.1 Dicrostonyx torquatus | reverse complement strand
TGCACCACCACCGCCTGGCTCTTCTTGCACATTTTAAAGAGGATCATGATTCATTGGGGCCCCTTACCTTATTTAAAGGCAGTCAGTTATAATCAAGAGCCCATGGAGGAATTGGTGACATCTTCAGAGGCTCCCAAGATTTATGTCAGCGTATGGGGTGGGATCAATAGAGCAGAGTCGGGTTTTGGGCATCTGTATTCTAAGCCTGCTTTTCCGGCAGTTCTAACACAGCAAAGTCATGAACTAAGCATCCTGGATGAACAGGGGAGGGGGTCCTCTCAAACAGTGCTGTGGCCTTCATCGTAGCTTCAGGCAATATATGTGGAGTGGGGCTAGAGACTCTGAAAGGGAAGAGAAAGCCTAGATGGGCTTCGCAGGGTCAAACCAGCAGGCCAGTTCGGGAAAGCCATCAGAGCCAAGATCCAGGGAGAAGGACATGCAGAGATGTAGCCCCTCACTGAAACCACAGAGAGATCTGATGACAACATGAAGGACAGGGAATGAAAGGGACTGTGGTTGGTGATCCGGCAGCACCAAATTCCACTTCTGGGTCAGTCAAGAGCTCACCTTGTGACTCTGGCTCTGGCCAATGCCATTTTAGCCCTTAGTATCATTTGGAAAGTGGGGTGGGGTCAGGTGAGATGGCTTAATTTGTGGGCTGGCAGCCATCTCTGTAAATGGCCAGATAGAAAGTGTTATTAGGCTACACGGGCCATATGGTTTCTGCTGCAGCTAATTATCTCTGCAGCTAATTATCTCATTCTAATAATCTCTGCCCCCATAGTGAGACAGCATCTACAAAACCAAATGAATGCAGTTAGCTATTTCAATAAAACTTTATTGACATCTGGCCACTGTTGGTCAACACTGGTCTGTTTAGTTCTTTCTGATTCTAAAATTTATTGATTCTATAGGAAGAGTGAGTTGCCTGGGAATTGAGAAAGGGTCAGATCTACGGTCCAGGGGAGATGTGGAGAAGTCCATTAAGATGTTAGTGACAGGGTCAGGATGCTTAAAAGATTAGAAGATGGGATTCTCCCATACAGAGTCAAGTTTGGACTTGGGGAACACAGAGCCATGCCCACAGTTACCTTTGTGATAAACTCAAGACCTGACATATGGGTAAACTGTAAATTTCATTGATATGTACAATGACCTAGTAGGGAGCGCTCAGAAAGATGGCTGAAAAACATGCCCCAAAGATGTGTAATTCTGAATGACTGGAACTTGATTTTACTATGACAAATGTGCCCTGCACCTGAGGCCAAGCTAAGGATCTTGAGAAGAAAAGAGGTTCCTAAATGGTCCTCCATGTTTTCAAGAAGGAGGCAAGGAGGCCAGGGCAAGACATAGAGCACACGAAGAAAAGACAATGGAATCATGCAAGGAAAGAGCCATGAGCCAAGGGAGTTCCAGAGCTAGAGAAGGGAAGGAGTGAGCACAGCCCCGTAACTTCCAGAGAGACACACTCTGGCATTATCACAGAGGGTCTGAGTTCGGATATCTAGGGGTAGTGTGTGTGTGTGTGTGTGTGTGTGTGTGTGTGTGTAGAGTAATGCAGATGCAAGTGTGTGTAGAGTCCCAAGTTTGACTTCAGGCATCTTTCTTGTTTGCTTCCACCTTATATTTTGAGGCAGTGTCTCTTGCTGAACCTGGAGCTCTCCAGCCTGCTCTAAAAATTCCCTGCCCACCTTCCACACACTAGAATTACAGGCAAATCATCATGCCCATCCAGATAGTCTGTCTGTCTATCTATCTGTCTATCTATCTGTCTATCTATCTATCTATCTATCTATCTATCTATCTATCTATCTATGAGACAGAATCTTACAGTTTAGCCCAGGCTGACCTGGAATCTGCTATGTAGACCAGGCTGGCTCCAAACTTGCAGAGTTCCCATCTACCTCTGTCTCTTGAGCACTGGCCTTAAAGGCATGCGCCCCCACATCTGGCTTCCTGTCAGTTCTTTAAGTGGGTATTCTGGGGAGTCTGATCTCTGATCCTGAGAACTATATAGTAAGCACTTTATCTGCTTTATTTTACCTCTCTAGAGTTCCTTTGTGTTGTATGTGGCCTCCACATCCGCAGCCATGTTTTTAGAGTAGCCACAGGGAACACATAGAGTGTTACTATAAGAAAGGATCAAGTGAGATCACGTATGCACCCTGGCATGTGAACTCAGGAACTCAGCGGCTGGGGCTATTGTTTTCATCACCAGCATCATCTTCAGCCTCACTCATCTGTCTCTTTGCTAGAGGAAGATGCGTTGCCACATGGAGCTGCTCAGAGGGCTGCTCCCGCCTTCTCTTGAAGCAAGCGTCTGTGGTTGCTACAGCTCTCTCCCTCTTTAAGCCCTGTGGCCCTGACTTTTTGTTCTTGCTATTTGCTGAGACTTTCTCAGACTGGAGACGGGTTTCAGTGTTTGACTATGGTTTAGGAAGCTCGCAGTTCCAGCCATACAGGGAACGGAGAAAAAGCAGCCCACAGGCCATAGATTAGTTTCTATAGCAATCGCCACACAATCTCGCTGTATCTTTGGACGTCAGGATGGTGGTAAAAAAACAAGAGGTAGACTGGTTACTATGGTGACAGTTCTACTGTGCAAGGTGTGGCTGGCCTGCCAATAGAGTGCTTCCTGTAGGAAGGGGAGGAGTCAAGGGGAATGTCTCAATCTTATGTTTCTTTCTTTCTTTCTTTTTTTTTTGGTTTTTCGAGACAGGGTTTCTCTGTAGCTTTGGAGCCTGTCCTGGAACTAGCTCTTGTAGACCAGGCTGGTCTCGAACTCACAGAGATCTGCCTGCCTCTGCCTCCCGAGTGCTGGGATTAAAGGTGTGCGCCACCACCGCCTGGCAATCTTATGTTTCTTGAACATAGATGTGAACATGACTAGGGATTTACTGACATGAAGAGTCCGCTCAGAGAGTCTAGGGTGGGCCCAGACTTCTCATCTCTAATGGGCTCCTAGGAAGGATGGTTGGCTGGGGTCTGTGGACCACATTTTGAATAAGTAGGGAGCAGCATGGGATTCAAGTCTGAAGTCAGGGGGGGTGAGTCCTGTTCTCATGCAGGGAAACGGCACCAAACACAAGAGCTTCTAAAGGGATCTGAGGCCCAGGAGAGAGCTGAAATGGGAGGTGTTGGGCTGACGTATTAGATTGGTTGAGCTTAAGTTTCCAATCTTCCAAGTTTCAAGGGATCTGGGAAAGCACAATTCTGGCATTTTCTGCTTTTATACCGAAGTGTGTGTGTGTGTGTGTGTGTGTGTGTGTGTGTGTGCACGCGCATGCGTGCCTGTCTGTCTGTCTGTCTGTCATCAGAAATCTCATTTATCCTTCTAACAATCATCTGAAATCTATCAGGCTTGAGATAGTTATTATGAATCAAGTACCCATCCTATTGTCTGTGGAGCCTATTGAGGTCATGGCTGTGTGTAGCATTGGCTTGGGAACAGAAACTCTTAATGACACACTTGTCGTGGTCAGTTTCATATGTCAACATTTCGAGGTAATAGTACCTCAGTGTTTAGCCAAGCACTAATGTAAAGAGTTCTCTTTAGCCCTTTTGTTGTTGTTGAAATTAACATTTAAATCTATTTATGCTGAGTGAGCCAATTGTCTTCCATAACATGGGAGGGCCTCATTACTCTTGAGGCAAAGGGATTCTGCCTCTGAACCCTTGGACTTGGCTATATCACCAGCTCTTTCCAGGTCTTCTGCCTGCTGGCCTGTCCTATAGCTATGTCTTTCCCTGAGAGTATGCACATGTGTGTTCGTGTGCACACACGTCTATGGTGTATCAAAGTTTCCAGAGAAACAGAATCAAAAGGACATGTGTATAATTGACAGATAGATGTGTCATCTCTCTATTGATTTGTCAATGAATCTATTATTTCATCCATCCATGTATCAGTTTACCTACTGATCTGTCTAACTAGCCATCCATCTTTGTCTACTTATCTATTCACCTATTATCTACCTCTACCTATATATCTAACTATTACTTTGTCACTCAGTTTGTAAATTAGTACATCTATCCATCCACCCATCCATCCATCCATCCATCCACTCATCCATCCATCCATCCTCCACCCATCCATTCATCCATCCACTCTTCCACCCTTCCATCTATCTAATTTCTTTATTGAGCTATTGATATCTCCACCCATCTATCCATCCATTCTCTCTTCATGTTATTGGTTCTACCTCTTGGGGAGACTCTGAGTAGCACACACCAACAATGAGATTTAATTGTATGCAGATGCCCTTTTAAATCATTGACCCAAAGTCTCATCATCATCATCATCATCATCATCATCATCATCATCATCATCATCATCATCATCATCATCCATGACTGTCTGAGGCATGGAGGAAGTGTGGGATGAAAGTTAATCTAGAGGACCACTTTGCAGCATCCTAAGTGTGCAGGCACATCCTATGAAGACCATGAGACAAAGGCATCATGGGTGGTGGCAAATGCTTTCAGGGAAAAGTAGAAACTTTGTGCCCAGAGGACAAGAGTGAAAGTCAGCCCCACTTATGGTGATTACATAAATCAGCTGGAATGAAGGAGGAACTAAGTGGCATGAAGCAAGGCAATAACTCCTGCTAATGGTACCCCCGGGGGCACGCGTGACATACCATAGAACACTTGCTGGCCTTCTTCTCAAGCATTCTGAGGACGGAGACTTGGAAGGCTTAAGAGCTGGAAGCAGAGTGCTAAGGTACAAGTGTGTAGGGCAGAGCAAAAACACTGCTTGAAGAAGGGTCTGCACCTTGCTCACAAACCACTGTAAGTGTCACAACATCCGTCTTCCCCTTGTTACTCCTGCTGCGCAGGGATGTGTCTCCATCGTTCATTTTTCCTGTTGCCTCACAACCTGAGCCTCTTCCTTTGCATTTAAGCACCCTTTAGCATTTAAGCACTCAACTTTTTTTTCTTTTGGTTTTTCGAGAGAGGGTTTCTCTGTGTAGCCCTGGCTGTCCCTCAACTGGCCATGTAGACCAGGCTGGCCTACACCTGCCTCTGTCTCCCGAATGCTTGGATTAAAGGCATGCACCATCACTACCTGACTTTCTTTCTCTATATGAATGAAATGGGAGCAAAATTAAGGAGTCACAGACTTCTTAGCATGTTGGGTTATAGATTCCATCTAATTCTCCACCTTTGAGGACCTCCAAGTCACCTGGTGATTCAGTGAATATGCCTGGACATGGTCTATGCTCATTCATGGGGCACCCTGGGGTCCCAGGACTGCTGTAGAAGATATTATCAGCTTGGTAACTTAAGATAACTCATGTGTATTCCCCACAGTTCTGAAGGATGGTAGTCTACAATGAAGGTGTTAGCAGCCCACTCCTGTCCCTGTGGATTTAGAGGAGTTCATTTCTTTCCCTGCTCACATTTGGTGACTGTTGTCATCCCATGGCATCTGTCTCCATATAGCCTCTAAATTGGCCAATCCTTCTCCCATACCAGGATACCACAATTTACTTAGTGCCTGCCCCCATAATTCAGGGACATCTGTGTATACTGAGATCCTTAACAGAGTCCCTTCTACAGAGACCAGTCCCCTGCTTTTTAGTTAACCCCCTACCCTGACCTTGTAGGTCTTTTCTGGTATCTGCCATAGGCTGAGGACTCTGGTCTTGCTAGCAGTAAGATGTCTGACCCACTGTTTCCCACACAGATCTGTGGGAATAAACAAACTAGCCTGTACCTCTGTTCTCCAGAGAACTGGCTATACCCTATCCTGACATGTTAAGATGCTGGGCCTCTGGGATGAGAACTTGATCACTACCTACAGGGTAGGGTAATGATACAGCCTAGAATGTAAATGACCCTGAAAAAAAGCTCATAACTTCAGAAGCTGGGAGCCACCTGCTTTGTGGTAGTCTACTGCAGATCCCCTCATGGCATGCAAGCGTGCACGCACGCACACACACACACACACACACATATACACACATACATACATTCACACATGATGGGCAAGGCAAGGGTAGCTTAGAATGCCAGCCACACTGTGTTCTCTGATATCTTGGCCACTGGGCCTTGGCACTCTAGTTCCCTTGTCATAAACACATGAACTGTCATTACGCTGAAAGGAGAGATTATGTAGATTTTTTTCAGCTCTGACTCACAAGAACCCCACTATTGAAACACAGGCTTGGGGAGTGAATTCCACAGCCCCTGATGCTACCACAGGAAACCTGATGTGTCTCCAGAAGCATGATAGACCAGGCTGTGTTATTAGGTAGCTGTGCAATTGTGAATCTAATCCACCTCTCTGGGCCTCAGTGACTTCACAGGCAGAGTTTAAGCTCTACTAGCTTAAAATAGCAGCATAATTGTTTTGAAAGAAAGAAAACCAAAAATACTGAGATGAAGAAC
Source organism: Dicrostonyx torquatus (assembly GCA_028555095.1). Classification (NCBI taxonomy): domain Eukaryota; kingdom Metazoa; phylum Chordata; class Mammalia; order Rodentia; family Cricetidae; genus Dicrostonyx; species Dicrostonyx torquatus. The sequence continues at coordinate 2,076,449 of JAQHUG010000261.1, read as the reverse complement.
TCAGAAAGGAAACCGATGAGGGGGGTTTCCAGCAGAAATCTGCTCAATGAAACTTTCTGTGCTGCCGATGCTCACATCGATGCTGTCCAGTATGGCAGACCCTGGCCATGCGTGGCTACCAAGCACATAATATGTGGGTAATGAGATACAGAGCCAACATTTTATTTAATTTATGTAGCCATGTATAGGTGGTGGCTGCCTATGGACAATGCCAGCTCAGAATCGTTTGGGGCCAGGGTGATTTCAGACAGATTGAGGTAAGGAGAAGAGGGTGACAGTCAATGTCTTTGATTTTGTCTTTTCTTGATCATTAATATTGCTGTTACTAAAATCATCATCATCACTATCACCACCGCCATCAACGTCATTGTCTCCATGACCACCATGACCATCATCTTTACCATCACTATCACCACCATCATTAACATCATTGTCACCATGACCACCATCACCACCAACATCATATTTACCATCACTATCACCACCATCATCAACATCATCGTCACCATGACCACCATCACCATCATCTTTACCATCACTATCACCACCATCATCAACGTCATTGTCACCACGACCACCATCACCACCACTATCACCACCTACCATCATTACCGCTGTCCTTATCACCATCATTATCGTAATCATAGATTGTTAACACTTCCCACTGTTCTTGGTTTTGCTTTACGAGTGTTTGCCTGCATGTATGTATGTGTACCACATGTATGCCTGGTGCCCACAAACCCAGAAGAGGGCACTGGATCCCCTGGCATTAGAAGTGATCGTGAGCTGCCATACGAACACAGGGAATCAAACCCAGGTTCCCTGTAAAATCAACAATTTCTCCAGCCCCCATCCTCTGTCTCTTGAGTGCGTCTGATGCTCCAGGCTTGGCGCACACCGGCTCAGTGCGCGTGATTTCATTTAATCACAGAAATAGCAGAGGGTGATGAAGATTGCTCTCCCTGCTTTGCAAATGAATGTACTGGTGTGAGGTGAGTGAGCCTCTCATGAGCACAGGCAGACACAGCTGTCAGGCAGAGCTGGGGTTTGATTGCAAGACGACCAGAAATCACAGCCCATGGGTGACTCATCTTTCTAACGCAAGGCTGACCAGGACGCTGAGCACTTGGACTCTGGTTGCTCATCTGGGACTTAGGAGGCTGAGTCACAGTACCCCCAAGTCTCACTTCAGTAGGTAAAGGTCATGGACCCTGTCTGTACATTATACAGAACTTCATTTTCGTATAAAAAATTGCTGTCGCTGTTTTATGCCCGTGACCATGACTTAGACAAACCCTAGATACTCTGGGCACAGTATACTTATATCTCTAGACCCATTCCTTGACTGGGTTATGGAATTCAGGCAACAGGAAGGTCTGAGGCTACCATCTCTGGACTTAATGGCCAATTTCTGATATCTAATTTGAGGAGTTATGTTATACACATAAGAGTATATTTTTCTCTGTGTACGTTTAAAAGAGATGGTGAGAAGATAATGTGCATTTCCCCTTTTTACCTTGCTGGTCAGAAATCTCAAAGCTAAAATTTAGAAGAGATTTTTCTGGTTGATCACTTGTCTTCTGTGTTCTAAATGAGACTCTCTTTCTCCCATCCTCATGTGTGTGTATCTCCCCCAACTCTGTGTGTGTCTTTATGTCTCTCTCTCTCTCTCTCTGTGTGTGTGTGTGTGTGTCTTTCTGATCCCCATGTGTGTGTGGTGTGTGTATATATGTGTGTGTATGCAGGCATATGTACATACACATGTGTGAAGGCCATTGACCACCTTGGGTCCTGTTCCACAGATGTTATCTGTCTTGTTCTTTGAGACAGGGTTTCCCATTGACTTTTTGCTCTGCTAGACTAGACTCTCTGGCCAATGAGCCCCAGGGATCTCCTGTTTCTACCACCCAAGTGTTTGAACTACAAGTACGTGGCGGCATGCCCTACTTTTGTATGTGGGGTTTGGGGAACTGAACTCAGACCTTCATGTCTGTATAGCAAACATTTGCTGACAGCCATCTCTGCAACCCAACATACCTTTAAATTCTCTCCTTTTCATATTTTTTTTGTTTTTTTTCGAGACAGGGTTTCTCTGTAGCTTTGGAGCTTATCCTGGAACTAGCTCTTGTAGACCAGGCTGGTCTCGAACTCACAGAGATCCGCCTGCCTCTGCCTCCCGAGTGCTGGGATTAAAGGCATGCGCCACCACTGCCCGGCTTTCATTTTTTTTTATAACTAACTCACACTGTGAGTCTAATTCAAGCCCCTTCCAGAAACTAGTTTTTTACTCAGAAAGGAAGGATGATTGAACAGACATCATTAGGTTCAGATGAACTTGAAGCCCTAGCACGAACTGGGTTGATGAAAAAAAACGAAGACATCACCACGTAGAATGAGGAACCTTACTGAAGAGGCAGCTGATGACAGTGAGATAAAGCTTCCCACCAGGAAGAAAAATTAAATGAGAAGTGCAGAGGAAGGAGGGGAAGAGAAGTCCCCCAGGAGGCTTCAAAGCCCCAGGAGTGGGATGGAAGAAGCAGTGTTGTACCCGAAGGAAACAGTCGTGTGACCACTGAGTAAATCAATGGATCGTTGAGAAGAAAATGTCCTTGTGGTTTGCTTCTTAGATGTCATGTGGCCCACTGTATGTAGTGCTGGGCGTGGGATGTGGGTGGCAGAACTCAGGAGGCAACATACAACTTCAAACAGGGACTGTTTTTTCAGTGGGACACTGGCTCTGGACAGGAGAGACCTGCATGATTGGCGGGAACTCTGGGGATACCCTGTCTTTATCAAAGTACACCGTATAGTATACTTGTATATAAAGAGTCCACTATTTATGTGTACTTAATGTGTGCTAATAAAAATATAAAACGTTGTAGCAAACTCTCACACATATTAGAATCAGAAAAAAAAATTAACAAAGACACCACCCACAAGACATGGGTTCTACCATTAAAACGTTTGTCCCAAGTCGCAGTACCACAGCCTGCCTGAAGGGGGCCCCCTACTTACATATGCTCTGTGCTCCTGGGACTGGCAAGTATTTCCCTCTAGTTCCTGAAACTACTTTCTCATTGTACCTTTTGACTTCTAGCCTCTTGGTCTCACTACATATGCTCTGTTCATGGCTGGGATGTTGCACCTTCAACTGCTTAAATCTGAGTCTATAATCTACCTCATGCCCCCACTTTCTAGGCACACCCCATTCTCCTCTTGGATCCTGGCATACTGACCTATTACTCCTGGGCATGGACTTGTGAGGGTGGTTCTTGCTACCTTCCCGTTCCAGCGCTACACACAGGAATTGGGTTTGCACAAGGGTTGAATAGAAACCACTCTCCCTTTTTGGAATAGCGAGACTGAATCAAGTCAAGGGCTCACCACACTATTATAGGCCTGGATGAAAACCCCAATGCCCAGATCTTTAAGAAGAGCATTTCTAGGGTGAGGTCATCATGCTTATTTATCATTGGTTCTGCTTCTTTCTGCTCTTTTCTGGAATACTTGGGATAGGGGATTTCACAGACTTAGGTTCTAAATAAATGTTCAGTTAAATTGACCACAGTTCTCAAGTACGTAGGCTGTGGAGCCAGATGGCTCTGGGGTTTCATTCTGGGGCTGCAAAATGACAGGGCCAACTGTCAGGCCACATAGTCAAGAACCTCTGAGTTCTTGCAATTTCAGGAAATGAGCAACTGGGCGTCCTGAGTTTGGTCTGGCACATGGGAGGTGTTCAGTGAGGTATGGCTGCTGCAGGCCGTGCAGAACTGTGCCCAACTATCCTGGGTGAGCCATGAGGAGCAGACGTGTGCACTCCAGGGAGCAGATCCCATTCTGTGCACCTTAGAGCAAAAGGAGCCTCAGCCCTGAAAAATGGGGCCTTGAGGGTTGGAGCTGGGCAATCCCTTGGGAAGGCTACTTGGGCATGCAATAGATGGCTGTACTACAGCCTAGAGAGCCATCCCCAAGTCTAAGTCCAGCACAAAATCCTATTTTAATATACAAGCAGACTCATTTTTAATACAAAGAATCCTTTATGTTTTTTAATACTGTAAGCTGGTTGACACTCATAGACATATTACTTATTACCCAAAGAAACAGAAGGGCTAATGTATTACTTCGGTATATTTGAACCCGAGGGCACAAGGCTTCTTACAGGGTAGGGGTTTCAATGCTGTCAAATTCTCATGCCCTCTTGTCTGATGGAAGAAAAGGCACAGAGATTATTCTACTTGCTTCTACTCACCTCGACTTAAAGTGGTTGGACTAGTGATGGACGATTAAAGTCAATTCTGCAGCAGAGTAACTGAGAACTGGCTCGTTGTTATTTGTCGCTAAGCTCTGGTTCTACTAAGTGTTGGTTACGTATACTAAGGAAATTTGGTTTCTTTTTAAAAATATTTATTTATTTATTATGTATACAATATTCTGCCTGAAGGTCAGAAGAGGGCACCAGACCTCATTACAGATGGTTGTGAGCCACCATGTGGTTGCTGGGAATTGAACTCAGGACCTCTGGAAGAGCAGGCAATGCTCTTAGCTGCTGAGCCATCTCTCCAGCCCCCGGAAATTTGGGTTTTAAGACCAAAGGAGGACCTTTCCATGTTTGGGTAAGAATGTATAGCGCGTGTCAGTAATGAAAAAAGCCCATCTCAGTCATCAATGCGTAGGACTGTATAGAACACAGGGCTTTGTGGCATTCAAGTATACAGTTGCCCAGGTATTCAGGTTGAGATATTATAGGCAGACATACAAACTCCAGCTAAGGGAGTGGGAGGACAGACTGTGAAGTTCCAGAACTGGGAACTCCATATAGCAAAGGGGAGACTCCTTGGACTACGGAGACGTCCAACAGGCAATTGACACAGGAGACAGTTGCTTCCTGGGAAATCCAACAGTAGATTCAAGGTTGTCCCCAAAATGCCATAAGTGGAGATGACATTAAAGAAGGCGTCAGTCTGTCGTATCAAGTGGGAGCAGGGGTCATGGGGTCACAGGGTGGGTTTGGATAGGGAGGAGCAAACCCTGCCCTGTGCTCCTATCTGATAGAGCCATACATGCCACATACTTAGGTAGAAATCTACATACAAGTCACAACCTGGGACAACGGTGAATATCAGTTATGGACTGTTTCTGCATGGTAGAATTCTGTTGTGTAGATTGTTTGAGTCTACCCGAAGAGAGTTTCATGAGCCATCTATTGCCACGGGGCAGGGAACATAGAAGACACAACAATGACAGGTATGGATAGAAGATGCTAGATACAAAGGTTAAACAATCGAGGCCAGGTAAATTGAGCCCAAATCCAACGATCTCCAGCTCAGATCCAGATATGTGAATGTACTAACAGGCATTGAGCCTTTAAAAAGTATAAAAAAAAATGAGATTATCGGGCACAAAAACAAGCCAATCCATTCTTACATTAATTCTAGAAAAAGAAGCACTATCTACAGATGTCCTGTATCAGCAAAACCTATTTGCAAACCAAGCATATTAACGATATTCAATTTTCTTGTAGCACAAAGGCCAAAGAAGGTTAATTGCAGTTATTTATATGCTCAGAAAACATTAGACAAATACATTTATTTTTCAAATGTAAATTGCTCTAGATCTTTACCAAGTTAAAAAAAATGAATGAAAATTAAAATTTGAGAGACAAAGAATATGGTAGATAGCTCTCTAGAACATTCTCAAGGTGTGTTTATCAACTGTCCTGAGACACCTCAAGAGAACCATTGCTTGAACCTTTATCATACTTGCCACAGGAGGTGAATGCTGAGTGTAGATTTGGGGGATTGCTTTGACTTTAGAATTTCCACGCAATTCAGAGAAAGCAGTTATCCTTTGGCATTGACATAATTCTATAGCATGTAAAAGAAATGTCTCCTGGAGTTTCAGTTTAAGATTTGCTACTAAATTCAGTTACATAAGTGAAATGCCTATTATTAAATTTTTAAAAATTATTTTTATTGTCTCAATGTCATATATATGAAATAAATAACATTTTTTTTTTGAGACAGGGTTTCTCTCTAGCTTTGGTGCCTGTCCTGGAACTAGCTCTTGTAGCCCAGGCTGGCCTCGAACTCAAATAACATATTCTAAATAATAGACATATATGTACCTTATTCCTTTTCTATCAAACCTCTCCTTGTTCCCAATAATCAAGTAGATCAATTAATTGTTTTATTACACTTTAAATTTATTATCATTATTGTGCACGTGTTTGTGTGAGTGTGCATAGGTGTGTGAAGGTCAGTAGACAACTTGTGGGAATTGGTTCTCTCCTTCCACCACGTGGGTCCCAGGGATTGAACTCAGGTCACCAGGCTTAGCGGCTAGTGACTTTACCCAGAGAACCATCTGGTTGGCCCAGGGTATGCTCATTTTTTGACCAGGCCTCTGTATTATTTTCAAAATCTTTTTTTTTTCCGAGACAGGGTTTCTCTGTGGCTTTGGAGCCTGCGCTGGAACTAGCTCTTGTAGACCAGGCTGGTCTCGAACTCACAGAGATCCGCCTGCCTCTGCCTCCTGAGTGCTGGGATTAAAGGCGTGCGCCACCACCGCCTGGCCAAAATCGTTTTTCTTAAATGAGGGTCCTAGAAATAAAACTCAGCTTCTCACACTTTATGGAGCACCTCCTCAGTTTAATTTATGTCTGTACTATTACCCACCCACATTGCGGAGGGGCATTAGGTCTGTACCCTTCATTGCTTCTCCAGTAGCATCACCACCACTCAGGCTGACGATGGTATCTGTCTCCTGCTCGGATATATTCCTCCTATCAGCATGAGCAAGGCTTGTCCTGTGTTCTGCTGTATCTAACAGGACTTCCAGAAGTCTTTAGATTGGATGAATACATATTTGTTAAATGAATAGGTGAAGGTGTTGTACAATGAGTTCTTCTAGACCGGGTATCACTGCCTCCGGGAGGGAGGGGGGAAGGCACATAGGAATCTAGAAACTAAAAAGGTTTTTATGAAGACCTAAAAGCTCCTGAAGTTACAAGATTTAAAAGGTCAAGACCCATCTTTAAGGTTACGAAGTCAGCAATAAATCAATAAATAAGCAGAAAAGAAAGCACCATCACCATCAACAACAAAAACCTCTCGGGGAACCAAGAGACCATCTTCAGTGGAGATGCCTGCAGAGTGCAGGATGGGCAACCAGCTCAGGGAGGGCAGCTTCTCGGTGTCACCCATGCTGTGCTGGGCCTTCCCATTTATTATGTCTTTAGCTTTGTGACCAATCTCTTCCCCATGCTCCTGTAAGTGACCCCCAATAAACTCGCTGGCTCATGCCAAGTGAGCCAAGATGTGAGTGTACTTGGCTCTTTGGTCTGTCGTGGGTCCCTACCTGGGGTGAATGGATGCCCTGTTCACATCTCAGGAAAAGCCACACAGCAGAATGTGTTAAGCCAACCAGTGTGCTCGTCTTGAATGCTGGTGGGTTTCCTGCTTTACTCTAAGGGGTGCTTTTTGGCTTATAAAGACTAAGGACAATGATAAAAATAGCCAGATAGGGTTCTTTCCCATAGCATTAGGACTTAAGGAGAACTAGACTTGAGAAAAAACTAGGTTAAAAGTCAGACCTAAGACCCTACCAAAGGCCCAGAGAAAATTCCAATGACCACCCCCTTAAGACATTTGATCCTGAGCAAGACAGAAACAAGGTAGAAGCAGCAGACTAGTACTATTGGGCCTCTCTTCCTCAGAAGCAAGATGTCCCCTGAACCAGCTCTGTCATCAGTGCCGCTGGTGCAGGGGAGCAGCTGGCAAGGGGTACTGGCTGAAAGGCTTTGGAATAATCTCAGAGGCTCTGCAGTACCCTGAAGGACGAGATGGAATGGGTTGTAAAGTTGCTGAAGGGATTGATTACAAAGTTTCTGTTTCTAGGTAATAAGGGTGGACTAGGGCAGTGCCGGCTTCCAAGACTCTTTCCTTGCCCAGCGACACCTAATGTAGTTTAGCTCAGTCCAGTCCATCTTCAGGTCAATCACATGGACATCACTGAATCACTGAGCGTTGAAAGAACCTAAGCTCTTTTGCTCATCTGACTTGCCCACCTTGGATTACAGCTCCCGCTGCCCTCCTGATTGACTCTGCCCCAGCCTCCTTAGCCTCCTGGCTGGTCTGTAACCTTGTCAAGTATGATCTTGCCCCAGGGTCTTTGCATTTCCTGTTATGATTGGCAAGGTGAGTCCTCCTCTAACCCCCTGGTTGCGGCCTCACTTTCTTTAGGTCCCTGCTCGAAGGAAGGGAAACTTTCTGACCATCCTACCTAAAGCAGCCCCTTCCTTGATTCAAATACTTGCTTTATTTCTCTATCTCTATACATTGTTTTCTATGCCTTTGTTCCCTTCCCTCTCCTGTGGGAGGACTCGAAGCCCACGAAGGCGGGTATTTAGCTGCTTACTACCCATCTACCGAATGGGTGATATCATAAATAAGCAACTCCTGGGCACCAAGTTCTGAACTCGATGATAGTGCAGAGTACTTTTGTACTTGGTAACACTGCAGAGGTTCCAGCCCTCAGGGTGTCTGCACGAGTGTGGAAAGCACAAGAAAAGAAAGGCACAATCCAGAAGCTTTATGGCCAGGAGCACTTAGCGCTCTGAGAAGATGAAGTTTGTGCTTTGACATCAGTCACAGATGAGAGGGTGGCCGGAGCCTGTGGGAAGGGAGGGTTTACCACAGGGTATGCACAGAGAGTACGGAGAAGACGGGAGGGGGTAAGAAGTTGGGAGACATTGAACCTGAGTTAGAAAATACATGAATAGGAGAACCATTTGGAGCAGTTTCAGTACCGACTGGTTCCCTGTTTGTTATCAGATTCCTTAATAATTGGGGGGAGGGGAATCTGGGGCTGTCTGGTCCAGTGTTTAAAGCCTTCAGAGTTTGAACTATTCAGGGGGTTTCCTGCAGCCACTCAGTACTGACTTAAAAACTGCTTCAATGGCAAGAAGCCTGACAGTCATTAATTAAACCTGCCTGATTGTTACAGCAGGATTGGCAGCTGGTGACAGAGGCATAAGTGGCCACCAACAGTGGATGCAGAGAGCTAGAACACGAGGCAAACTGTAGAGCACCGTGTCAGCTGTTCCTGTAAAGGGCTCGGGGCTTCCGGGGCAGAGGCCGTTCCGCAGAGAAGGGCTTTGGAGGCTTTTGAAAACGGGCAGCATTCCTAAGCTTGTTCTCCATTTCACCACGTACGAGCATCCTTCTCTGTTACACACACATGCACGCACGCACCACGCACGCAAATCCATCCACACCCTGGAGCCCAGCATCTCGGGAGCAGCCACATGAGGGTGGGGTTTCTGTGTCAGGGATGAGTAGAGAAGAGCGCCACAGAAGATGGTAGGGCTCCCTTCCTCCACCCTTGCGGTTTGAACTCGGCAGTGAGAAGAGGGAAGCCTGGGAGAATGGCTACCTGCTTTTGCTAGCCTCTTCGCCAAAATTCCTGGGCGTGCCAGAGCCTGACTGGTTGAACCTTGACTGAATTTCTCAATCTTTTAAGACCGAGAGGAAGCCTGCCTGGGCAAAGTTTAGTACACCCAGGAAAAAACATGCTTCAGAGCACAAAACCTGAAATCCACAATTACAAAGAAGCGCACACAGCCACCTCATAAATGGAAGTCTCAGCTAGGTGCATGCACAATGACCTCCGTATAAAAATCATGCCAACGCTTGCTTTCTGGTGTTCCAAAGATGTCTTTCCTTCTAGAACAACCAGGGAAGATGGGTGGGGAGCCCTTATTGGAAATTCTAGTTTCAATTTTGGAAACTCTCACAGTTTTGGCTAGGCGGGTATGTGCGTGCGAATGTGCTTGCGTGTGTGTGTGTGTGTGTGTGTGTGTGTGTGTGTGTGCGTGCGTGCGTGCATGCATGCTTCTATAAAAACACAAAAACAGCTCCAGCTGATCTTGCCAGGGGCTTTGCTGGAAGCCTGGAGGGAGGTTGCTTGTTGAAAAGCTACGAAGGCCCAATGTGCTTATTCTAAGAGATCCTTTATGGGATTGTGAGAAGAAAGCTTGCAGGCCTGGAAGTTCCTGTTCCCACAAGGCATTGCTTCTTAAGAAAGGAAGTAGGAGGAGCCTGGCTGGGCAAGGCTCTTTTTGGGGAAAGGGCTGGGTTTCTTGGCCATTTTCTCGCTCACATTGGCTATCTGAGGCCCTGTGAATTATCTTTCAATTGCTCTCCTCCAAACAGACTCCTCTTGTTAGATCCACTCTCTCTAAATAGATGTTTTAGTCATGCCATGGTGGCTAGTTTTCAAAGAACAGCGATTCGCAAATTGGAACCAATCCCAATGACCAGCGACTGGGGAAACATTAGGCAAATTACAGGACATTCAGAAGATGGACTATTTCACAGCCATTAAAAATGATGTGCATGAATGTTTTGCAGTACCGAGAAATGCTTATGGGACACTATTGAGTGAAATAAAAGGGATATAAAGTTATATACACATTACACATGTTTTAAAATTCTCACTATTTGTATTAAAGAATAACAAACAAAAAAACCCACGAGAAGATCCTAAGTACTAATTTTTGGTTACTTCTGGGTACCACAATTGTAGATAATTTTAGTCTTTCCTTTTATGCTTTTGTGCATTTCCCAATAGTTAAAAAAAAAGAGCTTATATACCTTTTCAGGAAAAAATAACTGTAAAAATTTGAGTTTACCTCCTTTTACATTGCAGCTGTAAAACAACACAGCATCCGAGGAGAGCAAAATGGAAGGAAGGTTGGATGATTAAAACAATAAAAATCAAGAAACCGAGCCAGGAGGTGGTGGTGCAGGTCTTTAATCCCAGCACTCGGGAGGCAGAGGCTGGTGGATCTTTGTGAGTTCGAGGCCAGCCTGGTCTACAAGAGCTAGTTCCAGGACAGGCCCGAAAGCTACAGAGAAACCGGACAAGCGTAGAGGTTCTGCCGTGGAGCCAGCCTGTGAAGGACGCAACACTCAGGAATACATCTTGTGGGCAGAGGAGCGGATGTGGGCTAGTCACAGCTGTGCCCTGGCAGTGATCCCCGTCTCCATGCCGAAGCGTGGGCATCTGGGGACTGTGGATGCAGCTAGTGTGGCAGTGTTTGCAGTGTGTATGAGGCCGTGGTTTGGTTCTGGGTGCAGAGGCACCTTCGTGTTATCTCAGCACCTTGGAGATGAAAGCAAAAGGAACAGGAGTTGAAGGTTATTCCCTGCTGTTAGCCTTAGTGTGAGGCTAACATGGCTGTATGAGACCATATTTCAAAAGACTGTGGTGGGGGAAAAGAGAGTAGAAATTTGGCCTGGGGGGCAGGATGGTTCTAGGGTGCTAGGGTCTGAGGATATGTCCTGTAGGCCTCATTGCTCCCGGGCACCCAGTCTCCCAGCTGGACCCCACCATGCTGTGCCGGCTACCAATTCCCACTGCGTAGCATCTGACCTAACTTGCACTTATGTCCTTTTTGAATTTTTGGCTTTATCCCTGTGTGTTCCATGATCCAAACACAGGGCACACAAAAACCTGTCAGTTCCAGGCGAATCAAACCTCCTGCCTTTGGGCCACAGAGGAAAGGGGGGCCAGCTGGCAGCACCAGGCCCTAGGGATGCAGAGAATTGCACTCTGTAGACTGTGAACTTGTCACCCGTTTCTGGGTCTCTTACAGGAAGCTGCTTCCCGAATAGTTCTTTGCTCTACCTGGGTGTTAGGTGTCAGCCTAACTCTCTTACCTACTCGGTACCAAGAAGAGTGAGTGATGGACAGCCCTCCTGCCTGCAAGGAGTTCGGTGCAGTGGCAGCAGACACAGTCATGGCTGTGTGTGTGTCAATCTGCAATGTCAGAGCTACGGGGGTGCGCCAGGAGGGCATGAAGAACTCTGGGATCACTGAGTGTGGGCACTCGGTTTCCTGCCAGTCATTAACAGGACTCTGTGACCTTGGGCAAGGCCTTGAACTTTTCACTCTCTGCTTCGTTAGTTAAATATGAAGACGAGCCCTGTCCGAGAGCGGGATCCTGAAGTTCTAGCGGAGGAACTCTGACAAAGGCCCTGGCACAGGCTGGCACCCCACAGCTGTCTAGCTCTGCAGCGAAGGCTCCAAGGAGAGCAGAGACTTTCTCAGGCCTCAGAGGCAACTTAGCACGGTGCCTGCAGGAGAGGAGGAGGTGCAGGGACGCCTTCAGGGCTGCGCAGGCTCTGTATCCCTCCCTGCTCTTGCTCCCTCCCCGGCACCAGGGCATCCTATCTTCATCACTAGTCCCCCATAAGAGGCACAAAGTCACGTGGGCAGGCCGTAATTTCCCCTATACTTTAATCTCGTGGATGGCATTCTAAATATTGAACTTCCAGCAAGGCCAAGCAGCAGGTCTACCAATATGGCTTCGGTACAGACAGGGCCTCCCAGGCCCGATGCAAGGCCAGACCCCAACTGTGGTTACTTCAGGATATCCAGGACACACTGTCGGGGTAGAGCACATGAGGCTCTTTATCAACTGTTAGGAAAGTATTTGAGGGGCTGGAGAGATTTTGGCTCAGCGTTGAACAGAATTGGCTGGTTATTCCAGAGGTCCTGAGTTCAGTTCCCAGCACTCACAAGGTGGCTCACAAGCATCTGCAATGAGATCTGGCACCCGCTTCTGGCCTCCAGGCATACATGCAGACAGAACACGGTGTATGTAATAAATAAATAAACCTTTAAAAAAAGAAAAGCACTTGAACATTTTAGTGGCGAAGCAGCCGTGCCTCTGCAAATGGCTGAAGGAGGGTCTCCTGATCCAGCACTGATCCTCCAGGGCTGGTCTTTGCCTCCCACCATGAATCTTTAGTTTTTTTTGTTTTGTTTTGTTTTTGTTTTTGTTTTTTCTAATGTAGGGCCAGTGGCTCCATCCCTGGATTACCTCCCTGTGTTCACCATGCAACGGCACGATTCGATCCAGCTTCCAAAGTCCGGCTCAAGTGCCATCTTTATGGCCACAGTGTCCTGCAGGTGACTTATCTGAACCTCCCGTAGGAACACTGCACTCCACCCCACTCCCCGCTGCCCCATTCAGTGGTGCCAAGCAGGAGCCATGTGAGGCCCTTTTGTTACCCTTCTTCAGCTCAGGGACTGACAGACAGCAGCAGAGTGTTACAGTTCAGTCTCACAGTTTTGACAGTGAGTCCCTGAGCTGTCACTTCGGGGGCCTTGTCACCTTGAGCCACTAGTTTCTCTTCTCTGCCTCACCTTCTCCAGCTGTAAAATTCAGACCCTGCTAATCACACATATCTTGTAGGGGTGATCATGAAGGCTATCTGAATTTATTCATCAGAAATGCTAGAGTGCTCTTGCCCCATCTAAGAAATGCAGAACCATCAGCTTCCAGTGCTCTTGCCCCATCTAAGGGATGCAGGACCGCCAGCTTCCCGTACTCTTGTCTCATCTAAGGGATGCAGGACCGCCAGCTTCCCGTNCTCATCTAAGGGATGCAGGACCGCCAGCTTCCCGTACTCTTGTCTCATCTAAGGGATGCAGGACCGCCAGCTTCCAGTGCTCTTGTCCCATCTAAGGGATGCAGGACCGCCAGCTTCCAGTGCTCTTGCCCCATCTAAGGGATGCAGGACCGCCAGCTTCCAGTGCTGCAGAACTCATGGCAGACACTGGATGGACACAAATGACTGACTGACTGATAAGTGAATAACAAATCAGAAGCTTCAGAGTAAGTAGATATAGTGAAAACACTACACGAGCTGAAACATGCGATGCTGAAATAGTGTTGAGGTACCACTTTCTGGCGAGGCCCAGTGGGAGAGGTTGGCAGAGGTCTATCAGCAGGGGCAGAGTTAAAGGGAGACAGAGGAATGGGGTTTCATCTACTGAGCATGAGATTTGTGGCTGATAATGGTGTTGTCTATGTTTCAAAGTCCTGAAGAGGGTAATTTTAAACATTCCCACTACAACAAAATGGCGAACATTGCAGCGATAGTTATGGTAACAAGTCCAACTTGCTCGTGCATGGATCAAGACGGAACACTGTGTTCCGGGACGATGTGTGGTTACCAGGTGACAATTAGAAATCAAACCTCAGAGGCAGACTCCGTTTACCTTTATAGAAATTTAAGAAACCAACCACATATCTCCGAGATTTAAAAATTGTAGTCAAGTTAGATTAAGCGAGCCAGCAATATCTGTTCCATTTCTTATTAGTTTGTTGAGGCCCCAAGCAGGGAAAATACTGGAAGGAAAAGGGAAGAGGGAAGAGAAGCATACTGAAAACAAGACTGTTCTCTGAAGGCTTCTGACCTGTTCAAGGCTCCTTGTCCCCAGGCAGGGCATGTGGCTGGGAGAGGTGGTCTAGGCTCATGCTTCCTCATGCCTCCAGCCTGTGTGTCCTAGGTTGGTTCCTCACGAGCTGTGTGACCTCTTTAAGGGTAAAATTCTTCCACCAGATAGGGATAGCAAAAGGGGGTGGTGACTAGGATCCGCTCACACAGCTGTCGGGAAGATTCACTGATGCGCTGCCCTCAGAAGGCAGCTGCCAAGTGGGAATTTCTGGAGGAATGGCATGGAGATGCTAACATGACTGTTTTAGGAAGTGCTGCTCTAGGCCAGGCCTGGAGGCATAGACTATAAATCCAGTCAGTCAGGAGGCTGAGGCAGAAGGATCACAAGTTCAAGGCTAGCCTTGGGCAACAGAACAAGACACTGTCTCAAAATTCCTCAAAGTTAAAAGTGTAAAGAGGGTTGGGGTGTAGCTCAGTATCAAATCATTTGCCTAGTATGTGTGAGAACTCAGTTCTTACCTCTGGGTACAGGATTGCCTCCTTCCCACAAATGGAGCTTTAGATAATTGAAAGCAATCTACAGATTTAACACGATACTCATTAAAATTCAAATGGTATTCTGCATAGAAATAAAAAAAATTAACTCAAGTGAATGCTGATTAACTAAGCAGTCTTGATCAAAGAGAGCAATGCTATAGAAATCACAACAGATCTTCAGATTATACTATAGAGCCACAGTAACAAAAACAGCATGGTATGGCATAAAACATACCAGGCAAAGGAACAGAGTGATAGTCTGTATTAGGTTGACCTGTGGGGTATTGCCTTAGCTAAGCTAATTGATGCTGGAATACCCAGCCCATCATGGGTGGTGCCATTCCTTAGGTAGGGGGTCGGGGACTGTATAGATAAGAACAGAGAAATCAAGTAAAGCGCAAGCAAGCGAGCGAGCATGGATACATTCATTTCTCTCTGTTCTTGAGTGTAGATGTGATGTAACCAATTATTCTGAGTTCTTGCTACCTTGACATCCCTGCGATGCAGGACTGTAACCTGGAACCGTGAGCGAAAATAAACTCTCCTAATTTGTTTTCTTGCTGGGGTATTTTGCCACAGCCACAAAACTAGAGCTCTCATTCACTGGGGGAAAGACAGCCTCT
>JAQHUG010000261.1:2007124-2030733 GCA_028555095.1 Dicrostonyx torquatus | reverse complement strand
TGAGCCTTTCCTCTTCCCAGAATTTTTCTGTTCTGGTTGCCCCACCTAAACCTCCTGCCAGGCTACTGGTCAATCAGTATTTTATTAAACCAATACAAGTGACAAATCTTTACAGGGTACAAGACCATTGTCTCACAGTAAGTGCCCTTAACTGTTAAGCCATCTCTCCAGCCCTAAAGGCGAGTCTTTGGAGCCACCCTGTGTTCTCTAATGTTTTGTTTTAATAGCCTGAAGTAAGACAAGGGGTCCTTAAAGAGCTATTGTCTCATAGTGGTGAGAAAGAAAGGCACAGAGAGTTGTTTTGGCTGGGGGAACAGTCAGTGCAAAGGTCCTGAGGATAGCAGTCCTGACAGCAGTTCTGAGGTCTTTGGTTTATCCTGTGGGTCAGAGAGGAATCAGTGGAGTGTTCTGAACAGAACAGAAGCTACTCTGACATGTATTCTCAACAGATGCTGTTGCAGACATCAACAATGGGTACCATTTAGAAAACATGCATGTTGCCAACAGCAGGCAGGGTGCCAAGCCCCGAGATGGGCATCTGTGTGTTCCAACATCAGAACCATGCCCTGCATCAGCTGAAATTATTTCTTCAATCTAATCAAAAAGGAAACTGAGGCTCAGGGCAGATGAGGAATGGATTTCTCCTGTAGTAATGACAGAGCTGGGAGATTTACCAGGCTCCTTTTTCTAGAGACCTCATCTTTCCATTTTCACCAGTACTGTTTTGCACACACAGCAAGCATGCAATAAAGGTGCACTGGTCAGGTCAGCATGGGCACCTGTGGCATGAAAGACTGGCATGTCACCATGGATGCAGAGAGGCCAAGTGTCAAGGGCTCCAGGCTGATCAGCTGGTGTCTACTTACTGAGCTCAGCGATGCTGCCCACGCGGGTGGCCAGCAGGGACTGTTCAATGGTCCTCAGCTCTGACTGGCTGAACATGGGTAGCTCTCCTGGCTTGCTGGGCCGCTGTGGGTCTCGGTGCAGGTTCAGGCTCTCTGGTAAACTCAGCACACCTGTGGTGGGGAGACACAGAAGAATAAGTTGTTACTTTTCAATTCACCAAAGGAGAGGAACCAAACCCCCAAATGTCAGAAGCTGAGAGGGGAAACCCATGCTCTGGACTTCCAATGCCTTTTGAGACAGGATCGCATATAGAGCTCAGGCTAGCCCCAAACTCCTTATATAGCCAAGGATGACCTTGAACGCCTAATCCTCCTGCCTCTCCCTCTCCTGCATGCTGGGATTACAGGTACATGCAACCACTTCCAGTTGATTTGGGCTCCACTCATGCTCGGCACACAGAAACCAACTGAACTGCATCCCCAGTCCGGGATCCCTTTTAGACATGGATCTTGAGTTTAACAAACATGTGAGCATTTTTCTGGACATTACATGAATGAAACAGAATTGTTCCCTGGCCTGGCAATGAAACTGTCCACTGACAGATGCTTCACCTGAACCCAGAGAGGCACATTCTTTCTCCCAGAGACAGCCAAGCATTCTGGGGTTGGGGGCAGTCCCTGCTAGTGATGGCCTCTGAGGACTTCTTTCATTGTTCAGTAGATATAACTGTTGTGGACAGGCAAGGCTTTGGGATTTCTCTGTAGAGATGCATATAGGAGTGGGGTTCAAGGGAAAGTCCCTAGGACTTCTGTACCTGGTACAATGAATGCCTACAGAAGTCCTCAGAACACAATACTCTTCTCTCCCATTCTGTTCTGTAAACCTTTAGTGACAACCTAAAATATAACTATGTGGCTGACCCAGAGGCATTTACCTATCCCTAGTCACTCCAGGAAAGACAGTGTGTTGTTGCTTCTTGAATTTCAAGGCTGATTAATTGACTTACTTTGATCAAGGTCATTGTTAACAGATGGGGTAGAATCAGCCCTGAAAAGTGCTGTGACATTGAACCTTGTTATCATGAGCTCTGCCTTTATCGTGAGTGAAACATGCTGTGGCTAGCCTGCTCATCTAAGGAAGGTGAGAGAAACACACACAGTGGTACACCCCAGCTAAATAGAGAAGGGGGAGAGGAGAGAAAAGAGAGGAGAGAGAGAGAGAAAGAGAGAGAGGGAGAGGGGGGCAGAAGAGAAAAAGAGAAGAGAGAGGGAGAGAGGAAGAGAGAGAGAGAGAGAGAGAGAGAGAGAGAGAGAGAGAGAGAGAGAGAGAGAGAGAGAGAGAGAGAGAGAGAGAGAGAGAGAGAGAGAGAGAGAGAGAGGCTCACAAAATAACCTGGGAACAATAAAGCAAGATCGACATACAGGTGCCAAATGCTGGAAATCAACTGGCAGAGGGAGAGGGAGCAGAGCGTGAAGCCAGTAGCTCAATTTCACTCCTCATCCTGCTCAAATCACAGATCTCAGCAGCCCCACCCATATCCTGCCACTCATTATGCTGGCTGAGACCAGGGAGAAGGTGGCTAGAATAAACATTGTTTTGAATGAATGATACCAGTGGCTAGAGGATACAAATGCCCATTCGATTTTTATATCCGTATAGTCCGGAAATGATAAATTTCCACTAAAGACTGTTTCCAACTGCCTATTTGTCAAACACTTTGTAGCTCTGAAGAATACACTCTGTATCACAGCCCAGAGCACAGCAATATGCTTTTCATGTTTGCCTTCGGAAATCTTCCACAGAAAACTGCCTGCCCGTATTGTGTGATGTAGCCTGTTTTTGTTTTTCCCTTCTCTTCTGTGCATTATCAACAATAATAAAAAAAATCTTATGGCTGTAGCCCCTTGAGAGCTCTGAGAAGCCACTAAGGAGTTGGAACAGGCAGTGTGTTTGTGAAACACCACAGCCTGGCAGGCAGGCCAACCCAGCTTCACTATTCACTGGATCGTTCAGTTTTCAGGGAAGACAAGACCTTCAGAGGGATGCCTACTATACAAGGGACCCTTCTGCCTCTCTCACACCCTCCTATTGGACCCAGGCAGTGATGTTCTAAGTCCTCTTCTTCCTCCCTCCCTCATATGACCTGTGAAGTCAGGGGCCAGTCCAAGCAGCTGTTGCCATGACAATGAATCTTGGGTCTACCCCTCCCTGATGTCTCTGTGACTCTTGTGCAGGGACTTCCTACCCCCTTGCAAAGGTCGCTACAAATGATACCAGAAAATCAGTACCCACACTAGGAGCTGAGGTAAGTTTCACGGACTCCTCACTTGCAAGGGGGTGGAGGGCAGGATCAGGGGGCATAAACAGCCAAGAGTGAGGTCCTGAACATGAGGAAAAGGGACAGGTGAAGTATCATACAATTCCTCAGGTGTTCCTAGGGACACAATTCCATGGTTGTCATTCCTGGCTGTGCATTATCCCATATCTGCAGCCCACATGATGCTCCACAGGGATCCACAGGCACAGGACAAGGAAACTTGAATCTGAAACCCTGAGCCTCACCCCAGCCTGGTGCTTACTGTGCGGAAGGACTGGTCACAGAACCTTTCTGGACCTCAGTGTTCTCTTCGGAAGGTGGGGTGAAGCACAGGCTTCTCCTTTGCCCTGTGGGGCTTCAGGGGAGGGGAGTGAAATGAGATCTTGTAGGCTATCTTTCATGTGCTAAGCAGGAAGGTCCTCCACACGTGGGTTGATATGAAATCGGCATACAACATCCCGCCTCGGGGTTTCTTCATATTTCATCGTGCAGATGAACAATGTCCCTTCCTGCCCTTTTGAAGAGTTATGAAATTCAAATGTGGAAATGTCATTTATTCAAAAGTGCTTTAAGAACTAGATGACAGAGATTTATAAAATGTATAATTGATCTATTATGCCAAGATTATATATTAGGCTTTTCTTTTTGAGAACTCCATATAGGGAGGGTGTCTTAGGGTTTTATTGTTGTGAAGAGACACCATGACCAGAGCAACTCTTTTTGTTGCTGTTTTTGAGGCAGGGTTTCTCTGGGTAACAACAATATTGGCTGTTTGGCTGTTCTGGTACTTGCTTTGTAGACCAGGTTGGACCTGAACTCACTAAGATCTGCTTGCCTCTGTTTCCCAAGTGCTGGGATTAAAGGTGTGTGTCACCACCACCCGGCAACCATGGAAACTCTTATAAAGGAAAACATTTAACTGGGGGCTGTGTTACAGCTTAGAGGTTTAGTCAGTTATTGTCACGGTAGGAAGCATTGAGGTATGCAGGCAGACATGGAGCTGGAGAAGGAACCAAGAATTCTACCTCCAGATAGGATCGGCAGGCAGCAGCAAGAGAAAGTGAGAGCCGCTGGGCCTGGCTTTGGCTTCTGAAACCTCAAAGTCCAATCCCAGTGACACATTTCCTCCAACAAGGCCACACCTCCTTATTAGACCACTTCGTACGAGCCTACAGGGGGCATTTTCATGGAAACCACCACATAAAACTTTATACATAAACTGAAATATTATCTTTTTCTATGTAAAAGAGTATCTAGGTGAATATGAAGGTCAGAGTGACATATTTCAGTGTCTGATACAAGCCTTTTATTGCAGCTGAGGGTGGAAAGGCGTGGTGATTAAAACCCAAGTTCAAAACTGAAGTTTGGAGGCAGGTGGGGGAGACGGCTCAGCCAGTCAAGTCTTTGCTGGACTCATGAGGAACTGAAAAGATCACATAAAAGCCAGATGTAGCAGCATGCACCTGCAACCCTAGCCTTGGAGGGAGGGCGGGACAGAGACAGGGACTTGTTAGCCTGCCAGACTTGCCAAATGAGTGAGTCTTAGGTTCAGGGAGAGACCTTGTCTAAAAAAATAAGGTTGGATTGATTGTAGTGGCATTTCAATTGCATTTTAATAAATAAAGCTTGCCTGGGGATTGGGAGAGTAAAACAGCCTCACTGGTCAGTCTTTTAGACCAGGCAGTGGTGACACACACCTTTAATCCCAGTAGCAACACTAGTTGCCATAGAAATCAGGTGGTGCACACTTTTAATCCTAGGACTCAAGAGGATTAGAGAACGAGAGGAGACAGCTTTCAGACACAGTCTCATTCTGAGATTCCTGGAAGCAGGATTGCCATTTCAGATAGAGGTAGAGGTAAGAGCCAGTGACTGGCTATTTTGCTTTTCAGATCTTCAGATTGAACCCTAATTTCTCTCTCTGAGTTTTTATCAATCATGCTTCATTTTGTAACCCAATGTTCCCAAGTGTTGTTTATAAATGTTTGTTTTCATTTAAAGGGGGTTGTTTATAAGTGGTTAATGGTCACAGTAAATCTTTTCTGAAATAATGAGGGAATATGATACAGAACTGAATAATGTACACTGGTATGGACTCTGGTTTATTGACCCAAATTTAAGATCGATCTTGTTGTATGTATCTTTCTCCTCTTGTTTAAGGTATTATGTTTATACAGCTCATTTAAAAATGTAATTTATAATTTAAAATTATAGATTAATAGTCATCTATAATAGCCAAATTGTAGTCATATTAGTTAGGTTTTCTAGATGTACAGAGATATATTTTCAGATAGATAGGCATTCTTCAAACCTTTCAATGACTTACAGAATATGGCATTTAAAATGTTTTAAGACTTTAGACTTTTCTCAACAGTGAGACATGTCTGCTTCTGGCAGCATCAATATTCTTCAAGAGGTTGATGTGCCCATTGAAGAGGTTCCTTATGGAGTTTGTCAGTCTTGCCTGGACTGCTTGACAATATTCTGTAAAGTGGATATGCATGACCTGCAGAAAAATGACTGCTGAACTTGCCAAAAGAAGGGAAGACAGTCCTTCAGGGTTCCTGGTTTATGAAAGAGTCTGCCAGACATTCTGCAGGACACAGAAGAAAGTGACTGAAAAACTGCCAATATAGGCAAAACAGTCTTTCAAATTTCTTGCTTTATGGAAAAGTCTGCTGGATACTATCGGCCTGTAGACTGAAGATGGATGCCCCAACGTTACAGAAGAACTTTGAGTGGGACTGCCCAGGCAGCTATATGTCTCTGTTAATTCTAGAGTTTTGGAAGTTGCTTACAATGTACTTCCTGTTTTCTTAGGTAATATTATATTCTTCTGGATTCTTTGATGGATTTGAAGAATAGATAGTTATAGTTTCCTTAGTTATGATAAAAGATACATTAGATATGAAACTTTAGACTCACAAAGAAATATTGTAACTATAAATATTGCTTGATATATGTAATTTTACTATGTTAAAGTTAAAACCTTCCTTTTTGTTTAGACAGAAAAGGGGAGATGATGTGGGATTTCCCTCTGTAAGCTGTGAATATATTTTATTCCCATTGGTTAATAAAGAAACTGCTTTGGCCTATGGCAGGACAGATAATAGGTAGGCAGGAAAACTAAACTGAATGCTGGGAGAAAGAAGGTGGAGTCAGGAAGAGGCCATGTAGCTCTCAAAGGAGAAAGGTGCCAGAACCTTATCAGTAAGTGACAATCTCCATTTACAATTGATGGAGGAAGACTGCTGACATTGATTTACAGACTATGCACACTCACCAGTACTGTGGGACAATGGTCTGTACCCTGTCATTGTATTTTAAATAAATGTTGATTGGCCAGTAGCCAGGCAGGAAGTATAGGCGGGGCAATGGTGCCAGGCAGGAAGTAGAGGCATGGCAATGAGAATTATGGGAAGAGGAAAGTTTCAGTCTGCAGTCATTACCCAGACACAGAGGAAACCAGACACAGAGCAAGCAAGATGTGACTGTCTTGCTGAAAAAGGTATCAAGCCATGTGGCTAACACAGACAAGAATTATGGGCTGATATAAGTTATAAGAATTAATAAGAAGCTTGAGCTACTAGGCCAACCAGTTTATAATGTAGACCTCTGTGTGATTCTTTGGGACTAAATGGATGTGGGACCTGGTGGGGCAGAGAAACCTCTGCCAACACACCAGTGCATGCATGTATGCATGTGTGGGCACATGCACACCCACACCCACTCCCACAGCACCTGAGGAATCTGTCTTTTTATTTATTTATTTATTTATTTATTTATTTATTTATTTTTGGTTTTTTGAGACAGGGTTTCTCTGTAGCTTTGGAGCCTGTCCTGGAACTAGCTCTTGTAGACCAGGCTGGTCTGGAACTCACAAAGATCTGCCTGTCTCTGCCTCCCGAGTACTGGGGTTAAAGGCGTGTGCCATCACCACCCGGTGCTAGGAATCTGTCTTTGTGAGACTCTGTAGTGGTTTAGTATATTTTTCATTTGGCTGAAGGAGTACATTCAAATCCTCAAAAAGGGCTAATGGCTCTTAAAATACTATCAAGAGCACAGGTGAGCTGGACCTATGGGTCTGAGAGTTAGATGTCTGCCTCTGACCCCACCCCCTACCTAGGGTGGCAAGGGTAAGGGAAATGTTTCTCCCACCCCTTGCTTCCTGTGACAGGCCAGACTGGAAAGTTGGTTTGGGGGAGGGGGCATGAGAATGGAAGAGTTGGCCTTGCCTCTCACCAAGTGTAGCAACCTGGAGAGGGGGCCCTGCACTTCACCTGGGCAAAACAGCAGAGCTGGCCCTGGTGACATGAGTGTGGGTGAGCCAGACCTGAAGGCATGCAAGCCAGAGAGCATCCTCACTCTTTGCTCCCAGCCATATTGGGTGAGCTAGCAGGAGGCAATGCTGGGGAACTCACCCTGGCGGTGACAATGAGGGAAAGCTGGCGGGCTGACCAATCCAGCTACTCCCTAGGTCTAGAGCCAGGGCTATGAGTTAGCCCACCCCAACATCCACCCCATCTATGAACTGCTGAAGCATGTGGAGGGGCCGGATCTGCAGGTCCAAAGCTGCAGGATCTCCATGACACATGGTGACAACAGGATGTCTAGGAAGAGTCCCAGTGAGGGCTCAGTATTGAGAGTGTAGCCGAAGCCAGAGGCCTTGAACCTGAACCAGGCTAATGACTCACTGCATCGAACACTTACAAGTGAAGATGGATGGACTAAAGGGTGTGACTCACTGGGCCACACTCCAGCTTCCTTGCAGAGTTTTTTTTTTTTTTTGTGGCTTTACTTTTAAATTTTGTTTGGGCGAGAGATTATAAGAGCAGAGGGGACAGGGAGAGGAGTGGGATGCATGACATGAAATCCACAAAGAATCAATAAAAAGAAAAAAATAATTGTCCCATTAAAATCCATCCATTTTACTCCTAGGTATTTAACCAAATAGTATCTGAAATACATATTGAACTATTGAAAATTTAAAAAAAAATATGATCAATTCATGTCTGTAAGTGCAGAATTCACATCCATCAAGGTTTCTGCTCATGACGGATGCTGAGGTGCAGAAAGGCCTGCAAGGCATGGCCCACAGAGCTGAGCTCCCTCTCAACATGGAGAAAACTTCTCCGATGTCCAGGCAGTTTCCTTGGCTGCAGAGAGCAGCTAACGATGGTTGCTATGGGTTGACTGTGATGACTAAACATAATAACATACTGAGAACCTCTGGCCTCCAGTGTGAGAGCCTCGTCAATACTCTGCCCTACCAAGCATGAAGTCTCATCCGTTTACTCTCTGGATTCAGTCTTGAGGGTCATCTTTCCAAAGTCTTATGTGACTGAAGAAAGAGAATCTTTCGGTCAGGCCACTCAGAATGTAAACCAAGCGCTGTTCTATGTAGAATCTTGGATACAACATGTCCAGCACCTCATCTGTCATGGGGGCTATCAGTCTCTCTGCCTGCTTCTATTTTGAGGTACACAGCATAGCCCTGTGCCCCGCCTTTCTCTATTTTATCACTAGACGGGGGTCAAGGGTGTATTAAAAACCATGCTAGCCATTCCCCCAACCTTCAGCCGCTCACCCTCAGAAATGACACTGGTGATGGGGGATGATGGAGGAAGAGGCCAGCCAAGCGTACTGAGTTGGACACTGTGCCAAGCACTTTCTATGTTTAGATTAAAATGTATTTGAATTCTCGCAGCTACACTAGATTAGGAAACTCTCTCCCCCCTTTTCCCTCTCTTCTCTCCTCTCTCTCCTCTCTCTTCTCTCTTCTTGTTTTCCTCTCTCTTCTCTCTCTCCCCCTCTTCCCCTCTCCCTGTCCTCTCCTCTCCTCTCCTTTTTAAAGCACCGTGAGGTGACAGTATAGAACTCTCTGGATTCCTATGACCTTTGAACTGTAGCAATAATATTCAACATCCTTTTCATTTTTAGCACTTATGGTGGCTTGATACTCTATGACTACAGGTTGTCTGCTTTGGTATTTTATGCGAGTAGCCAAAAGTTATGACATTGCAACAGAAGAAGCCATGCTGTGGGGGTTAGGGGCGACTCCACAGGCCTGGGACTCTGGGCATAGGCTTGGGCTCTGTCTCATCTGCCTCTGGCTGCCAAGGAGAGTTGACTGTACTGACCCTGATGCCAACCTGGACTCCATCTTCCATTAAGTAGGTGAGAAGCTGGAAGTAAGGGTCCAGACTCCGTTTTACCAAAGAAGAAGAAAGGCCCACTTTGCTACCTTCCATAGAGGTTGCTAGGCTCCAACTCGGTTCCTCTAAGCCTGCCCCTCCCTCTGCAGTGTTTGGATAGTCTGCCTCACGGCTGGCTGGTGGAGAGGCAGGAATGAGATAATATATAGAGACAACCTGGCACCGAGAACAGAGTCAATAAATGTTTGCTAATAAAGTAAGTAAATGAAGTTCTTGGGAGCTAAAGATTTAGGAAAGTCAATAACCCAGTCACTGCCAGAAGGCTCTCTTTTACTGTGAATTTATGAACATAAAAAAAATACCAGAACTTTTTTACTCCCATTCCACCAGCTTGGAGCCCCTGTTTTTTGTTTTGTTTTGTTTTGTTTTGTTTTGTTGTCGTTTGTTTGTTTGTTTTATTTTTATTTTTAGACTTGGCAGCAGGAAGAAGATTTAGGGCTGGCTTCATGAACCCACAGTCTATGAGAAGCAGACCCTTTCCCTGGTAGAGTGAACACAGTTCCTAGCTCACATTTTGCGCAGGAATGGATTTCCTTTTCAGAGCTCTTTCTTAAAAAATGTTGGACCCAGGGCCCTTAAGAATGAGAGTGGAGGAAACCTAAACGAAGAGTCTTTCTAGAAATGTGGGCGTGGTGTCAGCAATGCACATAAGGAAAGGCATGGTGACCTTCTGAAACACAGAAACACCAACGCTGGGCACAGGGCCTCTGAGCCCTTAGGCTCAGCTGGGAAGACGGACCTCCACTAGCGGGATACGGAGCAGAACATGCATCCCTTGGGGTCCTGTGGAGTAACCCTGAGGCAAGCCCAAGGCAATCTCAGAGCTTCACAGGTTGCCTAGGGACTCCGTACAAGCTGGGGTTTTAGAATGGGACGCCACAGAGTAGTTCAAAGAGCATGAGTTCTGAGTCCTGCAGGCCGGTTTGTCCCACGACACTGATGCATTTAGTTAGCCTCCCCTTACGTACAGGCTTCCTTGGGAATTACAGAATAATGGAGAACATTCTAGCGTAACCCTCGCGGGGCCTCTGGAAGATTAAATGAGTGAAATACAGCTTGCTCTCTATAAATAGCACAATAATGGCAGCTGTTATTATCATTATAATTGTGGTTGGAGGACAGTCCAGCGGGGAACAAAGACTCAGAGGCAGGTGCTCTGCATGTGGGGGAAGTGCCTGGAGCTGAGGGTGCAGAGGTGGCAAGCAGACAGCCAGAGGTGGCAAGCAGACAGCCAGAGCTGGATAATGGAGGACTTTGGTCACTGGCCACATTCTAAACCTTCCCCTCCAGGATGCTAGGTTTCTCTGTTCACAGCCCATTTCCTAGAAACAGCGGTCTGACATTGGCTTTCTATTGCTTTCTCCCCGCCTCCATCTCCACCTACATTGCTCTAGCAAGTTCAAGGTTATTGTTCTGAGCCTGACTCTGGATGCCACACATACCCAGGCTCTGCTTTTGGAAGAGATTTCAGTCCAGACAGCCAGCGAGATATTGAGAAGCTTAGCAGAGACTGCTCCGAGCAGAGACAGAGAGGCAGGACAGGTAGGATGGAGTTACAGGCAAGAAGTGGCCCAAGGGGACCCCCACAAGCTTTCCTTCCCTCTGGGAGCCACAAGCTCACAGATATGGGACTTTCCCCAACTGGGTTTAGACATACAGTGGCTGCTATGTTGTTCTGGAGACTTTGTATAAGAGGCCAGATACAGAGACAATGGTATGTCAGTGTGGCTCTAACACTGACAACATAATGAGAATACTAACTACAGGAGCAAGAAGCCAAAGGTTAAAAACTCAGTTCTGATGTGGGATTCCCCTCTGTCTGCTATGAATATGTTTTATTACCATTGGTTAATAAAGAAGTTGCTTTGGCCTACGGCAGGGCAGAATAGAGCTAGGCAGGGAAAACTAAACTGAATGCTGGAAGAAAGAAGGTGAGTCAGACAGACACTGTGTAGGTACTGAAGGAGAAAGATGCTGGAACCTTACCAATAGGTAACAGCCTCATGGTGATACACAAATTAATAGAAATGGGCTAATTGAAGATGTAAGAGCTAGCTAGGGATACGCCTAAGCTATTGGCCAAACAATGCTGTATTTAATACAGCATTTAACTGTATTTAATACAGTTTCAGGTCTGGGTGGCCAGGAAACAAATGAGCAGTCTCCTTCTACACAGTTCATTCACTCATTAGGTGCCAGGCAATGCTCTAGGTACTTGGGATTTGGTAGCAACGTACTAGAGATTTTTGATATTTTAGTATTTATGTTCTAAATGAATGCTCTAATATATGATTAAGATATGCAGGCAATAGAAAGTGCTACTGAGGAAATGGCAGAAAAAGAGGAGGAGGTAAGAAGCTCCAAGGCTTGAAGGAAGTGACATGTGTACTTATCAGACATCTCCGTTGAAGAGCAGGGCAACAGAGGGACCAAAGGGTGGTGAGTGCTGGACTTGTTAGGGAAAAGAACAGAGTAACTCAGAAGTAACTGGCAATGAGGGTGGATTGGGTGAAGCCTCATGAGTGGCTCCCAAGTCTTTGACTCTAGAACCACTAGAGGATCCTGAGTGGAGAAGGATGGAGCTGACCTGTTTTTGAAGGGCCACTCCTGCTGTGGCATAACGCTCTTGTACGCTGTAAAGATTTGTCACTCGTAGTGGTTTGATAAAACACTAATTGGCCAGTAGCCAGACAGGAGGTATAGGCAGGGCAACCAGACTAGGAGAATTCTGGGAAGAGGAAAGGCAGAGAGGCAGTCACCAGCCAGAGGCAGAGGAAGCAAGATGAGAATACCTTACTGAGAAAAGGTACCAAGTCACATGGTTAAACATAGACAAGAATTATGGGTTAATTTAAGTTGTAGGAGCTATTCAACAATAGCCAAATAGTTTATAATTAATATAAGCCTCTGTATTTCTTCAGTACTGAATGGCTGCCGGACCAGGTAGGACAGAAACTTCTATATCCACACTCCGGCTGGTGGGATGGTCATGGACTGCAGGGGTGACCAGGGCAGACTTGGGGCAACACAAATAGAAGTCATAAAACAGCAATGAAGATGCTACCAGGGTGTTAGTTGTAAGAAAAAATTGCAATTGTAAGGAAAGGGGTAGGTCTGCATTAACATAAGGGGATTGGGATCGGAAAACATGCCAAGCTCACTAGAGAGCCATGCTAAGCACACTTCCTTGCCCCTCATTTCCCAGGATGCAGAGTGTTATCATGTGAGACCTATGATAGCAGGTATTTCTTCCCTTTTATTTCCTGCCAGTAAGGACCATTGTTAGCCACACTTGCAAGACTGTTGGCTCCCCTCCCGACTCCACCTTCTTTTCTCACAGGGCACTGCCTCTACTGTACCATCCATGCGATTTCTCTGGATAATCCTCCATGCCAACCACATGGTAGATGCTTACTTGGAAAGAAAAACACTTCTCTCACTTTCCCCATGTCTTCACTGAAGGGACCCCTAGGGCTTAGCAGATCAAGAGAACACTTGGTTTAGGCCCTAACTTGGTGTGGGAGAATGATATGTATTCTGTCAATTATATTTTAAATAAATATAGGCAGGACAACCAGACAGGAAGTAGAGGCGGGTCAGTGAGAACAGGAGAATTCTGGGAAGGAGGAAGCCCATTACTCTGCAGTAAATAATAAATAATAAAAAAAAATATAAATCCTTGTTCATTAGTTGAAGTGCATGGGTTAGGGGAAGGCATAAAGGCAAGAAAAGAGATGAATTATGACAACCATATGAAGGTGGTTATTGCTGGATCAACAAGTAGAGCAGAATTTCATTGGAGTGGGTAGGAATGGACCAGGGAGGAGTCAGAGTGCCTTGTTGAATTTCTATATATCATTGGGACTAGTGACTTACCAGAGAGCGAGTTCTGATGTCTCATTTCATACCTACAGGAGGGCAAGGTTTGTGAATGGCATTCTGGCTAGAAAGACTGTGGGAGATCTAGCATGTGTCACAGATCAGGCTGCCAGCAAGCTCAGAGCAATGCAATAGCCGTACTGTTCCCCGTTTCTCAGCTGTCTAGGACTCGAATGCTGCCTGTGAGCTCCTTTAGCTCAGCAGATGTCTTAAATTTGACCTCTTTGGTTTCTCTAGGCTCTCAACACATATCTTAAGGGAGATCTCAAGATATCTTCTTCTATCTTCACCTTCCCAGCTCAACCAGCCCCTGGATTTGGCTGAGAGGGACCCCTGGCATGATCCCTGTGCCCTCAGGACTTTCTAAGGACCTTCATCCTAGGAAGAGTTTCCCTTTCCCTCCAAAGACGCTGAGATAACGGGGTCAGTCACAAGTTAGCATCCTTTCTCTTAGATGTCCCTTTACCTTTTTACTCTCATTGTATGATTCATTTAAAACACCTAGACTGTTTTCAAAACAATAATCATGAAGTTGTACATTTGTGTAGGAGGTCCTTCTGTTTGTGTGTTGCTTTCATTGGTTGAATAAAGAGACTGCCTTGATCTTTTGATAGGGTAGCCCTTATGTGGGCAGAATAGATAGAACTGAATGCTGGGAGAAAGAAGGCAGGCAGGAGGAGCCGCCATGGAGTCACCAGAGTCAGACATGCTGAATCTGTCCTGGTAAGCCATGACCTCATGGTGACATACAGATTATTAGAAATGGGTTGAATCAAGATGTGAGAGTTAGCCAATAAGAGGCTAGAACGAATGGGTCAGGAAGTAATTTAATTAATACAATTTCGGTATGGTTATTTCAGGGGTGTAAGCTATCCGGGCCGGATGGAACAAGGGACCTGTGCTTCTTACTACAGTTTGTAGCCACCTGAAAAACCTAAACAGTGGAAAACCGTAGACAGACAGACCTTCTTCTTTCCCTGTGTCTATCCCACTCTCCCAAGTGAGTTTATTACTAGTTTCTTATGTAAGATCTTTCTTTCCATACTCATCCACCCACCCACTCACTCATCAACATTTATTAAACCCAAGCAATGTACAGGCTCTCCAGGGGATGAACGTCTGATGGTTCTTGCCCTCACAGAGCACAGAATCTAGCCAGAGGGACTAGCATCTGCCTAATGAGTACACAAAACGCCATGCAAGTACAACTCTTCAAAACATCATGAAAAGTCCATGTGTGTGTGAACCATGCTTAACCAATGTGAAAACTAAAAGGCAATATCTAATTTCATTTCATTTCATTTCATATACTTTTAAGTAAAAGAATGTTACCTGTAGTCATTATCATCTGCTTCCCTAAATCAGTAAATAGAAAATCATTCTCACTGATAGAAAAAAAATCTCCATATATTAAGTGTTGTAGGAGGCTGCTTGTTTGTTCCCGGCTGTCCAGAGTCCCAAAATAACCACACAGAAACTATATTACTTGCAATACTGTTTGGCAATAGCTTATGCATATTTCTACCTCACTTTTATCTCTTAAATTAACCCATTTCTTTTATTTTACCACGAGACTCACAGCCTACTGGCAAGGTTCTGGCTAGCAGCTTGCATCTTTCTCCTCTGGCAGCTCCATGGCATCTCCTTACTCTGCCTTCTTTCTCCCAGCATTCGGTTTAGTTTTCCCGCACCTACTTCTATTCTGCCCTGTGCAGGCCCAAGACAGTTTCTTTATTAACCAATGGTATTCACAGCCTACAGAGGAGAATCCCACATTAATCAAGAAACCATACCTTTGCTGACATGTGTCCTGCACAAGCCCCTCTCAGTTTCCCATCTGTCCTTGTAGTGTGTTTATAGTATCCAACCAGGAGTGTTTCCATTCAACTTAACACATTCAGTCTTTTCTGTATTGGTTTAGGGTTGTGCTTAGAAAGTGCTTCCTCTATAATGATATGAATCAGTGGTTAAGGCACTTACTTGCCAGGTGAGCAAAAAGGACTGATGTTCAGATTGCCAGAATCCATGTAAATGCTGACTAGGTAAGGGGTGGGGGGCCTTCCAGCCTTGGAAGACAGAGATGGGATTCCAGGAGCAAGCTGGCTAGGGAGACTAGTCACATTAACGAGCTCTGGTTTTGATGGGTGGAGAGATTGTGTTTCAAAGAATAAGTATGAGAGTGTCTGAGGAAAAGGTCCAGCATCAACCTCGGGCCTCTATGTGCATGCACAAACGTGTATATATAAATCCTGACACATAAATACACACATGAACCTAAGGAGAAGAGAGAGCTTCCCTTAGGCAAGATTACTAAAAGTTAAGCAAGTTTCTGATGGTAGTTTTAGTTTTGTTATCAATATTAAAACTGTGACCTATCTAGAGGGAACTGGAAATCATATTTTTTATTTTTCCAAAGTACCCAGTCAAATGTGTCCCTATCTACTGGATAACTTACCAAGTAACCAATCAACTGTGTTGCTATCTACTGGATAAGCCACCTTTGACCCAGTGATTTACATCCACTCTCTCAACCACTGTATTTCCAGGTATGGTTGAGTTCACATCCATATTTTCTACTTTATCTTATTGATCTCATCTTTTTTTTTCAGTATGGGAAATAAATTGCTTCATTATTGAAGCTTCATAAATGCTTTAAAATCAGAAAAGACTAGTCTTGATCTAATCTTCTTTTAACCTTTCTTCTAAAATGATACTGAGAGCCTATTTTTATCTCATTCTCTCCAATATTAATTTTAATTCTGAATTAGATCTCTGTGCCATTCAGGGTGAAGGCGATTGCACGGGAAAGGGAGCCAATGGTGGGGCTGTGTGAAGGCCTAAGTCCCTTTAAGACAATGTTTGAATACACGTTATGCTTCCTGAGACACATTTAGCTGCCCCCTTTGCTGTTCCCAACATTCAGGTTTTATCATTCCTCATGGGGACTCGCTTCATAAACACCAGTGGGATTCATGAATGAGTCCTGGGTAGAATTCTTTGTAGAGAAGAAAGATTAGCGTTAAGGAAAGGGGTTAAAGCCACATTAACGCCCTCCTGGGTATTCCTCTCTCTTGCAGAAATTAAAGGGAACTGAAAAAAAATGGAGGATTTCACACCAGCTGCCAGCAGCATTTGATGCCAAGGACAAATACTCACAGATCTGTGTCCTCCAGGGATAGATAGAAACCATTTCCAGGTAAATGCGAGGATCCCGTTAGAGGGGAGGCTGCCGAGCCTGGCTGGCTTCCAGTGGGGAATTTCTTTCCAATAGAGCTTCCACATAGGAAGGGGATTATTTATATACATCACGAAGCCCCTTAGGGTCTGCAAGATCCCAAGTCACCCACCAGAGATTAAATCACATACACCCCAGCTTCAGCGCTAAGTCTATTTAATTGTATTCTATGTCTTCAAAGTCTGATTGTTTTTAATTAAACAGCTCGATGATAGATTTATTACTTATTTGATATGATATAGTAGAAAACTATTCACTGAAATGTTAATAAATGGAAATAGCCTACGGCTGACGACACAGGGTGACAGAAGTGTGTGTGTGTGTGTGTGTGTGTGTGTGTGTGTGTGTGTGTGTGTGTGGAGTTGATTGTATCCCTCTGTTAACATAGTACAGCTATTAATGGCACATAAGAGCACAAGTCTGCCATTTGTAGCCGCGCGTGTGTATACAGATATAAATAACTAATCGGCCTTTCTCAATCCATCAAAAATACAAAGATTACTAAATTGGCTTTCAAAACATTAGAATCCCATTAGGGCAAATTCAGCTGCTGACTATAGAGCAAAAAAAAAAAAAACCAACCACGAGAGGACTCTAAATTCTCGCTTTGTGACTGCTGATAAAAGTTAAAAGTACCATGCTTCCAACCAGGTTACAGGGCCTGCTGGCCGGTGGGTGGGTGGGTGGGTGGGGGTGGGGCAAGCGCTAACCTTTGCTGGGGAAAAGAGGCCCTATTCCACTAGACACATAGAAGGATGTTTCTGGGGGCCATGTCCAGTTGAAGGAGTTATCAAAGTGAAGCGTTCCTCGAGGAAGCTCGGATGCAGCTCCGTGGTTCCCAGCTCCCCACATGAGCCAGAGTCGGAGACTGATGTACAGAGATGGCCTGTGTCGTTGCCTCTATATGGTGGCTCCAAAACACGTATTTGCCGAACCCCCCAAACCTGTGAGTAGGACCATATTACATGGGCTTGGAGTCCTTTCTCAGCTTGGTGGCAAAACAGCAGAGGGAGACCAGGACACATGGATTGTTCTAGTTTCATTTCTGTTGCTGTGATAAGACACCCCAATAAAAGCAACCTTAAGAAAGAAAGTGTGCCAAGTTGTGGTGGCTCACGCCTTTAATCCCAGCACTCAGGAGGCAGAGACAAATGGATCTCTGTGAGTTTGAAGCCAGCTTGGTCTACAGAGCGAGTTCCAGGACGGACTTCAAAGCTACACAGAGAAACCCTGTCTCGAAAAACCAAAGAGGGTGGGAGGAGAAAGAAAGGAAGGAAGGAAGGAAGGAAAGAAGGAAGGGTTTATTCAGCTCACAATGCCAGGCTATGAGCCATCTTGATAGGGTAGCCAAAGCAGGAACTTGGAGCTGCTGGTCACACCCATGGTCTGGAGCAGAAGGAGATGAATGTACACAAGTTCACAGTATCCAACCTTCCCTCTGAGTTTACCAGTCTAAGACCTAGAGCCAGGGAAGGGTGCTGCCCCAAATGGGCAGGTCTTTTCACCTCCACTAACACCGTGGAGACAATCCCACACAGACACGCCCACAGGCCAACCTGATCTAGACACTCGCTCTTTGGGACTCTCCTCCCGGTGACTCTAAACTGCCAAGTTGACAATTAAATCATTACATTGATTCATAGAGATGGCTTTGTGAGGAGGGGGAAGGGGATTGGAGTGGGTATCTACAGGTCAACGGGCAGCAGAGCTGGCTGGCAGCCAACAAAACTTGGGAGAGAAGATGGGTCCAATCCTACCCGGCAGCCTCCATAGTAACCGGTGCTGTGGATACCTCAGGCTTCCAGCTTCCAGACTATAAGAAAATGCACACCTGTGCTTGGAATCGATTGTGTCTGCCGCAAGATCTGGGTTCTCTCTGGGTGTTAAACACATCTGACTGCTCTGAGCCGAGAGCCCATGACCTTCCTCTCCCGCTTCAACAACCTTCAGTGGTTCCCTATTGCCTAGAGGATGAGATGGAAACTCTCTACCCAGGGCTCAAAGGCCTCTGTGGCCTCTGTCTGATCTATACCTGTCCAAACAAATTCTGTCCTACTCACAAGCTCACAAAGCCACATATGTCTCTGCTCACATAACTTTTCTTTTTTCTTTTTTGTTTTTCAAGACAGGGTTTCTTTGTGGCTTTGGAGCCTGCGCTGGAACTAGCTCTTGTAGACCAGGCTGGTCTTGAACTCACAAAGATCCGCCTGCCTCTGCCTCCCGAGCGCTGGGATTAAAGGCGTGCGCCACCACCACCCGGCCACATAACTTTTCTTAACTGTAAGCGGCTCCCTCAGTTTTCTCTATGAAGCCATAGCCTATGTTTCTGTAACGCTACATTGTTTCTCTGGGCAAGCTGACCCAGACTTTTCTAAGTGCCCCCACTTTTCCATGTTACGCAGCAAGATATGTGCAAATGACATTTGCGTGAGGCCAGAAAATAACAGTGCTCGTGAAAAATAGGGGTTAAGATCTTTGTGACAATTCCTACGAGCCAGGCACTATTCACGTCGTGAATTATTCTAATCCTCACAGTTTTAAGTAGTTTGCTTTATTATCATTGTATAGATGATAAAAAGGGGGGGCCCAGAGAGGTTAGGTTTCTTTCCAAAGGTCACACAGATGGGGTTACATACAGTAGGGGTTGGGAATTAATCCATTTAACGTCAGAGTTCGTGCTGTTCAGAAAGAAAGGCAGGGGCTGAGCTAGGAAGGGCACAGAGGTACACCTGAGATCAGTGAAAAACCAGAGCAGAGAAATGACTTCGGCACGGAGTGCAAAGAACCAGGCTGCTGTTGGCAGCGCAAGAGAAGATAGCAGCCTAGATCAAGGAAGGGCTGCGGCCAGACCTTCACAAAGTTGGGTCTGTGCAGTGGCTGCACCAGAGGCACCAAGAGTTCTAAATAAGCCAGAGACCCTCAGTAGAGTAGAGGCTTGGTTGCACAGTCCTGTCCAGCGAGGTGACTTCTATAGCAGGTGGGCCAGAAGACACACAGACTCTTTAGAGACTCATCAAAGCTACACAGTTATCACAGCTCAGGGTTAGCGCTGGACTGACTCTGGATTCCAGATCAGGGGCTTTGAGCTTCATAACTGGAAGTCACAGATAGGTTAGGCTTGAGATCAAGCTGGTGATGGCTAAGAACCATTCCCCTAGAAGCCTGGAATATTGGACAGGATGGCTGTGGGTGCAGGGAGCACCAGCCAGGTAAGCAGGAGGTGAGAGGAGGGTGGCTGGGAGTAGCAGGGGTGTACACTAATCTGCAGAGGTGCTTGTCTTGCCCCTCCACCCCCGCTCCCAGCCACGCTCATCAGAGGCAGTTCTCAGTGGTGACAGGCTCACAGTGCCCCGCCCACCCCGCCACATCTGAAGGATGGTTAACCCTAGGGAGCCAGGGGCTGGTTAGAGGAACACGCTTTCTATCTGAGCCTTGTAAGCAGGTGCTTGCACACATAAGCACACAGCCCCTGTGCCTATACACACACATACAAGCACAGTTGGCTATGCGTTTGCTGTTGGCGTGTGTGCCCAACTATCTTCTGGTACAAAGCACCACGCCGCAGAGAGAAACGATCCGCTTCTCTCCCTGAGGGAAGTTTCTCAACAGATGTGATTATGCATCTCCAGAGTTTGTGTCTGTTATTTAGAAGCAGCGAGTCGTGAAATCACAGGCCCCCAAAGCTGGGAAAACACAGATATTATGAAGTACGGCTACCGAAGTCAGCTGCTGGCATCTCCAAACACCATGCACGCCATGATGGTTCTTTATCAGAGTCCACGCTTTTTCATCGTGATAAACAAGATCCAGAGAGGGTAGGGAACTTCCCTCAGGTCACACAGTGTCGGATAACGGAAACTTGCTTCCAGTGGGGGTTGACATATCAAGTTAAAGGAATCAGAATGTGGGGTTGTGTTCCAATCTCTATGACCAGTGGAGTAATGGTCTCCAAAGATGTTTACCATATACCCATCAGAATCTATGGCTATGAAAGGGGGTTTCAAAGTGGTGGGTTGAGCCCCTCTCTCCGGTTTCCAGAGGGACCTAGTGCAGTCAACACCTTGCTCTTAGCTCACTGAGGTCCATTTGGGTTTCCTACCTCCACAGCATGAAAAGTGTTTCAGGGTCATTCTGCCTGGAGGTCTGTGTGGTGGTCACGGGAGACAGCATTAATGTTAGGCTGAGCCACGCGAGAGGATTCTTGGGTGCTGGGCCTGGTGGGACCATCCTTAGGTGGGCGTCACTAGCCTTCCTGGAGGCCTGGCCAGCAGCTGCATTGATTTACACGGTGGGACATGGGCACACAGAGAATCAATACTTTAAGACATGTTCCAGCCGCAAATGGGAAAGGCTTTCCCACAGTTCAAGAAGAATGCATATAGGGAGCCCCTAGGAGGGGACTGTGGGCTTGGATTGTGACATCCCTGTTGTCCCTCCGGCCCCTCTGACCCCTGTCAGAGATGACGGTCTCAAGATGGTTGTACCCAACTTTAGTCATACTAGGACTATAGTCTACATCCCATGGGGGTTGTCACCTCCTAAGGCTTCCGGTAGCCGGGCCTGGCAAGCCCAGCTATGACCTCCAGGGCAAGTTCAGGCTAGTCTCTGATTCAAAGCTGGTCTGCTTGCGTAGCATGTAAGTGTGGGAACACTGTGGTTGTGCCAGTAAGGTAGGATCTGGCTCCCTCACAGACTGAATGCTTAGAGGAAGCAATGGCTGATTCAGAATGAATCATCTCACACACACTGGCGCTGAGCCAACTGAGGAAGGCCCGCCCCCTTCCCACTGCCTCTTCCCAGTTACCAGAAGAGAGAGGGTTTCATTGGGGAGGACACCCGGTGGCATGGGGGAGCCTCAGAATGCACAGGTCCAGAGAGGCTGGCTGCTTTAGGATCTGGGCGTCCTGACTGCCCCCTCCAGTCCCTTCTATAATGGGATTGTGGCCACCAGCCTATTCCCTGTCTGCAGGTCCCAGATGATTACTGACAGCCATGACTGTGCCTCTGTAGTCACCTAACAGGAGCTGAAGAGGAAAGGCCTGTTTTGCAGGTTCTGAAGGGCCTGTGACACTGCATTCTATGCTCTGAATAAGAGGGATCCCCACAGGTACATTGCCTCTACCCAAGGACATATCTGCCCCATGCTCATGCAAGTTAACACAAATTAAATGTGGTCACACACACACACACACACACACACGCACATACGCATGCACACGACTGGAAGTAGTAGGGGGACTTGGGACAAAAGGATTTGGTAGGAGGAAGAAAGGCATACGAGAAGATGATGGGAGAAAGACTTTGGTAAAAGAACACTATGCACGCGCGCGCGCACACACAAACACACACATGTGCACACACACACACACACACACAAATATGAAGTTGTAAAGAATAAGCCAATTAATGATTCGCAAAACCTAGAGCGATCCTCAAGGTCCTGCTCCAAGAGAGGCTGGGCTCAGCAGGAAGGGAAGGTGCTGCCTGGGGACAGTTCAAGCTCTGGGAGGTGTCAGGGCAGGAGGTGAGCGGTTGGTCAAAGCCCATAAGACAGAGCAGGGTGAAGGTGGATTGGCCCTCAGGTATCTGGAGAACACTGCGACTTCTTGATTCTTGGCACCTGACAGCTGGGGCCACCTTGCTTTCTGGACACACCCTACAAGGTCGTGAGCAACCTTCCGCCCTGGCTAATTTTCAAAGCACTCCTACCTGTTGCCAGCCCTGGGTCTGGACAGCTCCCTGCTCCTTGCTCTTCATGGTCCCACCAGGCTCCTAACAGCAGAGACCCTGTCCTAACCCATCTTCTTGTATGAGTGTGGAGAGACTGGGCAGGGATAGGATTCATTTGTAGGCCTGGATCTGGGCTGCTTGTTGCTCTCTGAGACTCCCACTGCCCTGCTCTGTCTAGGACCCAGAGTTCAATTCTCTTGTCTGAGTCCTTTTCTTACCATGTGGTTCTAACACAGCATTCTTCCTTTCTGAATTCCCATGACTGTAGAGCAACGGGGGTAACACCTCTCAGAATAGGTGTGCTATGGGTCCGAGGTATCCTCACAGGGTAGCGGCTTCTTAAAGCTTTCCAAAGCCACACAGCCTTCGGCTGAGATAAATACACGGTGCCCCCAACTGTTGGGGGGGGCATGTTGGGAGGGCAGTGGCAAGAGGATCAGCACTTAGAGTCTGGGCTACAATTGGGATTCAAGGATAGCTGGGGTTACTTGAGACCCTCCCACAAACCCCAACTACATGCCTTTGGTTTCTAGAAGCTTAGATGACCAAAGACCAAAGAGGACAGAGGTTCAGGTGTGGTGTGGGAGGTGGGAGTTCCATCTGTCTCTGTGTTGCTTTTCTTGGTTAATAAATAAAGACACTGCCTTGGCCTGTTGATAGGGCAGAACTTAGGTAGGCAGGGAGACGGAACTGAATGCTGAGAGAAAGAAGGGTGGAGTCAGGGAGAAGCCATGGATCCTCCGCCTGAGACACATGCTGGTTAGAATCTTTGCCTGTAAGCCACTGCCACGTGGCGATATACAGATTAATAGAAATGGGTTAAATTAATGTAAGAGTTAGCCAATAAGAAGCTAGAGCTAATGGAGCAGGCAGTGTTTTAATGAATACAGTTTCTGTGTGATTATTTCAGGTGTAAGCTAGCCGGGTGGCCGGGATGGACAAGCGGGCCCTCCTAACTACACAGGTAGGCAGCTGTTCAGAGAGGGTCTATCTGCACCTTTCTGGCTCGACGCAGATCACATCTGCATGTGCGGAGAACCACCCAGTCTTTATCTTCTAACGGCATCCTCTGTGTGTGACGGGCCAGGCAGAGTTTAAATGAATATAATTGTCATGTGGTTATTTCAGGCATTAAGCAAGCAACCAGCGGCTGAGCTGGCCGGCGACTGGGGGCTGGGAGCTGGGTGCCAGGAATACAACTCGCACCTCTCCCCCCTTTTATACAATAGTTGTGTGTGTGTCACTGTGTCCAGATTCCCCTTTTAGGAGTCTTGCCATGATGTACCTGCACTTGTACCTGCAGGGGTCCTATTTCCAAAAGAGATTCCATGCTAAGGTGCTTGGGACTCCAGTATAGGAGTTCTGGAAGGGGCACGTTCAAAGCGTC
>JAQHUG010000261.1:1971694-1982219 GCA_028555095.1 Dicrostonyx torquatus | reverse complement strand
AGAGAGAGAGAGAGAGAGAGAGAGATTCTAACATCACCATTTTACAGACGACGACGCTGAGTTGGGGACGCTATGCCACTTGGATGGACACCAGCCCCCAAGATCAGTCAGCGCTGGTCATATCTGCTGTCCTGTATTTTAGTCATCCCATCTGGAGATGGGCATGTACAGGCCAGGCTCTAAGCCTTCTTCCCTGGAGGGTGACAGGCTAAGTGACTGTGAAGTCTAACTGCTGTAAACCATGGGCTAAAGACACCCCAGAAAACTGCTTAATGGTAAGTACTCTAGAGAGAGATAGAATGAGTGCCCATCTCTGCCTTCTTCTCCATGTGCTTGTTTTTGCACAACTCACACCATCCTGGGAAGGGAGAATATTCACGTACGCTTTTCCACATCAGCATGTAAGCCTCACAATGGGAGCCTTCCCTGCCCTGCTCCTCCTTCTCTGCCTGGCCTACAACAGCCCCCAGCACACAGTAGGTCCTCTGTAAAGACTCATGGAATAACCTTACGGATCAAGAAACAAGAGCACCTGCCTTCCACAAGAAGGAAAAGTCCCAACTCCCAATTCCCAGCAGTTGCTCTCTGTGGCCGGTTCTCTCTCGCTCACTCTCCTCCACTTGGATGTTTGATGTGGTATTGTTTGTTTTCAAGGTCGTCCTCAAAGGCTCCCATACCAGCCTGCAAACACTCCCTACCCCCACCCCGCGGTGTGTGTCTGGCTCACCCGAGGTTCCTGGCTCCAGCCGGAGCCCCTTTAAACTCCACCTAAGAGGTCACTAGCCGACTTCCCTCTCTCGCCAGCACAAAGGCGAGGTGTGCCCCCCCTCCTGCCAGGCCCAGAGCAATGGAAAATAAACACTCAGATGACCGGCCCCACTCCACCTGCACGCCAGCCAATGCCATGCTGGGTCTTCAGATCCATCCGACACCCTCTTGGGTGCTTGAACACAGTGCTAGCTGGTTTCTTTGCCCAGGGTTCTAAGGGGTGTGTTCCTCCACCTTACTTTTGCTGACCTCAGCAAATGCTGGCAGGCCTGTGTGCTCAGCTCAAGCCCAGGGATGGATCTGGTGTTTTCAGTTCGTGGAAAACAGAGAAGAGCTAGCAATGACCAAGGGTATGTCGAGTGAAGGCAATGACAGAGGTTGACTTGGTTTCGTCATTGGCTTACAAATGGGAAGGGAACAGGTCACAGCTGGAAGGAGCTGTGGACACATCTGGAGCCCCTGGAGCCAGCCAAGTCTCTGCTTTTTTTGTTTACCAGTGGGCGGCTGAGCAGCTTCCAGAAGGGAAACCTTTGAGGGAAAACAGCCTTTCACACACAGAGGAGATGGCAACCTCGATCAACAGCCCCTTCTCCTCCAGTGTCCTCTGACCCCCCAAAAAATGAACCTGGCTTCAAGGCACGGGTTCCTCTGTAGCCCAGAGAGTGTGAAGATAAAGCTGCGTCTTAGCATCTGTGTCTGTGTGCACACACATGTGCAAAGCATGTGTGGGTGTGTGAGTGTGCACCATAGAACAGAGGGATCCCACAGACTCCAGGAGTTCCTTAGTCAGATCTTGACCTGGCCTCTACTTGGACTCAATATGTAAAATTTAACTCACTGAACAATTATCAAGTGTCCCGGTTTGTGTGCTGAGGACAAGAGGATGACAGACAGTCCTGGGCTTCCGGAAGCTTCTGTAGCTCAACAGGCTAAACCAGGCCTGCTGCATGCATAGGGTGCTTACTAGGAACACTGGACTGGAATAATGGGCATGACAGCAGCCCTCGGAAAGTGACATGCAGTGTGCACGAGACAGTAAAACGAAGGTCTGATTTTAATGTCACCTCAGCCTAGCAAAGAGCCTTTCACTCTAAGGAACCAATGTTTTTACCAGCCTCAGTAGCCCTGTAAGGAGACAGCACCTATACGGTATTCCCAGAGCCCTCAGGTCAGAGGCGTTCCAGAATGGAGGAGCTGGAAGATCCCGAGA
Source organism: Dicrostonyx torquatus (assembly GCA_028555095.1). Taxonomy (NCBI): domain Eukaryota; kingdom Metazoa; phylum Chordata; class Mammalia; order Rodentia; family Cricetidae; genus Dicrostonyx; species Dicrostonyx torquatus. The sequence continues at coordinate 1,980,241 of JAQHUG010000261.1, read as the reverse complement.
TGACACAGCAGAGGTGCTGTGTACTATATAATGTGTGTGTGTGCACGCACATGCGAGCAAGCACGCATATGTGCACGCATGTGTCCTGTGCATGCGTGTACATGTATGTGTGCGTGTGTGCACGAAGTGTATGCAGGTGTGAATGTGTGTATGTGACTGTGGAAGCCAGAGGCTGTTCCTTAGCTGCTATCCACCTTGTATTTTATTTTACGAGACACAGGTCCTCGCTGGCCTGGATCTTCCCAAGTAGGCTAGGCTGGTTGGCCACTGTGGGCTTCCCAGCATTGGGATCGCATCGTCTGGCTGGCTTTTATATTGCACTACTCTTGCAGAAGATCCGGTTATGAAGCACTGGAGGGCTTCACCACCACTTCAAGCAACAGCCTCAGCAGGATCAGGGATTGTGGAGAGAGAGAGAGAAAGACTTGTGTGTGGGGATTAGGGCTGGCTGCTGAACAAATTTGTGCTGACCGTATGGGAAAAAAAGAATCCTCCGGTTTCCAGAGCTTTCTGGGGTTTGAGTGAAGAGCAGGAGGACTTGCTCTGCAGAGCAGAGTGAGTTGTGGGCACAGAAATTGGGTTGGCAGCAGCACAGACAGGCTGGCTCTGGGACCAGGGCTCAGCCATGCAGCCCTGCAAAGGCTCCTCTGTGTGTGGGGGGGGAAGGGGAGAGGGGGAGGGATGGTCTGGAGGCCTCACAGGCACAAGCCTAGCAGTTGCTCCCAGCATCCCCTCCCAGCCTTCTTCCTTTTCATGGACCAGTGTTTTCACCCTAGGATCCAGTCACACAATTTAGAGCAAACCAGGCCTTTGGTTCCTCTTTGCTTCGTAGGTATTGTTCCAGAAACCTTGAATCCCTTCAAGTTCACTTCTTGACAGGGCAACTCCTATTATCCTTCAAAGGCCCTTTCTCTTGGTGAGGCATTTGAGGGTCCTGATGTCCCTCTTAGCTTGCTGCTCAACGCTTTAGGAACACCCTCCCGTGAGCCAATGCGTATTAGGACAAAAGGATGTTCACATGTAGGCAGACAACTGTTCCCAGCAAAGGGCAGAGCTGCAGGAACGGGACATGCCCACCCTTGTGAGCACTTGTCTCCCGCTGACTTGGAGTGGCTTTGGAATCCCCAGCTCTGACTGATCGACTGTGTGACTCTGGCCACAGGACTTGACCACTCTGTTTCGGTGATCTCACGTATAAAATGGGAACGATCAGAATTGCTCTCTTAGGAAGACTGTGAGATGAGATAGAACACGTGAGGTGCTGAGCAGGGTAGCTGGTGCATAGCATCCATTGCTTTACCCTTCATCACTATCAGCATCGCCACCAACACCAAGGATGCAGGGCTTGCCGTGCAGGCACAAGGGACCCAAGTTCTGTTCCCAGAACCCACATGATAGAGCAGGGGTGGGGAGGACACATGGCAGTTTCAGCCCTGAAAGGGAGGAGAAAAGTGCATCCCTAGGGCTTGTTGGCCAGTTAACCTAGCCTACTTGGTGAGTTCCAGAGTTCCAGGCTACCGAGAGATCCTGTTGTAAAAAATAAAGCGGGCAGCTCCTGAGGAGCAGTAGTTGAGTTGTCCTCTGGCCTCTGCCCTCATACATACAAGCCAATACACAAACACACCTGTACATGCATAGGCGCGCGCGCACACACACACACACACACACACACACACACACACACACACACAACATGCATGTGTGACCTTGAACTCTCTGTAGGTAAGAAAGCGCAAAAGCAAGCAAGTTCCTCGGTTTCCACGAATCTCCCCCTATCTTCTCTGCTGGAGATATTTCTAAAGGAGAGTGAGTTCCTTTGTGTCCCCCGGAGGGGGCACCCCAAGCAGGACAGACAGATGTTCCTTCCCATTCAGACCCCTTCTTCCTGGAAGTCCCCTTTATTGTCTGTGCAATCAGAAGGTGCTTCTAGGAAATCCCCGTCCTACCTCCTTAGATACTTTTAGAGACATTTGGCTTCCTTCTCAAGAGGTTAATCCTGGGGGTGGACACTTGATCATACCCAGGATCCCCAGCCCCACTCCTGGCTTCTTTGATGTCTCTAAGGGTGGGTGTGGATGACTGGTTCACTTTCCCGACTCTAGGCATATCCACGCCCCCACACCCCAACTTCCTCATCTCCGCCCCCAAACTGTCTTCTTTTTCAGTGCAGATCTGCGACAGATGTTTCAGGCAGGGAGGTATCAGCAGCTACAGGAGTCAGGGGTTTGGATGACAAGGACAGGGGACATCTGTTACTGTAACCTATTCTAAAAATTTGGGTGGTTTGTCAGTCTGATTGGCCAGAAGTTAAGGTCACAGTGTCTTTATGGTTGGCGTCCTTATAGGGGCTCCAAAAGAGGGTCTATGCTGGCCCCTCTCCATGGCTGATTTTGGGGGGGGCAAGGATTTCAAGAATTCATTTCGCACCTCTCCTGGTAAGTCCCTAATGTAGAGCAGAAAAAGACGGTGAATTACTCAGAAGCAGCCCTGTAGCCTCTACAACCTGTATTCCCATTCAGTAGCTCAGCAGGGTGTCCTCTTCTGTGAGGAACATCTCAGGGAGAGGTTACACTTTGCACACATAGCTGCCAAAGAGACAGCTGGGCCTAGAACCCTTCTTTCTCAAGTACAGGCCTTTTCCACACATGTTTTTATCTTAAGCACCTCTGGAGTTGTGTGTGGCAAGGCGAGGTTCTACAGGGAGATTGTGGTCCTAGCGAGAGGCCTTTGGGTCAGTGACTGTATCTCGGAAAGGATTAATAAACAAGAAATGAGGACGTATCATGTTTGCACTCCCGTCATGAGGTGGGTAGCTTTTCTCTGACACTCGCTCTTGCCTTGTCACAGGCCCCAAATCAACAGGGTCAATCAACCGTTGATCCAAACCTCCAAACCCATGAGCCAAAATAACTTTGTTTCTCTGTAAAATGACCACTTCAGGTAGTGCTCACTGTTTTCCCGGTCCACCAGGCCAGGGGGAAGGGAGAAAGGTGGGGTACAGCCTCAATGACAAGGATGAGAGAGACAGGAGGAGAGTGGAGAGAAATGTCTGGCCTTGTGTGAACTTAAACACGCCGTCCATTTAATTCTCCACAAGTTACTGTTCTAATTTTCAGAACAAGAAATTTCAGAAACGTTAAGCAGTCCGTCCAAGGTTCACGAAGCTACTAAGGACGGAAGATATTTGAACTACCCCTCTCCCCGCTACACACCTGTGTTTTTCCTGCTGCCGAAGCCTTGGTCCTCACTTCAAGGCACTGACAACCCTTCCTGCAGGAAATGTTTGAGTCGCGGACCCCGGAGTCCACTCAGCCGAGGGGCATGCAGGCTGCTTGGCAGGCAGTATGTGGCTGGGGCCAGACCTACAGGGCCCTGATGGCACTGCTGATCTTGACAGAGCTGAAGGGCTCGTGTTATCGCCATGCCCAGAAGGGCTCTCTCCATCTCTGTTGGGAGCCAGGATGGCTAAGCCCATGGAATCCTTCCTGTTCTAACAAGTTTGGATGTGGCAAATCTGTACCCAGAGACCCCCATCCATGAGTTGATTAAAAGCCATAGATCAGCCTGCCTGTGACTTCCAGTGCCATTATGAAGAAGAGCCATCATGAAAGCTTCCCATGTAACCAATGTCCTGGAGATTGCCATGGCGACAGTTAATAAAACTTCAGAGTCTATCTTTCAGCCAGCCGGCTCTGCTGCCAGGCAATAAAATTTGGGATTGCCTTTGAAGCAGTTTGTATTGAGATGAACGGAGAGCATTGTATCTCAAAGCTGCATGCCCTCGGATTAAAAATAACCATGGCTCCCATCAGAGAGGATCTTGTCAAGGATTATCAAGAGGCAGGGCTGACAGGGTGGCCACCCATGGTGCCAGAAACAGGCTGCCCAGGTTCAAATCCAAGTTCTATCTCTTCCTAGCTGTTTGACTCAAAGGAATTTACACAACCTTTCTGGGATTTGGTTTCTTCATCTATAAAATGGGGCTAGCGTTCAGTAGATGCTTCAGTGGGTGGTTACCAGGACCAGATGTGTCAATACAGAAGAGGCTAAGAGAGGGATTGGGACATACAAGTGCATAATCATTGAGTTAATGAAGATTATCTATGCACATAGCCTTCTATCCCTTCTATCTCTCATCTGGACTCTTTGGTCGTAGCCTTCCATGCTGATTCTCTGAGCTGGGTCTTGTGGTTTCTTTGACCAAGAGAATGCACTACGTAAGTTGAGCTCCAAACAATGGTCAACTCCGCTCCATTCTTGGAGCCCTAGAGCAATCACTGGCCAGTTTCAGGAAGGGGATGGTGATGGATTCTGACTGTCCCCTCTGAGGATAGTACTGTCTACAGGCAGCTGATCTCAAATTTACAGAAGCACCCAGCCCAGAAAGTACAACTGATTCCGGTCTGTGACTAACCTAGAAGAGATACACTGAAGGCCAGCTAGAACCAGCAGAGTCATCAGCTAGCAATACATGTTCATTGCTTATATCCATTTGAGTCTAGAGGTGGCTTGTCACAGGCAATATTTCACTAACCCGAGATGGACTGAATCCTGAAAACCGTCGTACGTATGGAGGAGACAGCAGAGAATGCGACGGTACCCATAACTTGTGAGAGGCATTTCATTTGTATTTTTCATAAATAAAGCTTGGCTGAGGATCAGAGAGTCAAAACAGCCACACTGACCAGCCTTACAGACCAGGCAGCAGTAACACACACCTTTAATCACAGTTGCCACACTAGCTTGCCACAAAAACCAGGCAGTAGTGGTACACACCCTTAATCCCGGAACTAGAGAGAATTATAAAATAAGAGAGAGCTTTCAGTCTCAGTTTCATTATGAGATTCCTGGAGGCAGGATCGCCATTTCGGACTGAGGGAGAGGTCAGAGCCAGGGACTGGTTGTTTTGCTTTTCTAAGCTTCAGATTGAACCCCAATTTCTATCTCTGAGTTTTTATTAATCATGCTACAGGCTTGCAAACCTATAGGGAAACAACACCGAACATAATCTCATTAGGCTGGGGAGATAGCTCTTCGGTAAAGTGTTGGCCTTACAAGTTCGAGGACCTGAGTTTGAGCCCTACATATTTTAGTAAAAAAAAAAAAAAAAAAGTGCACACATGGTGACATCACTTGTAATCCCAGTGCTGGGAAGGAAGAGACAGGCAGGTCCCTGGTATTCCCTGGTTGGCCAGCCTAACCTAGTGGTCCAGTGCCAGGTCACTGAGAGACTGTTTTTTTTGTTTTTTGTTTTTTGGTTTTTTTTTTTTTAAAGTGATTGGCTTCTGAAGAATGAAAAACAAAGTCATCCTCTGGCTGCATCCATAATAACCCGCCCCACCCCCGACACACACACACACACACACACACACGTACACACACACACACACACACGTACACACGTGCTCTGTCCCGAGTGCTGACCTCATAGCTATCAAGTGTACTTAGACAGGGACTGACCTGACCTTGTTAAGCCTCAGTTTATTGATCAGAGGAGTGGGAATGGAGACGGCTATGTCACGTGCCCAGTGACCATATAGATCAAGCGTTCAGAACCCAGCATCCAACATACACCATAGCCTGAGTGACTAGCAGCTGTTGGCAATTGTTATTTTGATAATCCAAACTAACCTGATTAACAGTGGTACAGATAGGAGCGGAAAGGCGGGGGGGGAGTAAAAATGTGATCCCTCCTGGGGTCCTGGGGTCCACTGGCTTTGGGGGTTGGAGTGCAGAGAGCAAGGAGGAGCCCTTCTACATGAGCAACTGCCCCGAAAGGAAAAGACCAGGGATGAATTACAGCTGGAGCCCCTTCATGTGATCCGCCAGGTGGCTTCCACCTGTCCCTGCTGGGCACGGAACATCTGGAATCCTTCTTGCTGCTATGGAAAATTCCACACCAGCCTTTGTCTCAGAAACCCTGGATGGACCTCCAATTGCCTAAAAGAGGTCAAAATCCTACGTGGAAGCAAAGCCAGCATGGTGGGCTATAAACAGAAGCTATGCAGCACCCTGTACAGACCTTAATGGCCTGCTGAAGTCACTGTGCATCCCATAATAATTTTAATAAGGGTCTCTCTGCATTCCCCATTTTGTCTTGGGCCTTGTAAATCAGGTAAACAGGCTACTCCCTTTGGGGGTCTAGGCAGCTGTGAATCTGTAGGTACCTTTGGGTCAGATCAACATACACAGGGGCCTAAGTTGATTCCCTCGTTAGACAAGACGTGGGTACGCATTCATTCAGCAAGTGCTTGCAGAGTGTCTACTGTGGCCCAGGCACAGGACTCTGTGCTAAGGGTATATATGAGTCACACAAGGTCCTTCTGAAGTCACCTCGTCCCAGCTGAGTTCATGATTTCTCCCTAAGGTGCTCTAAGCGGTCACGTCTCCTAGCGCTCTCTGCCTTGGACTCAGTTTGGGGTTTTGGTAGACGTTTCAATTACTTCTGTTCCTGTCTCTTCTAATTTTTCAACAACAAAAGCAACAACAAAAACTTCCTTGTTCCGCCAGGTGGTGGTGGCGCACGACTTTAATCCCAGTACTTGGAAGGCAGAGGCAGGTGGATGTCTGTGAGTTCGAGGCCAGTCTGGCCTACAAGAGCTAGTTCCAGGACAGGCTCCAAAGCTACACAAAGGAACTCTGTCTCAAAGAACAACAGCAAAAAAAAAAAAAACAAAAACAAAAAACAAAAACAAACAAACAAAAAAAAACAATAAAACCTTTCTTATTTCTTTCTCAGGTAAAAAGATACCAGTGGACATGGGGTCGGAGAGGCTAAACTCAAGTTCTATGCTCTAGACATGCTCAGGTTCATGTCTGCACTCCAATCTCAGACTCAAATTCTGTGCTCCAATCTCTGCTGTCTTGATATGCACCCTGGGACAAATTATTTAACCTCCCTGGGCTTTAATTTTTTTCATCCAAAACTGGTGGCTTACAACTGCAACTCCCAATGATTGCTGGGAAATGTCAATGATTGGATACAGTGGAAAACACTTTTAAAATAAGAGTTTTGTGCGTTTTTAAAAAAAGCGATTTTGTTTGTTTATTTACTTCCTAACTCTTTGAAAGATGGCCATCCACTCAGGATCTCAAAGCCCTTCCTCGCTATCCAGAACTGTTGGTTTCAGAACACTGAAGGGAACAGAGTGCATGATTCCAGACTTTCCTGTGTAATGGAGAACATTAAGCTGATTTTGGGAGCCATCTCTCTCCCTCCCTAAGCCCTGCCTGGCTCGCACACGGGTGGTTACCTGGGATCTCAGTGCTCCCATCCCTGCATCCCAGACTGGGGGTACAGAGAGCAAAAGACACCCTGAAAACAGCCAGGACGTTTCTGGAACAGCTCTTACATATCTGAAATTCAAATAATGCCGCTCCCTGTGCTGTTTCAGCAATTACCAGGTAGACGGCTTCTGACAGAACTCCAGGTCAACTCATGTAATGGCTTTGTCGACAAGAATTATGGACCTTTCCGGGGGCCTCTCCTGCTGGGAGGGTGATCAGAGCCTCCAGGTCAGTCTCTTCATTAAGACTTCCAGTAAGTTACGATAAAACTTGGACATTGCGGACTGAGCCAAAGAATTTGAGCTTGGACCTCTCACCCTGCTCCAGGTGGGCCTGGGGATGGCTTTCAACCTCCTCCCAAATGTTTATGCAGGGGTTTCATGGGCCGGATATGAAGCTGTGCTAAGTGGGGCTCAGGAATTTTCCCTACGTATGTTCAATGAACTCTGGAGCAAACCCAGTGGCACTCAGTTTTACAGGGTCTACAGGCATTGACTGATTACACTGGAAAACCATCTTCCACGCTGGGCTCTGCCCCTTAAGATAAGCAGGAGAGCCTATCCAAGTCTGGTTTATTCGCTTGGAAAATCCAAGCTCCCACACTGGCTGTAGAAGCTGCTGTGAACAGTGACAAGTCCAGGTATCACTCCTCGGGCACTCAGTGACGTCATTGTTCTTTCCTGGGGATCATCATCTAGAACCTGAGCTCTAACACTGACACCTGCTACCGTGACCCCAGAAACAGAGATGGATGGGTTTCCAAGACATTACAAGAGATAGGATCAGGGCCGGGACGTGGCTCATTTGACAAAGAGTGTGCAGTGGAAGATGAGGACATGAATTCAGACTCCCAGCATCCATGCAAAGGCCTGGCAAGTGTAACCTCAGTATTAGGAGTCGGGGAGAGGCAGAGACAATCATGATTATCAATGAGCTCCAGCTTCAGCAAGAGACCCGGCCTCAAAAAACAACTTGAAGAACGGTTGGAAAAGACATCTGAAACCAACCTCTGACTTCCACATGCAGGTGCGCAGATGTGCCCATGCACACACACCTACATGTGCAGAAACCCACATGAAAACATATTGTAAATAGGGGAGAGGTGTGGGTTATGTTCCCCAGCCGCCAACCGCTGGCCCGCTCAGCCGCTGGCTGCCTGCACCCGAAATAACTACATGAGAACGGCATTCATTCAAACTCTGCCTGGCCCATTATCTATAGCCTTTTCTTGGCTAGCCCTCACCTCATAAACTAACCCAT
>JAQHUG010000261.1:1948245-1970062 GCA_028555095.1 Dicrostonyx torquatus | reverse complement strand
AATTCCGATTATAACAACAGATAAAGCATAGCAAGAGTTGTCTAACTTGTTGAATGCATGCACGCATGAATGAATGAAATGGCTTGTTCTTCCGGTTGCAAATTTCCCAGTTGATTTTTCTGATTTTTTAGTTCCCTGACTGTTTATATCTCCCTGGTGGCAGACAATTGGGGGTTATCCCAACCCTTTGACTCTGTCTGTGGTCAGGAAATTGCTCCCTCATTCCCCACTATCATTTGCCTAAGCTTCCTCCTTACCCTTAAGAAACAATCTAAAACACAGATTTGCTTGCTACAGGCCATCCTGACCAGAGAAGCATTCCACTCCCCGCATCTGTTTCATTGGACCGTGGCTGCTGTCATGCTGTATTCTGGTATCTTCCTAAATTCCTGTGTTGAACTCCTAGTTCCCAAAATGGGATAAGGAGGTGGGGCTCTGGAGGGTGCTGAGGTGGTGAGGGCAGAACTCTCGTGGATAAGATAAAGGCGTATAAAAGAGACTCGCGCGAGATCTCACTCATTACTCTAGGGGAAGCACAGTGAAAAAAATAAACCGTGAGATACAAAGGGCGGGGGGGTCCTTCCTAGACAGGGAATCTGCCATAATCTTGGGCTTCTCAGCCCCCCAGGACTACCGTGAGTAAATGCCTGCTGCTTCTAAACCGCTCAGTTCGTGGCACCTTGTGACAGAAGCCCAGTCAGACAAAGGCAGGGGCCCTGGGAACTACACACAGCAAGTCTAAAAGAGAAGGTTCTGGGTGGCCAGTGGGAGCGTCTCCCCACCCCTTACCCCTTCTTGGCTGTGCTTTCTTTAAGAGTTCTCCTGGGCCACTGTAGAGTGTAATTACCTCATGAGATTTAGAGTTCCTTATCACCTACCAGGGAGCCATGACTATGGGAAGACTGAAAGGAGAACACAGAATGGACCTCCCTTCCTGAAAATGCAGGAGCCTGTTGAGGAAAAGGCTTGGACTGTTACCAAGTAACATAGTAAGGTAACATAGTAACATCCCACATGCATCCACCAACCCCACTTGGCTAACACTGCCACAAAGAAACCACAGAGCTGGGCTTCCAATAGAAAAAGAGGGAAATCAAATCCATGGTCTTCTCTACTTTTCAAACCCAAGTTAGAATACAAAATGGTTAGAGCTAAGACGGTTCCATTCTAGCAGGATTGTTTTTAAGATTTCTTTCTTCGTGGGAGAAAAATTCCAAAAGGAAACACCCTCTCCCTTCCTCATCTCCCATTTAGCTGTTGGTTCCTGAGCAGCAGCTCCTGTCTTAGAAATGCAGAGAGAATGGCACCTAACTGGAGAACAAGAAGTAAAGATACTCTTCAGAATTTAGACCGAGGGTTTCCTCAAAGACTGCTAACATCAAAACTTCTGCATTTTAAGCAAAGGCCCCTAAGATCTGAGAATCAGTGTTGCTATCTAGCAGGTACAGAGGCTGGGTCCTTGTCTCCTCCAGGCTGGTGGAGGATATGCTAATGAGCTGAGCTTTGACTGACAGGAGCCTCATTTTCCTCATCTGTAAAATGGGAGGAGCAAGATGCACTTTTTCTTGACATCTCATTTAATGGAAACCACGGTTAGTGAGTGCATCGTGGGCTCAGGCCTCCACTCCATGTAGCGATCCCTCTTGTTGCTTCCTCTCCTTTTCCTTCTGTTCCCCACTTCCCTTTTTTCTCTCTTCAGTCTGAGAATTACAGTGACACAGCATTTAATTTTTTGGAGCCCTTGAGGGCAGCTGGAACGTGGCTCCCAGTGTAGGAGGGCAACACTTATTCTCCAAGAGGGTCAGGACGGCTTCTCTTGGGAAGTAACTGGAGGGGAAAGGCAACCCGCCCTTAAAGGGGCTTGGAGTGCAGAACCTTCCTGGAGCAACAGAATGGGCAAGTCAGTGTGTGTGCTGTGCCCTAGGATGACTTAGGGAATGGCTGGAACCTGGAGGGGAAGGAGAGGTTAAATACAGCTGTGCAAGCTGGCTGGTAGGCCTCCCTTGCACCCAAACGAGTGCCAATCAAAACCAAGTGTACCTCACTTTGGTGCACCAATTGTGTTGGGTGCTACCCCTTCACTGCTGAGCTGCAAGGAGTGAAGAAAGAGGGCTTCTCAGACAAGTTGCTGGACAAGACTTTTAAGAGCCAATAAGGACCAGCTGAGTTTTCAGGCCATCAGATAAACCCTATGAAGGCAGTTAGATTTTATTATAGACGCCACAGGAAGTCACTAATGGGCAAACAGCAGGGTATTAATGCCAGTAGATTAACATTTTTAAAAGCCCATTCTTAGCAAATTTTAAGAGTACACACAAAACCCAACAACAATAATAAAGGAGACAGGAAAAGATGGGGGTGGGGAGGTGATGGGTATGTGTGTGGTGCTGATGTGGAGGATTTAACAGATGTTTATCTACAAACCCTTCAACATAAACCATGTGAGGTGCATATAAGCCAATCAGACCTCAGTAGAACAATTTAGAAATGAAATAAAAATTCCATTTGGGTTGCTGTGTGAATATGAACCAAGGACAGAGGGGGAGTGAGGCAAGGAAGAGAGGCCACAGTGATGGGTCTGGAGATCCCCGGTGTAAGGCCAGAGCAGAGGTGCTTGGAAAGCCGAGATGCAGGGCTAGTTCTGAGCAGTTCAGTATGCTTCCGTGGTACCCAAGCCCTGCTCCTCGCTCCCCAGACAGCTGCCAGAGAGCCAGGCGGCCTTGAGAGTCTGTCTGCTAGTCCTCCCCAGAAGCAGGAGACTCGGAAACCAGTGCTAATTGGTCTGAGAGTTTCCTTATACATCCCCAACATTCTCAGAGCTAAGTTCAGAGCAGACCCTGTCAAAACGAAGCCCACCACGCTTATTGTTAAGCCAAGCACGTCTGGGGAAGGTTAAATCGAGGAAGAAAAACACCAGACTTCTCAAGTGCTGTTACCTGCGAGCTACGGCACCATTAAAGAGGCGCAATTATCCGCACCGTACACGCGGTGTCTGTCTTTATGCTCAGACAACAATTTTTCCTTCGAGAGAAAAATGCTAGCCACACTTCCAAAGCTGTTAACAACTGCAATGATAAAATAAAAATCAGTGATGCCTTTTGTTTGCAGGATACAACGCCATTTGCTAATTGCCTATTATTGACACTAGTGGGAAGCGTTTTCTTTAGCACTAGCTAAACAGACAGGCAATACCATTTTTTTTTTTTGGACTGGTCCTGTGCCCAAAGGCGCCTCACCTGAAGCAGCTGCTTTCTGTCAGGAAACATCTGGAGCCCAGGTTACTTATTTATTCTTGTAATGCTGAGACTGAACCCAGGGTCTTACACATACTAGGCAATTGCTCTGCCAGTGAGTACATCCATGATTCCCCCCAATTACATTTGTGTGTGTGTATTGGTGTGGGGGAGTAGGTGTGTGAATGTCTGTGTACTCTAGTGTACATAGCATGCCTGGCTTTTTATGTGAATTCTGGGGATCCGAATGCAGGTCATCATATCTGTGCAGAAAGCTCTTACCCGCTGTGGCATCTTTTTACTTTTTAACTTCAAGACCAAGATCTCACTAAATGGCTCAGGCTGTAGCCAGGTAGACCTTGAACTTGTGACCCTTCTGTCTCAACCTCCTGAGCAGCGGGGACTGCGGGCCTGCAACACCATGCCTAGCACACTCTGGTGCTCGAGGCAACTCCCTCCCATCACCAATCATCACAGAAAGCAGTGTGGTGCTGATGTTAACGCATCATTGTGTCTCATCAGCAATGGGAACTTTGGGGATATAAACAACGATCACAAAACTCAAGGTGGGAATATGAGCCACGAGAGCCGTTCATTCGTTCAAAAGAGAAATAGGGAGAGGTTCTCAGAGTGGGATGTCTTTTATCTGCCAGAGGACATTCTAAGGAGAAGCCTGAGGCTTGTCAAGCATACCCTAATGTTCCCAATTCTGCAGCATGTGCCCTGAAAGGCAAGCTGGGATGTGTCCACACTCAGCTGCACTGGAGTTAGATATCTCATCAGGAAGAATTTATCCTGCAGCTTCTTTTCAGTAGGATGTGAGGACTACCCACTCCAGGTAAATGGCTGACTTGCAGTCTCCCTGTTAGCTTCTATAAAAACATCACAGCGTTCTTGGTAGGACAAAATCAGAGGCTCTGGGCTTGGCTACAGTATCTGAGAGCTGAGTTAGGTCTTGCCCAGGGTCTCTAGATTCATCTTCCAGTAGAAAAAATCTTCAGCACAGACCACAGGGGTCAGAGGGAGCAGACAAAACATGAGCAGCAGCCCCTGTGGTTTGGACTTAGCAATGGTCATTAGCTTAGTTACTTTTCCATTTCTGGGCTGAGATGCCATGGCCAAAGCAATTTATAAAAGAAACAATTAACTGCGGGCTTATCGTTTCAAAGGGTTGAGTCCATGACTAGCATGATGGGAATAAAACATCAGGCAGACAAGCATGGAGCAGTAGCTGAGAGCTTACATCCGTCTCTGCAACAGATAGGAAACAGAAAGAGCTAACTAGGAATGGCATGGGCTTTTGAAATCTCAAATCCCACCTCTAGTGCCGTGTCTCCTCCAACAAGGCCACACCTCCAAATCCTTCCTAAACAGTTCCACCAACTGGGGAACAAGCACTCAAATAAATGAGCCTATAACGCTGTTGTCATCCAAACTACCATAGTCATCAGGGTCAAGTCTATCTGAGGCTGAGTCAAGGTAAAGAAAAGATAAATTACCCTCCATGCCCATGGAGTGGATTGATTGCTAACCTGGAAAAAAAAAAAGACACTGGCATGTTGTGACATGTTCATAATTCAGAAACTGTGAATATTACAACCACATTTTTCACTGCTAATATTACCTAGAAGAGACTCCATCCTTGACTTATCACATGACCACATTCATAATATAAAAAAACACAGTCCCAGACTGGACTCTTATCCTGGCTTGTGCTTCTTCAGTGGTCTTAGATTGGGTTTCTTTTAGTATCTGTGCCAAAATGTTTGAAAGGGATACGGTTGTTGATAAGCGATTTGGGGGCAAGGAGAGTGGAACGTCTTTTCTGAATTGTTCCTTCTACTACTCTATCTGGCCCCTTGGAGAATACTCAAGAAGAACAAGGTTGGGAATGCCCCTAGATGCTTCCACCGAGGGGCTGGTTAAACAAGCAATACCAGCACGAAGGGAATAAAATGATTCCCTCTTATTTGTATCTGCTCATTTATTCGTCAAATACGTCTCAAGCACCCACTATGTACCCAGCACCTCTTGGGGGCGGAGACAGATGCTGACTAAGGCAGTGTCTATGCCTTTTCATGGCACAGTCAAGGACCCAGATTAACAAGCCGATAAATGAATAAAGACAATTTCTAAATGTAAGTGTCATCAAGGAAGTGGAAACATGGAAGCCAGAGAGTGATTGGGGTTCTCAAGCGTGCTGGGACCCCATCCTTGTGAACGCACATTGATGGACATTTCTGAACATCTGGGTTAGAGCCCAGGTTTGGGAACATGTGTGCACAGGGTCACATGATGTGTAAGCAATAAGAGAAATGGCTGATTGTATTTCCATAAAACCACGTGCACATGGAATAGCACCAAAGAGAAGACAGACATACATGCATCTAGAATCAAGATCTGTGAGGTTTGGGGCTGTCTCTGTAATGCTGTTCAGTGGATTCATGTTAAATAAAAACAGCACACAGTGCTCCAAAATTAGGACCAGGCCAAGAAGGATGAAGGACGGGTGGCCAACAAGGGTGATGGGCGGGTTGACCACCAACATAAGACACTGGTCATACTCAAAAGGCCAGTTTGCCATTTCCTAAGCTAATTTCTAGGCAGAATGAATCCTGCCTCCAAGTTCCTATTGGGTCACCTTCTCTTTCTCCTTTTCCTTCTCTTTGATGTTTTCTGGTGGAGTTCATAGGGTATTTATTTATTTACACACACACACACACACACGCGCGTGCGCACACACACAGAGAAAGAGAGAGAGAAGTTAGCAGTCTGCAACCTAGTCGAAAGCCCTCAGCAGAACCTGGCCATGCTGCTGGCTCTCAGAGACTCTAATTCTAATTTCTGAAACCCCAGGAAATACATTTCTGCTGTAAGACACCCAGTGTCTGTCGGCTGAGATGACAGCTTGCTGACATGCTCACCATCGGTCTCAAGTCTTTGTAGACACACTCACCCCACTCTTTGGCTGTCTCCTCATCTCTGTATTTCTAGGGCTTTACATATTTTCTTAGGACCTGCTTCTTGGGAGAAACTCAATCTAGGACAATGACCTAGCCTGGTTAAGACCGTCATGGGGATTCAGAAGAGACAAGCAAGGCAAAGCATGCTCAGCACAGAGTGGGTGCTCAGCCAATCAACTTCCGTTCCGCAGGCCACACCTTCCGCAGTTGTTCCACCTATTTCTAGAGCCATCTTGTCTATCAAAGGCTGCAGAGCCTGTCGGGGACCGTTGCCCCAACATAGAAACTGATGTTCTTCCCCAAATGTGTGCTCGGAGACGCGCGGAAAGAAACAGGCTTTCACACCATTACAGTTAAAAAGGCTTCCCTTATTCTTCAGCGAGGCCTTGTATTTATTCTATTTGTCTACAATTGCTTCTGTTCTCTAGGCTCTCTTAAAACCATTTCTTTTCTCTTTGCTCTGCTCTCTAAAACTCTCTCTCTTCTGCCCTGCTAAGTCCCTAAATAATCCCTTTCTACCTCTGTTGTTTTTTCCTCTCTTCCTTTGAGGGACTGATCCATATCTTGGGCATTTCTCTCAGCATCCACACCTGCTTTCACACATCAGCTAGGAGAGATAGCTACCTTCCTGGGGCAATCTACAAATGAATCAGAGAGGCTGGAGCCAAAACCTCGGCTATTGTCTTTCTAAATAGTCGCCTTCAGCTGCGAACCTGCACTGACCTCCCCAACAGCTGTTTGAGTAATTAAAACATTTAATTATAGCTCATCTTTTGATTTGGATAAATCTATTAGAGACATGAGATACTCCCTCCCCTAGTAGCCCCTTTCCCTCCGTGCTCTTTTTACTTTGAGCAGGTTAACCCTGCTCTACCATGAAGAAGAGGCAGCACATGGGTATATGTGGTGGTTTGAATAGGAATGGCCCACCCATAGACCCATAGATTTGAATGCTTGGTCATTAGGGACTGGAGCTGTGGACTGGGATGGGTGGCCTTGTTAGAGTAGGTGTGGCATTGTTGGAGAAAGTGTGTCTCTGGGGTGGGCTTTGGGCTTTCAGATAACCAAGCCAGGCCCAGTAGTTTTTTCCCTTCCTGATGCTTGCTGATCCAAATATAGACCTCTCAGCTGGCTCTCCAGTACCGTGTCTGCCTGTGTGCTGCCATGCTTCCTACCATGTTGATAATGAACTAAACCTCTGACAGCTACAGGCCAAGTCCCAATTAAATGTTTTCCTCATTAAGGGTCGCTGTGGTTATCATGTCTAAGTGACTAAGAAGGTCCGGCAGCCAATGAGCTGGCTGTGAATGAGGAAGATTTTCCTAACGTAATCTCAGTAAGAGCCATCACCCAAAGCATTCCTCTCAAAGGGAAGTATGCATGAGAACCTCCGGAGGAGCCTGTTGTGAACGTGTAACTGAGTCTCTCTCTACAGGTTCTGATATGAGAATCTAGATAACATCCAGGAATGGCATTTGAGCACTTTCCTCAGGGGATTCCGATGCAGGGACCTGGAGGATGTTATTTATAGTACATCTGTTTTGTTTATTATCCTTACATTGATGGACTACTGCTGGACTGGAGTAAACCCCATCCATCCATCCTTTGATTTCTCTTGGGGACACCTGTTCTGTCCCAGCTGGGGGCCAGGGAGATGACTCGGTTGGTAAGTACTTGCTGCACAGACAAAAGGACGTGGGTTTGGATTCCCACCACCCACCAAAATGCTAGGCACAAAGTAAGTGTGCTTCTGGTATTTCAACACTGGTTGGGGGCGGGGGCAGAGACAGAGAACCTCACAGGGTCCATACCTAGCCAGTATAGCTGAATTTGTGGGCTCCACATTCAGTGAGAGACCAGGACTCAAAAATTAAGGTGGAGAGTCATAGAAGATGTGCAATGTCACCATCTAGTTAGTCTACACACACACACACACACACACACACATACACACACGCACACTCACACGCACACGGTCAAATGAAGTCTGTTTGGCTGCTCCTCTCAGACCAGGAGCCCTTTTGAAAACATGAGTACTCAGTAAAGGCTAAAGGAAAGGCCTCGCCAATGTCAAGGAATCAAGGAGGAAAGTTAATTCTTCCCACAGAGTTGGCAGACCTGCCTCATTGTGAAGGCAATACACTTTACAGTGCCTTTTTATTTTTTGGAGTAGGGTGGGGTGGGGGTGTCTTCCAGTTCCACAAGTCTCAAGTTTAGAGTGACTTTGACCTCTAGGGCTTGGCATCTTGAGCTTCATCTGGCCAAACCAAGATGACGGGTCAGGTGGAGGGAGGCCACACGGCTTAGGTTTGTCTGTCTATATAGACCAGGCTTACCCTTGTAAGATTTTCTGGGAAAAAAAAAAGTCACCCCGTGCGGCGTTGTGCAGTATTTCGGATTGACTTTTTTCAAGTCCTTGCTATGTGTCAGAGCTCTCGGGAGTGCACAGGTGAGGAAGTCAAGCCTGCTTCAGGAAAGGGATAAATCCTGTGTGCTTTGCTACAAGAAGAGAAAGCCAATGGAATGAGTCGTGGTTTTCAGCACAGGGTTTGACAGGATTTACCTTTCACTCCCATAGATGCCAGTTCATTCACAAGAGATCCCTGGGAGAGACATAAGCACCTCCCATCTGCGTGTGCATGATGCTTCAGAGAATGAAGTACCAAGGCGCCTGGGGATATAGTTCAGGGGTGAGCGCTTGACCTGGTTATGTGAAGCCCTCGGTTTGATCCTAAGTACCACAAAAATTTAAAAATATCAATAAAAGTTAGATTTAGACCAGATGTGGTACCATGTACCTGAAATTTCAAGAATTCAAGATTCTATTTCAAAAACCACAAAACAAAAACAAAAAAACTTACAGTAATGAGCCTTGACTAGGAAGAATTCATTAAGATAATAAAGTGTGGATCAAATTAGGAGATTAACATAATACATCTCAATCACAGGAGATTAAAAGAGATAAATGATTACCTCTGCAGATGGCAGTCGGTAATTAATTTTCTTTTTAAAAAGACTTTAAAAGAATCTGCTTTAATATTTGAAAAATTAAAAGCAGAGGACATTTTCTTAATGGAATCAGGAACATCCAATGATCAATGTCATACTTAATAATGAAACGCTAACGATATCCCTTTCAAGTCACACCCAAGAAAAGAAAAATGGCAAAAGTGACCAATTATCAATTTAAAACATAATTCCGGAAGTTGGGAAGATGATGGACAGACAGATGGACAGATGAGCCTGTGGATGAAAGACAAGCATTGGGAAGAGGGCTCTGAAGCTGTCCTAATAAGCTGAGATGGGTCCACTGTGAAATTTTGATTATTAGACCATAAATTGTACAGGACTTGCAAACGTAATATCGAAACAACAAACATCAGAAGCCCTTTCACCCCTTCCAGTCCAGTAACTGCACATCTACCAAACTGTCTTCAGAAAACAGTCTGAGTTACGTGGACAAGGACTTCACTGAAGGAGAGTCAAGGTTATAAAAGAGCAAAAGCAGAAACAAATTAAATGTCCAATAAAAGGGGGGGGTGAGCAAATTCATTAAGATTTCTCTAGAACTAGCAGGAATTTAAAACAACACTTGAACATTAAATTTTAGTCATGCAATATTTAGGCAGAGAAAACGGCCATGATGTCCTACCAAATGAAAAAGGCGTAACCCAACATGCATGCTATAATATGATTTTGTAAACTATTGCTATAACCAACTAGTAAAGCAACTAGAAATCAAATGCAAACGTAGGAAATGTTTATTTTGGTGTCCTGTGGTTCCTCTTCCTTCATACTCATGGGTAAGTAATTAGAAAATTAAAACTATGATATTTTAAAAAAATAAGTTGATGGGGGCTGGAGATGTAGCTAAGCTGGGGAACTGCTTGCCTGACATGAATGAAGCTCCCGGTTGAAGTCACACCACCATATAAAACTGGGCATGGTGGCAAAGGCATAGAACTCTAGCACTCAGGAGATAGAAGCAGGAGGATAGGAAGTTCAAGGCCACCCTCAGTCATGCAGAGATTTCAAGACAAACTGATGTTGGCATGAGATCCCGTCTCAAAACAAAACAAACAAGAAGTACCAACTGATAAGATGTGAAGCTACAGCGTGTACTTTGTGCATTGCTGGGTTTATGTCTAGGGTCACTTCTGCCATGGCCAGCCAATGCCAGATAGTAAAACCCATGCATGCACGGTGGCTGGCAGCCTAACTGATTTTCTACGTTATGAGTGGTAACTTGCATTCTGTTTTTATCTGTACAATAAAACCAGAGCTACAGTTTTTCAAACAGATGGCCTTGCATGCATGCTGAGCTTTGGTAAGAACCCAATCCTTTGGTTGAATTGCTCCTAACGTCCCATACACCCAGAAGCAGAGAGAAGAATTTTAAGGAATACTGTCTCCATGGAGCTGACCTGGAGATTCAACCCTGGCTCCTGAGAATAAATAGCAGAGCTTCTGAGATCCCAGTCCACAGGGTGAGACAATTGTGATGTCATGCACAATCCATTTCATACATCCCTCTGAGGATGGAAGACAGGGATGAACGTGAAATTTGGAAAACTGGCATGGGTTGGGAGTGTGGTTGATCAATTGGCTGGGCTGGGGATGGTGTGGTTTTTCATCCCAAGCTTGGAAGAGGAGACAAAGCAAGTCACTGCTATGCAAACTCTAGGAATAGTACCGGCCAAGATCAGCTTGGCAGCTGGTCCCTGACCCACACAGACTCTTTCCAGCTTGGGGAAGAACCTGACCCAACATCTAAGCAGATCAGATCGGGAACATGGTGCTCACCAGCTGGTACTGAAAAATTCTGTGCTTTCTGTGTTGCAAGCAAGAGAAGGAAGCCCAGATCACTCCAACCCTCAGTTTGCACAGGAAGTCCTCCTAATTTAGGGATGGTCCCTTCCCATCCTGCACTAATGTGTGTGTTGATAGCGCCTTGGTGAAACAATATGGCAGCTTGTGTCTTCCAACCATCCTGTCCCCTAGTTTCTCATCTACAAAGAAAGAAAGGTAAGAGTGTGTCTGTCTCATACTGTGAACACTAAACAATACAAAGGGTTTTAGTGACTTATCCCAGGGTCTGCCGCTAATAAAGATTCATCGATGTTGACTTTTGCTATTTTAATTGGGTTTTTACCTCTTCACAGTATTTGATATTTTTACATTGGGTTCTCCCAAAAGCTGGCCCTCAGGCAGAGATTTGGCTATGTTGGTTGGCCGATATTGGAACCAGGAGAGGCATGGAATTTATTTTCCCAGGACACTCCAAAAGGACCCAACCCTGCTATCTTCTGAATCATAGTGGGTTTTATTGGGACTTCCCACTTCCATGACAGTAAGAAACACACCTGTGCCATTTTAAGCCACTTTTGTGGTAATTTACCATAGTAGCAACAAGGGAGGGGGGGGAGTAGCTCAGAGGACAGAGAGGAAAATGGATGAAATGGGGGGGGATGTAGAGGAGTGAGCGGTTATTGCTGGCTTATCAGCAATGGGGACCTAGAAGTAAGACTGTAGCAGTGGGCATGGGGAAGAAGACCAATGAGAAGAATTAAGACCACAGAACCCCCAGGACTTGGTTCAATAGGAAGACAAAGAATAGAATGATGGCTGAGTTTCTGGCTTGGACCATGCTGGCAGATAGGAGAAGGCAAGGATGAATTCCTGGCCCTCCGATACCAGGGAAGGGCCTACCCTCCCCTCCATAATGGCTGCTTCTGCACTAGCTGGTCAGAACAAGGCCAATGTGAGTGAGCCACCATCAACCAGCAGCCCCAGACTCATCAACATAAGCAGGAGACCCAGATGGGGAACTGCAGGGGACAACATCTGGATGTTAGAAGGACTCAAAGAAAGAAGGGTTTGAACTGCATCAGGAAGAAGTCAGCAGTGCCGCTTGGTTCTGCCAGAGCCGGCTGGGAGCCCCCCCCCCCTCCGGAGGTACTTCACTGGAGTAGTCCCTAGCTAGGTTCCCAGACTGCACGCTCAGAAGCTCAAGGCCAATCTGCAGCAGGCTCACAACTCCCCACTATGGGACTCTGTATGCCCTGCCTCCTCTCTGTCCTCACACAATGAGGCCACCAGGCCACTACTTGTCTTTAATCATTCTAAACGGCTTCAAGAAGGGGAAAGGGGGACAACATCCCATTGCGAAGTGCTGATGGCACAAAAACGGGAGGGAATAGAAAGGGAACACCCATGAGATGAGCCAAAGAGAGATGCCAGCATTTATGCAAGTAGGCCAGAGCTGCAGGGGCGGGGAGGCAGAGGAGCTGCGCTGGAAATGCAAATACCTTTTGTTGCAGCTAGGGATGCTCAGCTCTCCAGGGAACCTGCAAGGTTGTGATAGACTGTCAGACCCAACTGTGGGGAAGGGCTTCTCCCTTCTCCAGAAGGTGAAGACTAAGAAGGGCTGAAGAAAATGAGGACCCAGAAGGAACACCACACACACACACACACACACACACACACACACACACACACACACACACACACACGGAATAAAGGAACTAAGTGGTCCAGGCTAGAACTTTGGATGGCAGATGGTGGGAAGGGGGCCACCATGGCGAGAGAGGTTCGCCCTGCCTGTGTTTCAGGAAAGCATCTACAGAAGAGGCAATGCAAGCCTCTCTTCCGTAATAAACTTGAAAGCCATGAAACATACAATTAACCTTTAAGTGAACGCTGCGGTGGCAATTTTAAAAAAATGCACAGCTTTATTCAACCACCACTCCTAGCTCATTCCAAAACATTCTCATCACCCTAAAAGGAAGCATGTGCTTGGTCAGTCGTCACTCCTCTCGCTCGCCCCAATTCCCACCCTGACCTTCCATGACTGTAAGACTGTGTGAAGGGTGGGACCAGACCTGTGACCTGCAGCACCTGCTGCTTTTATCTATCATAAAGCAGAAGCTGGAACATCTTCCTTTGAATGGCTGGGTAGCAGAGGAGATGATTTTTGAGCAGGTCTTGAACAATGAACGGGAGCGTGGAGGCAGGGAGACAAAAGAGAAAGGGCCTACGGTGATGGAAGAGGAGGAAGGCGAGAAGGAAGAGACACTAGGAATAGATTAGAGGCTTTGAAACAAGGTTGGATCACAGGAGAGTGTGAGTGGGGTGTCCACAGACAAACCTTAGAAGGCAGACAGGGTTGGGCGCTGGGGCTTTGCCAGGGTAAACAGGACCCATGGAAGACAGTAGAGGGCACGAGGTAGCCAAGCATTCATTTTAAAAATGATCTTCTGAGCCGGGCGGTGGTGGCGCACGCCTTTAATCCCAGCACTCGGATCTCTGTGAGTTCGAGACCAGCCTGGTCTACAAGAGCTAGTTCCAGGACAGGCTCCAAAGCTACAGAGAAACCCTGTCTCGAAAAACCAAAAAAAAAAAAGAAAGAAAGAAAAAAAAGAAAGAAATGATCTTCTGGCTGTCGTGTGGCCCGAAGCAGGGAAGCCAGCTACCAAGAGGTGCTGGTCCCAGGAAAAGAAAGAGCTAGGTGGCAGAGGGGGAGGACTGGCCATCGCAGTATTAACCAAGCAAACCTGACAGGTGTGTCACACTCCCTTTGGAACTGAAGGAGACATGCGCCTTGGGAGGACCTGGAGGGGCTACGTAGCAGCGGGGTGGAGAGAGGTGTCCTGACATGGGGGAGTTAAGCTTTGGGCTTGTGAAGGACTATGTGGTGGATCCGGGAAGATTTGTGAAACTTGCTTCCGCTCCTGACACTTACCTCTTGACATGTACTGGGTTTTTATTATAGATTCAGACCCTGGAGACCTTGGAGACCCAGGTACGCAAAAGAGAAGCTGCTAGTGGCAGAGCTGCCGCCAGCCTCACCCCCTGTTGATCCCAAGCCCTGGCACCCTCCAGGAAGGTGGCTGACTGCCTTTGAAGCGACCGCTCCCATCTCTAAAGCTATTTGGCCCTTCCCCACAAGGAATATGGTCCACATCATGGCAGTCGCTCCCGCCACAGCCTTAGTCAGTGGGGGTGGGGGAGAGCGGAGGCAGAAGGGTGCTGTTCTCTAAATAAACACTTAAAATTCCCAGAGACCCACTGCGGCTGTAACCGTGCCTCCATCAGACCCCAGAGACAGCAGGATGAAGCAGCCACAGATAAGGTAACCAGGGAGACGCCCCCAGGGCGCAGAGACTGACTGTGTATCTATCTTTACACCACTTCAGAGCCTGCTCCGCATCTCAAGGTAATGGCATTAACTGATTCCTCCCGGATCACGTGAGCAGGCTTACAGTACCATCGTGGGGAGAAAGGCGCAAGCTGACAATTTCATGGATAAATTCGAGGCTTTGGGGACCTTCTTAACGGGTGAGAATAAATCCACCCCAGAGGCCAACAAAACCCAGGCGAGACTGAAACAATCCAAAGCAAACAACTCCGGGAGGTGAGGGACGCATGCCAGAGCTGTTATTTTAATGAAGTGAACCATTCATCCTCTCAGAGTGCTCTGCCCATGAGCGCAGGTCACGTTCTCAAAGCCAAGCCAACAAAAGCTGCCAAGGATTGGCCTTGAAGTGTATTCCACTGTCCCTGAGTGTCTAAATAATTCACAGAGAGGTAGCTTTAACACAAAACCTCATGTCCACAGCCATTAGGCGTCACTGGCTCCAAATCCTGGCTTTATATGATATCCCTGCTGTTGTCACAGCCAGTTCCTCTCTGGTCAGTCCCCAACCCCAACCCTCCCAGGGCTATTATGAATCTTCATTCTCCTCCATACAATGGCTGAATGGGAGAGATATTGTCTTTCTTTCTGCCTCTCCTGGGTTTGTCAAGTAGCCGAGGAACATGTGACTCTTGGCTATTCAGGTTCATGTTCTTTTGCCTGGCTTGGAGGTAGGGTGTTCGCAGTTGGATAATGTACGGGGAAGCTTCGAGCAGCAGCTATCAGGCAAGCTGTAGCTCTTGTTGCCATGAGGCCTTTTTTAATGTCTCCCGGAAAGTCCGCTCCGTGACACAGAAAAATGAGCAGACAGGATCCTCATTCATTATAAGAATATTCTCGTTATGCCTTGGTTGTAGAAATAGGTTATTTTTGCCTACACGATATCCATTTCCCCTTCTAGTACCGCACACTATGGGGGTGGGGGAAGCATCTTCTGTACCACCTCTGATTCCAGATTGATAGTCACATGGCCAGACTTGGTCAATCCCCACCTTCCATTCCCTTGTACAGAGTGATTGGGTCAGGAATAGGCAGTTGAGGGTTGGGCGTGTGATTTTGGTGGCTTTATTGACTAAACTACCAAAGAAGAAATAGTCTGTTCTTGTGGCCATTCATGGAAGTCTAGAGAGTCTAGGGATTACCCATGAGGAGAGACACCAAATGATGATGCAACCCCAAGACCACTTATACCTGAAACCCATTGCTATGGCAGCCAATTTGACTTGGGTTTCTCCTTTCATAAGCAAAAATTCCTAACACAGTCCAGCGTAGAACCTGGTCTACCGGCTACCTGCAGATTCTCCTGTCTTTGCCTCCTGGGGAGAGCTGGGATTACAGCTGTGCACCAGAGCATCCGGCTTCTTCCTGGGGCTCTTGGGCATGAGCTCAGGTTGTCAGGTGTGCTAGCAAGCGGTCTTACCTGCTGAGCCACCTGCATGGCCCACAGACCTTCCTAAAGCTCCGTTAAGATCTTGTCACTGTGTTGCACAGAACCATTCAATGGTTTCAATCCTTCTTTGTATATGACGAAGAGGACTTTGGCAGTCAGTGGGTCTTATCTCAGCTGTGGGACCATGTTGACCAGGCTCCTACCTATTACCCTTGTCCTATTGTCCTAGCTCACTGTGGCCTGACCATGCTAGCTTTTTTTTTTTTCTGGACTCACTGATGGCATGGACACTCCATTTAAGCCCCACTCCACGATTATTCAGCCTGAAGACTGTCCCTCCCTCCATATTTCTCTGGCTTCCTCTGCTCGAATTTCTCCTCCAGGCTCTTCTTGACTGGCTCATCTAAAACATTCTCTCTTGCTCACTGCTGGAGCCTAGAATAGCATCTGACTCGACGCAGGGCTTCTATGAAAATTTCTTCGAGAGCATGAGTAGGTGCTGGGTGTGAATGAGTGACCTTGGACACAGTAGCCTCCCTGGCCCTCTGTTTTTTTTTTTTTCCACCTGCATCCTACAAAGTCTAGATGAGATGCAGTCTCTGAAGAGTAGTTTTCCTTAGACAGAGAATGGGATAAGCCTCTGGGACTACTTCCTTGCTTCAACCAACCTACCTGGCTTCAGCTTCACACATTGGGGGTGCGGTCTATAGAACAAGCCACTATCCAAAGGGGACTCAGTCTTGTGAGTGATGTTTTGCTAGGACTACCAACTCGTGGTGCCCCCCGCTCCAGGCATGTTCTTCTAGCAGAAGAGCTGTGTGGGCTTCTTATCTTTGCCTTAGATGCTAAGTAAGGCTAATCAGATTCCCTTTCTCTTCATTAAAGAGGCTCCCAGGGAACATTCCTTCCTTCCAGCATCGATCAGCTGGTCAGCACGCGCTGTCCAGGCCTGCTGTCCCAGCAGAGAGGTCTTTGTGCTTTGAGTATTGAAAGGGAAACCCTTCCCACCCCTCAGTTAGCCACAGGCCTCTCCTTTTCTTTTATTCCATGCGGTTTTGACATGCTGGCAAATTTCTCAAAACCACTGAGGTATGAAGTTAAACCAGAAAGGAAAAAAAAAAATCAATCTATGGATGAGGCTAATTAAAATGCCTCTCCGTAGGACTGTGCAGGCTTCCTATCCCACACCTTGGAGGCAAAAACAATCTCAGCAACACTCATCATAATGAGAGATGTGTGCGGGGTGGGAATAAGTGCAGAGTAAGCCTCAGATGACAGCCTTAGTAAACTTCTCCCAAGGACCAGGGCTCTGGAACTGGAGTCTCTCCCACAACAGCGCAGAAGCTTCAAGAAGAGAGGAGAAACATTCAGAACAAAGATGGGAAATGGGATGGCACGGGTCAATGAGAATCCCTTAGAGAGACTTACAAGGAAGGCAGGGAAGAGGCGGTCGTGGGATGGGAAGTAGCTCTAGCAAACTTAAAACCGGTATCTAGACGGTCTTTTTATCTCTAGGCTACACACATGCTTCCAAAGGCAGCAGGCCCCACAACCCAGACAGTGGCAGGGCTGTAGGTAGACTGTAGTTATTATACCTTTCTAGTCTAATGTGACCCCTCTGGGAGAGCTGCTCACAGGAAGACACCGAGAATCCAGAAAGAACGGGATGGACGATGTGGCCTTCTGTAGAAAGATGTCACTTAAGACATACCATTTTTGCAAAATGGAGTCCCCGCAAGAGCAGTTCCAATGGCATAACTGGGTTTATTTCTCTTCTGCATGTAGGGAAAATTGCCCAAGGGCCGTCTTCCCAGCGTGCAGATCTGATCATGTTGCCCTGCTGAGAACGCTCCCCATCACTACCTCTTACCTGGGCCCTGTGGTCTTTGTGGCTCTCTGTTTTCCCACTCACCCTCCTCCACCCCCTTTCATTTGCTGTCCCCGCTGCCAGGAGCAACACCTTTAAGCCTTGTCCTCATGGCAAGAATGCTTCTTCTGAAGCCTTCTTGAAGTATAGGTTAGCAAATCTGGGCTCAAGCTAGCAGTCAGGATGATAACTGATGAAAACTGACATCTGTGGGAAAACTCTCATGTGGTCTGACACTTGGCGTGTGTGTGTGTGTGTGTGTGTGTGTGTGTGTATTCCTCATATTTAGTCACTTAACCCTAGCCCTGACCCCATATGGTGGTGCATCATAGTGTTACAACGTCATAGGTGAGAAGCCAAGACAGAGGTCCATTCAGCAGTGTGGGTGAAAGGCCAGAAAGTGACTTTAGGCAGAGTTCTTGAGAAGCAGCCTTTTGTTTGTTTGTTTGTTTTTCGAGACAGGGTTTCTCTGCAGCTTTGGAGCCTGCACTGAACTAGCTCTTATAGACCAGGCTGGTTTCGAACTCACAGAGATCCGCCTGCCTCTGTCTCCCGAGTGCTGGGATTAAAGGCGTGCGCCACCACCACCGCCTGGCAAGAAGCAGCCTTTGAACTGGGACTGAATGAAGAGAATGTGACCATCATGGGATTATCCAGAAAGAACCATCCAAGTGGCTAAAACAGCAAATGCTAACTAAGGTCCTGTGACAGGAATCAAGCCCACACATTGGAGAAAGAGAACTCCTCAGGCAAAAGAAGGCATCAGAGAGGTCTGCAGAGGTGGGAGGGCCTTGGAAGGGCTGTGAGAGAGCCTGGGCTTTATTCTGAGTGTTTCTCTGGTATGGGTGAATCTTACATGAGAAAAGCAGGTGAGTGCCTGGAGGGGTTGGATGCTGGGGATATTGAAGAACACATTTTGTGCCCCCTCTTATGGGCCCTGGCACACAGCCCCACAGGTCACAGGCCGCATCAGTGGTCCACCTGTATCCTGCTAGGACTTTGCACCTCTGTGACACTGCCCGACCAGCCTTCAGTTCCCTGCCTGAAAGCAAGTGTCCTCGAAGTGTTTTTGTTTCTTAATTAAATTCCAGCAACCTGCTTCTTTTAATCGCATCAAATTATCAGGCCATCTGTTACCTGGGCTTGCATGGAGGTTGGGAGCCACTCCTGGGGAGGCCTGCTGTACTCACACAGGCCATCTGAGCCCCACAGAAGAGGATTCTGGGAAGGGTTTTAAAAGCAGCCCTGCTTATATTTAAAAGGTTGGAAATCAGCTGGCTGTTTTAAATCAATGCCATCAATCTCTATCTGCACCTCCAGGCCTCAGAGAAGTGGCAAGTCTTGCTCAGAGGCATAGGAGGGGACTTGAGGTCGGGGACAGGTGTGTCTGCCAGCTCTCTGTCAGGGCCAACTTTCCTCTTGCTGTCTGGTTTCTAGGCTACCACAGGCCACTGCCTCAGCCACCACAGCTCTGTTGTCAGCACGCCCCTTCTGCTCAGGGCATGGGAAGTGTGTCTGTCAATTTCACTTCTGAAAAAGATCAGAGGGTTGGGTGGGCCCAACGCAGAAAGGATGCGGGCTTGAGATGACTTCCAGCAGACAGGGGATCGTTTCCTCTGCTCTCACCAGCCTGGGAAAGGTGTCATGAGTTGGCTGGAGAGCTAGAATTGTCTCTATAGCTTTTCTCTATGGGTGGGGCCATGGGAAAGATCTTCAGGGATGGGGCTGCCATCAGGCAGAGGTGAGCAAGACTTCTCTCCTACAACAATCAGAGAAAGAGCTGGACCTTAGAGGGAGACTGACATTTCCAAATCAACTTTTGTTCGTTTGTTTGTTTTTAAGCCTGCTCAGTTTGTGATAGTTTGTCATCGCAGGCCTGAGACACCATGGCAAAGATTCTGTTTGACCTTAAAGATTGTGCTTTTAGCTGTGGCTCCACACGGGTGAATGGATGCATGCAGGCACAAGGAAGTCTCCTCACGGCTTAATTACAGCATGTCATTTTGGTGACTGGGTGAGGAAGAGGAAGACACCGGCGGGAAGAAAATCAATTGCTAATTTATTTGCCTTCAAGTGTGAACATAGGCACTCTCTATGCTTCCCGTCGCTTCTCCATTAGGAACCCTGAGCTCAGCGGAGAGGACAGCAGGGGACAGCAGGCCTTGCTTAGAGAGGCTGTGGATGAGAACAAGATGGAAATAAACACCTGCCTCCGCCAGGCAAGCAGCTACATCCAGGTCACCTGCGGGTGAGTGGCTTCCAGAGAGAGAAAGAAGTAACATGGCTATAGGGTATGGTGGGTTTCACAGCACAAACTCCCAGTGAAGAACCTGCAGATTCAAACCACTGTTCTTCAAAGGGTTACAGGACCTCGGACATTCTGATGTCTCCTTCCCTCTGCCTAGGAAAGCAAAGCAAGAGCCCAGATAGCTGGATGTCCAGAACCTGCTAACAGAAACAGTTGAGTTCAGATCCTGAGAGGTGCTCATTGAAGGAAGGGAAGAAGTGGATATCGGTATCTCTCTATATATATTTGGTATTTATTTATAGATGTAGATCAGGCTGGTCTCAAACATCCTACGCAGACAAGGATAACCTTGAAATTCTTATCTTCCTCCCACCACCTCTGAGATGGTAGGATTACAGATATACATCACTATACACAGTTTATGGGAGCCTGGGATCGAACCCAGGGCTTCAGGTTTTACTAAGCAAACTCTCTATGAACTGAATGTCCCCAGTCTTGGCAATCAAGTCTTGAAATCACATTCTGATGCTGTGTTGACAACAGATAAGAGGCCGGAAGGAGCTCCCTCCTGCACGGGCATAGTGACCCCGGTGTCCGTCTTTACACTCTGGGCCTTTTATGCCACCCAGGCAAGTGCTTCTGTAGGCCGCCTACTGTGACTGTCTGACCACAGACTTATCCAATTTTCGACTGGGCCTGCCTGAATTCTTCCAGAATCTGAAATTTATCCAAGCTCCCATTATTGGCTGGCTGTGAAACAGAGCAGAAAATGACAGTCTTTTTTTCTTCCACATTCCACAGCGAGAGGACACTGCAACAGAAATCAGATCTGCACTGCCAGAGTCGAGGCTCAAAGAGCTGTCGCCAGCCTCTCAGGGACCAGGGCAGCCTGGCACGAGGCGAAGAACCTTGACCTGGGGCTGCAAAAGGGGAGGGTGCAAACTCAGTGTCACCATTGACGGACAGATCAGCCTAGATGAGTGGGCTGTCCAGCTTACGTCTCGGCCCGTGGTATCGCTTAACACAGCCACGGAGCCTTTCTTTCCGTGTCAACTCCGTTCCTTCCTGCTGGAGGAGGAAGGCCCCGGACAGACAAACCAGCGAAACATGACAGTGGGAAGGGCTACTCTGATAATTCAAAAGAACCCAAGCAGACAGTGATCAACTGTGGCTCTAATGGAACTGGGCACAGAAGGGCCCCCCGAGGAGGTGACTTTGAAAATAAGACTTGACTGACAAGAAGCCATTCAGGCCTAAAGGCAGGCGGAAGAGCATTGAGGAGACAGCCAAGAGAACCGGAGCCACATGGCTAGTGTCATGTGTGTACACATGGCAAGGCTGGAGAGAGACTGGGGTCATGTTCTGTCATGGCTTTAAACTGGGGTGCATGTAGGGTTAAGTGGGGTACAGGAAAACCAGTAGCTGCGTTTACAAAGCACATGACAGGTCCCCACAGGCTCATGTGTATGTCTTAGTTACCAGCAGGTGGGCTCTTAGAGAGCAGATGGGTCCTGAGGAATGTGACCTAATCAATACATTACTCCTTGAGAATTCACAATACGATGGTGTCACGGAATTAACATGAAAAGTAGGAGGTGAGGCCTGAATGGTGGAAGTCGTCCGTTGGGTGTCCATCCTCTGATCAATATTTTGTCCTGGCCTCTTCCTGCATTCTCTTTCCTTCTACTTCATGTCTGACATGTGAGCAGCCCCTGCCACAGACTCCTGCCACCACGATGCTCTGCCTCACTATGGACCCAGAGGCAGCAAAGTCAAACAGTAGGGATTGAACCCTACAACCGTGAGCCAAAACACTGCTCCCCAACACACGTGCGTATTTATGTGGGCTTATATAAAGCCTAATACCATATCTCTTTTTGAATCTCGAAGTACAGGAAGGAAATTAAATATAGTCTGACTAA
>JAQHUG010000261.1:1921237-1948143 GCA_028555095.1 Dicrostonyx torquatus | reverse complement strand
CTACTGCTTCTAGACTGTCTCTAATTTCTAAATGAATATGCACTTGACGATGGTATACCCAAAAAAGCTGGGGGTGGGAGGACCTATGAAAAGTTTAGATGTCCTCCGTCAGGCTCTGAGTGAAAGTGGGGACGGGGAGGGCAAGCCCCCAAAGAGCTTTGCTTTGTTCTCCATTCATGTGACCCTCACATGACATGATATTGATTTCATTGTAAAACCCCACTCAGTCTAAAAAGTATCAGAACTATTACCAAATTCAAAATTATCTTCAATTTATAAGTCGACCTAACAAAAAGTGTTCATGAACATTCGAGTCCCAAATCCTGCCCACTTCTAACTTTCACGCGGCTAAACCCTCATCTCCTCTCCCCGAGACACATGCTGTTTATAGCTGGGTTTTCTGCCCTTTCCTATGCATGCCATCTTTTCTCTTTTGCATTTATGATGCCCAAACAATGATAAATTCCCTTTTTTTCCTTTTTTTTTTTTAAAAAAAAAGAGATTTATAAAATGCACTGGGCACTGAAGCCCTGTGAAGCTGTGTAAGGGAAAAAGATCAGTCTGTCTAGCTTTGTCTAACCCAGTGTCTGGCAACTGGACTACTTGATGGCATTTCTTTGGGATCTTACAGACTGATTATGTCTGAGGCCTGCTCCAGAGAAGGACATGGGCATTTTACCTGGTAGAAAAATTGTCAAAATTCCCTGAGGAGCCTGGTGTGTAGGCACACTGGGACTCATCGAAAACACTAGCATCCAGCTCCCCCCAGCTCACTTGTCTTGCAGAGTCTTTTATATAGCATCTATGTAGCCTCCACAGAACCAAGCGGGTAGTCTATGGAAAACACTTTGGGGAACACTGGACCAAAGCAGTGTTTTCCAAATTGCACCTCATCCTGCGATCATTCGGGGACTTTAAAGAACCATTTCCCAGTTGCAGCTTTAAGGATCCACTAGGCTACAACCTGTGGTAAGTTTAGACAGGTCCTCCAGGTGACTTGAGCATCTATTGACAAAATTGGGGCATTAGACAGGGATAGTGAAGAGTGTGGGTACTTCCTTATCTGGAGGCTTCTAACCTTTCCACAGCTGTACCCGACACTGCTGTCTCATCAAGAGGGCCACGGTGGAAGTGGGTACTAGGTCAGCGCCAAGCTTTTGGTCTGACTAGGCACTCAGGGAATGACCCGTGAAGCCCCCACTCAAATCTCCCTTTGTTTCTGTGAATGTGACTTCATGAGTGACACTGTCATTCAGAGGACAGTGGGCACTTCCAATCCCTTTCACTGTTCCTTCAACCTTGCAGGACTGATAAGTCCTTCTTGGATGAACAACATCCAACGGGGACTATAAAGACCTTGGACAAGCTACTTGAGCTTTCCAAATCTCAGCTCCTCCACCATTGCGAGAATAAAACGAGGGGTTGTTTACAGAGCTTCAGCCCGATGCCTGGTTCCCCTGGAGCCTGATAAATGTCCCTTGTTGATGAACATAGTAAATAGTACAAGGGCACACCTGAAACACGGTCCCTTGTACAAAACTCCCAAGTCTCAAATGATGCTCTTCTCTCGGGATGAGTAGGTGGATGCTGGGGCCCGAGCATCTTTGAAGAGGAGCAGACACTGCCTGCTCAAAGAGAGCCACGGGGCTACAGGACATCAGAGAATGCACTCGCAGTCCCTAGAACCACCGGGCTGAACAAGAGTAGAGAGAGATCGTAAATAACACTATCCACTAAACAGCAAGGTTAAGACTCACGCCGTGGAGCGTGGCTGTTTAATTTTTCCAGGCTGAGGAAAAACAGGGAGAGCTACTTGGTATAACCCATACATCTCTATGGGGTTCCCAGGTTGTTGGCTACAGGACCAGACATGGAAGCTCACAGACTCACAATCCTCTTTCAAATTGGAACACTAAGGACTGGGATGCAGTGAGCCCACCAAGGTGCTGTAACTTGCCAGCTGAGGGCTGTAACAAAAGAGGGAAGGAGACACTAACTTATCAAACACCTACAGATTTTTCTACCTCCTGGAGGTATTTTAGATTGCTAGATGCTATATTGCCTGCCTCACCAACATTATGGCACTTAATCTACACAAACAATACGCCCACAAGGTGGGCAACAAGAGAAGCTTAAGCAGGCAGCAAGAAAATGAATACAAATCACATTTCAGTTCATTTAAGTACTAATAACCACATGTCACTGTCTCTTCTCCCTGAGTTTATATAAAAGGTAACCAATGGACTGCAGAATAGTCTTTGGTAGTACAACTGACCACAAGCTACCCAGGGACTTGCTGACTTTGAGTGATGACCCATGCTTCTGCGAGAAGCCCTAGTCAGCTCACTGAGTCATCAAAATGGACTCGGGTAGAATCCTTTCTTTGGTCTTTGGTGTCATTCTCTATCTATAAGTAGATAAGTAGATAATCTATAAGTAGATATAAGTCTGTCTCTCCAGGAAAGACATATGATAAACTGTATTTATTTATTCATTGGCGTGTATTTTTTTTTTTTTTGGTTTTTCGAGACAGGGTTTCTCTGTGGCTTTAGAGCCTGCACTGGAACTAGCTCTTGTAGACCAAGCTGGTCTCAAACTCACAAAGATCTGCCTGCCTCTGCCTCTCGAGTGCTGGGATTAAAGGCGTGCGCCACCACCGCCCGGCTCATTGGCGTGTATTCTACAGAGATGTGGAGGGTCCCAGCGGGCTGTGGTTCATGGTCTTTCACACAATGAAAGGGTTTCTAGAAATGGCTGGAGCAAAAGAAGGGACCTCAGCTGGGGCC
This sequence comes from Dicrostonyx torquatus, assembly GCA_028555095.1. NCBI lineage: Eukaryota > Metazoa > Chordata > Mammalia > Rodentia > Cricetidae > Dicrostonyx > Dicrostonyx torquatus. The sequence continues at coordinate 1,945,357 of JAQHUG010000261.1, read as the reverse complement.
AGGGCTTCACAGTTGCATGCCTATGCAGCTGTGTAAGGCCCTGCACATAGAAAGGATCTGTGCTGTCACCATCGTAAGATACCTAACAAATCTGAATGAGAGGCTCCATGGTTTCATGGTGTACTGCAGCATACAGATTATACAGACAGCCATGCCTGTTGGCAGCATCTACCCAGATCTGCCAGTGTATTGGGCATCTGGATTCCAGATTCGAGAGCGTCTGAGAGTGAGAACAAATGTTACAGAAAAAGTGTGTGAGAGAGGAAGAGAAGGAGAGGGAGGGAGAAGTGAGGGAGAGAAAACCCTGAGTAACCAGGAAAGGAGAGAACCCTACAGCCTAGCCCCATTTTTACACTAAGAGAAGTCCACTCAAGTGCCTTGTTGAAGGGGCCTTCCCAGACTCCTGGTTTCCCCAGCCATGTGTTCTTCGGACATTATGTCCCTTCCCAGAGGTCCTATGCTTACGGACAGGTGATTATGAATCCCTCAGGGAAACTACTCAGGCTTTGCCCACTGTTGTACCCTTGGTACACAGCCCAGGATATGTATACCCACACCGTCCAGTTCCCATTTGTCCAACCATACACGAAGGGAAGGTCAAAGTCCACTGTAGCCAGCTGAGCTTGGCCCCAATCTGCCTGCTTCTGAGACTCAGCTCCCCCACAGCACTGGGAAGCAGTGGGTGACTTATATAAAGTCAATCCTGGCTTCCAATGCCAGCTTTGCTCTGGAACAGCTAAATGACCCTGGGCAAGCTCTTTAACCTCCTGGGCACTCATTGTCTTCAACTGTAAAATGGAAATGTGAGATTAATGTCAGAAAAAATAAAATACACGTGAAAAGCACTCGGAGGAGAGGCAGAAAGTGGTCAGTAAATGTCAGCCATTCCCATCTCTCTGGATCCTCCATGCACTCTTTCTTCTTGACTCTACCGCCTCCCCAGAGATGAGCCATCCCTTGTCACCTACAGACATACGAGTCCCCAGTCACGCTGAGCATTTAAACCATTTCTTGACAATATTTAAATTTGCAAATTAGAAATGTCAACACTCTGCCTTGAATGAACTCACCAAGGATGTGACAGCAGCCCTCGGGGCTCTGGGTTTTAATAAAAAGAAAGATAACCAACAATATCAATTTTTTTTTCTTCCAAAAGCACCTGATGTATGCTTTCCAAATTACCACTCTGCATTTCTCCATTCTCTGTGCATTGCAGTTAAATGACTTCGCTCGGAGAAATCTCTGCTACCAGGAGCCCACCTGGGTCCTCACAAAGCCAGACCAGTTTTAGCCTCATTCAGGTTTTATTGTAGAGAGCACAATGTCTCAGCAAGAGACAGTTCATCCTATTTGGTCAGCTTGCCCCAGCTGACAGTTTTACTTATCACATAGGAAGGGAAAAGGTTTGACAAGGAGTTAGGAGTCAGGGTGCAGTCCAGTCCCATCCTGCTTCCACCCACCTTCCATCTTTGTACAGTGTTTTTGGGGAGGAGCACCCCATTCTATGTCCCAGGAAATCTGGGTGCAGAAAGAGTGCTATGAAGAGAAAATGTGGGTAGTGACTGGGCTCTTCTCTGGCAGTACGGGGGCAGGGCAAACAGGGGACTTCCTTGAAGGAATGCCCAGTCTTCCAGGGACTCTGGGGAAGCCAGGTAGATCACCTGACATTTTTTCACACTCCTGGCCACACGACTTGACAGTTCCATTTTCATTACAGGGAGCTCTTCCTCAATCCTCTTATCACTTGGGGGTGTGCCCAAGAGAAGGTTTCTCCGACCACAAGAGGCAGAAGCGCTGGCCTAGTCCACGCCTCTCCAGATCTTGCCTGTTCTGACCCTTCACCTCCAGAAATGAGTCCCCTCACAGCTGTTCTCATACAAGTCCCCAAATAAACATGGGTGTAGCACAAACTCTAATAGGTCTTAGTAATAAAAGCCTAAAGTCAGATATTGAGGAAAATGCTGAGAGATCAGAGAGACGAAGGAGCAAAACCGCAGCCACCTTACCTCTCAACTTCCTAGCCATAAAGAGACTGAGTTCCTGTTTCCTCCCGCCTTATTACTTCCTCTTTTCACCCAGTCATATCACTTCCTGTCTGTCTGTACAGACCTCCAGACCTCTATGGTTAGCTAGAGGCTAGCTCCACCCTCTGATCTTCAGGCAAGCTTTATTGGTACAAACAAGATGTCACCACTCACTCATGGGTTGTGAAAATCTGAGACCAAGGCACCTTGAAAACTCAAGCCATACCGAATCAACACCATCTCCTAAAATATCTGTTGCCTCACCGACCCCCAAGATCTGATGCCATTATAGACAGTGTTATTTTAAATCGTTGAGTATTGAGACGACTTGTTACACAGCAAAAGCTAACAAATATGGGAGAGAGAAAAGAACTCCACTTTCTTGGCTTAACTCTGAGAAATGTTCGTCTATCTAAGTCAGTCAAATGGCTTCTGACTTAGACATTTTACAGCCTGGAAGAGTCAAATGCAAACACTAATTTTAGCAAATTCTTGCAGGAACAGGCATGCATTAACTCTTTGAATCCCAAGGACAGTCTTAAATGGAGGAAATGTTATCTTACAATGAGAAAATAAGGGTCTGGAGAGATGGATCAGCAGTTAAGAGCATTGGTTGCTCTTTCAGAGGACCCAGGTTCAATTCCCAGCACCCCCATTGTAGCTCATAACTGTCTGGAACTCAAGTTCCAGTGGATCTGACTCCCTCACAAAGACATGCAGGTCAAACACCAATGCATATAAAGATGTTTTAAAAATTAAAAAAAGATGAGGAAATAAGTGTGTGTGTGTGTGTGTGTGTGTGTGTTGTGTGTGTGTCTTCCCAAAGTCTAGTTGCCAGGCTGGTGAGGCAGAATTAGGATTCAAAGTGCAGGACAAGGGACACCAGAGCTCAAGAAGAGCTGGAATAACTGGAAGGATCTGGCTCAGAGCAAAGCATAGAACTCTTGGGGACCAGAGCAGGAAAGAACTGGGAGAATTTAGATTTTATATCAGAAAGGCCTCCAGGGACTCAGGGTACATGGTTTATGCATACATTTTTCTCATGTTTTTGTTTAGCGCCTGACTTTTCCCAATATATGGATGGTATTTTCTGCCTACTTTGGCCTTTTATACATCCAGGGCCCTATCCATGCATGGCATACTCACTGAATACTACTGAGAGCACAGCATGAAAGACGGGCCATTGGGTGGAATCTTGGGTTAGCTGGGGCCACTGTGAACTCTGAGCTCCCCTCAGAAACATATCCGACGACAGCTAGGAATGAGAGCCAACTAGACTCAGAGGTCTAGAGTCATGGCAATGATTGTCTTAAGGAGGGAACTTGTTAAAGAATGGCTCGGTGAGAAAAATGGGGGCGCTTGGGGCAACAGGAAGTCCCCTCTGGATCGGTAACTGAGTGCATCGGCTCTCAGCTGAACCGAGCCTCTTCGCTCTCAACACTGATCAGAAGCCTCAGGGAACTTCCTGAAGTCCACTGCGGTGCGATTGTGCCCATCTGAGACATGAACAGTTGAATAGTGGCTTCCCTGTGGCTTCTGAGCCTATAAGTAGCATCCGCCTCCCCCCCGCCCCGCCCCAAGCTGGCACTCAGGATGGAGTGGCCACTGTGATGTGGGGACAGGGAATCCTGTGGGTCACCCTAGCCAGGAAAAGGCTGCACCATCCATCAGGGTACCCTGGCAGTGAAAAAGCGCCTGTCTTGCCGGCGCGTCCCTGCACCATTAATCAGTGTTCCCCAAACCAGCAGAAAAAAAAAAACTGGGTAAACATCATTCCTAGAAGCCAGAAGAGGCCCCTGGAAAGTTGAACCCAGCAAGTTATTAATAAAATACTCCATCTTTCAGGGTGCTATGCAAGGCACAGGGGTGGGGGTTGGGAGCTGCTTTTCCAAGGCATTAAGACCAGCTCTGTCTACCCTGAATTTTTAAACAAATGGGATGCGGTGACAGGGAGAGGCTCCAGAGAGGAAGAAGGGCTGTACAGCCATCTGTCTTAACATACCGCATCTTCACGGACCAGTTCCCCAAACTGCCATTTTCACTGGTCCCTTTCCCGTGCTCGAGAGGTTAGGGAAAGCTCTCACTGTGGAAACAATCCCTTTCCAGTGGATGGGACACAGATCATTGGAATAAAATCTGGTTGCCAGCCAATCCACTTTCTGCCTAGATCCTAGACTCTAGGCATCTCACCAGGTCCCCTTTGACGACGTGCTTGCCGTCTTCACCTGTTGGTTAGCGGTATTGTTTGTTTGTTTGTTTGAAACACATATGCTATGTGGCTCCGACCAGGCTTCAGCTCCTGCTCCCTGCTCCCCCTGCCTCAGCCTCCAGAGCACTGGGGCTTCAGAGCTTTGCCTGCCTCACCCTCCCGTCTTTGGGCTCCCATTTGGATGGAAAGCAGGAAAGGAGGGTGTTTCCTTGTTAAAAACGAGGCACTTTAAAGTGTGCATATATTAGCTTAAGGATCTTCTGCTCTCTGGGATCTGCAAATGGCAGCCGAGACAGTCCACAGCACCCCTGCTCCCCTCCTCCACCATGAAGTCAGCGCCCCAGGGAGCTGGCTTCCTTTCAAGCAAGATAGCGCTACACTGATGGAGAGTTTTTCCAGCCAAGGTGAATGGCATTTGTTACGTGTCTGCAGGAGGTGACTATCTGCAGACATGATCTCATTGTGTTCCCTTCTATTCTAGGGACCTGCAGGCCCACCTGAGGGGTGAGCAAAACAAGGTTTGCAGAGATGGTGCAGGAGGTACACCCTGGGTAGAGGCAACCGACAGAGAAATACTTCCCCTGTCCCACTTAGGGAATCTGGAAACGGACAAAGCCCCAGTACAAGGCTGACTTCCATTCTGCGTGTTCTGGGTCAGGGTCTGGGATGTGACAGGCCTTGCTTCATTCACCCTGACCGGAAGCTAAGGGGTCCCAGGCAGGGCAGTGCTTACATATGTACAGGTCCTTTGTGAAGGCTGTTTGTACTATCACAAGTTGCTATTGCCATGAGCCCAAGGTCTATGACAATAACCCTAGCCTGCATGCTGCAAACTGGGATTCAAACCTGCTTTTTCCCCTCTGATGTTTGGCCATGTGTGATATAGTGCCATGTGCAGTAATGTTCTAGGGCTCCAGGATCTCTGTCTCTCTGTATCTGTCTCTCTGTCCCTCTCTATATGTCTCTGTCTCTATCCCTATCTCTCTCTATCTCTGTGTTTCTGTCGTCATCTCTCTCTCTGTATCTGTCTCTCTCTGTGTGTCTATCCCTATCTCTCTCTATCTCTGAGTTTCTATCTTCATCTCTCTATGCATCTCTGTCCCTCTCTGTCTCTCTTTCTCTCTGTCTCTCTCTGTCTCTCGTCTCTCTCTGTCTTTCTCTCTCTATCTCTCTATTTCTATCTATCTATCTCTATCTATCTCTGTGTTTCTGTCTTCATCTCTCTCTGTCTCTCTCTTGGTCTCTGTCTTTCTGCCTTCCCCCCCCCATTCTATTCGTTTCTGTTTCTCTCTTCTGCCTAGGAATGAAACCCAGGTATTTGACTATGGTAGACAGGCAAGCACTCTCTATCTCTCTACGCCAAGCTATATCCTGGGTATTAGGAACCTGAAGAGGACCAGTTCTGGGTGGGCAGGAGATGGAGGAGTGTGAAGTGAGCCTGGGAACTCTCTAGGATCCTGAAGTGGTTGTTATCACTATGTAAAAAGCAGAGGCCAAGGCTAAAACCGCTACACACATGGGACTGTGTAAAATAAAATAAAATAAGGTAACTGTGCCTTGTTATTTTATTTTGCTAATGATGATGTTTCTTTCTGCATAAAAGGCAGCTGTGCTCAGCCTCAAGGATTCATAAGTGAGAAAACTGTCCCCAGAGAGAGAGAGAGCAACATCAGAGCTGACTCTGTCCTGCATCAGAATGACGTGGGCCACCAAGACACAGCACCATCGCTTCACCTTTCTAAAAGAGAAAAAAATTTCACATCAGGGAAAGATCCAGCTTGAAAGGGACTACGTCCTGCTCTGTGGGAGAGCTCGTAAGAGCTCTGCCATATTTCTGCCTCCTTCTGCAGCAGATTGCCAAAGCCTTGGGTGGGCCCAGCCAGGCATTCCTGGTGTTGAATATCCCCATCGGGCCACTTGGGATGCTGGGGTCCGGGGAGGTGTCTATTTCCTACAATTACCAAGCATTAATGGGAATCACTGAAATGGGGAGCCAGCTGGAAAGGATGGAGCCTGACATCCCGAAAAGACAGACAGCTAAATAAGTCACAGGCCCACAGACAGCCCGGCTGCCAGGCTTATGTAACTGGCTCCCCCTGGCTCCCTTTCGGGCAGGCTCTAGAGCAGTCTGGCCTTTTTGTGTGTGTGTGCTTTTGCTTTGTTTTCTGAGACTTTACCTCTACCCCAGGCAGGGAAGAGATCAGACATGAAAGGGATCCCAATGGGGAACATAATACAGGTGCTACTTCTTTTGTCTTCAGGCTCAGAACCAAACCCCAGATTTCTGTGGGAGCCAGAATACAGCCAGGAGAGATGTTTGGCACTGCTTGGCTCTGCTTGTGAGGGTGGATGTGGTCGTGACTTGGCACATGCTGGGATCAGGCAGAGACCAACCCTCTTGCCTTTTAGAAAGGCAAGTTCAGTTAACACATCTTAATGTGTCTAAGGCCTTGGGGGCCAGGCTGCTTGGGAGGCAGGAAGTCACCAATTCTCTGTCAGTCCATTTCGCTGAAGGCAACAGACCCACACGTAAGAACCAACATAAGGGCTCTGGCTGGCACACAGCCAACAGTGAACTGGGAAATGAACACTCTATTGGACAGGGTTCCAACTGAGTATGGAGCCTCTCTGTATACCCCTAAATCTATAACAGAGTGGCTAGTCACAATGGTGACGCTGATGGGCATGCACCGTCACCAAGCTTTGAGCACTTCAGCTGACAGAATGGCTACACACGGAAGGACCGGATCCTACCAGGATTTCCAAAAGGTAGTCGAGGGCTCCCAGACTTGGAAGGGAAAGGCTCAGCGACCGGCCATACCCAGATTTCACTGCAGCAGCTCAGGTGAGAACAGAGGGAGGTCAAGACTCAAGTCTCCCAAACCCACCTGTGGATGGGTTATCTGGAGCCCTTATTCTAAACTGACCTTCCTGGACCCCTATGCAGACCTTTTCAATCAGAAGTCTCAGTGGATAGGCCTAGCAGCCTGACTAGTTAGTCAGTCCCCCCAGGAGCTATGGCTATGAGTCCTTCTGAGCAACAGTTACAGTTCCTACAGCTGGAAGGGTGTCCAGCCTTGGGACATTATGACACACTTATCATCTACAAAGTTTATGCTCAAGAACCATAATCTTGTTCCCCCCAAAGTTACCCCCACAAATCTCATAGTGAGGTTGGAGATGTTGGGACAGGCCTGCAGTCTCAGCATTTGGGAGAGAGAGGGGTAGGAGGAGTGATATAAATTCAAGACCAGCCTGGTCTACACAGAGGATTCCAGGCCATAGATACATAACAAGTGCTAGTTTCAAAAAAAAAATCGCCCCAAACAAAAATAAAATTCCCATTAAGTAGTTACTAGTTTTATGTTGGGTGGCATTCATGGCCATCCTCGTGGCCCACAGGCCTCAGGCTGGGCACGCCTGAATTCTAAAGCATTCACAGCTGTGAGACTATTACAGCTGCTCCTCAGCTTGTGATATAAAATTATCTCCAGATAAATTGTATGTTGAAGATACTGTATGCCAGAAATGCTTGTAATACACCTGACCTTCTGGACTTCATAGGATATCCTAGCCTTCCTGAGGCATATTCAAAGCCCTTAGGGGAGGCTACCGTTGGACAAAACCATCTAACACAAAGCCTCGATAATATGGTGTTGAATATGTCGTATAGCTGATTGGTTACTACAGTGAGAGCAGAAAACAGGATGGATGGATGGGTTTGCTTTGCATCCTCACAAAGGAGAAGCTTACCAGGTAGATCCACACTAAGCTGAACACCATCTGTAGTGATGATAGCTATTTTTTTTTTCAGGTGATTCTATCCACTCTTCCGATCAGTGAGCTAAGCTTAGAATGTGGGGAAGGCAGGAACCTTGCATCTTTGGCTTCCTTGAGATCTGTCAGGCACCTGAGAGGGCTCCTCTCTCCTCTCTGAGCTTCAGATGTGGATCTAGCTTTCAGAGTCAGAGCCAGAATAAGGACACATAATAGAGAGGCGAGTTTGGGTGGTAGGATGCTGTACTCCTCTGGTGAAGCTGATTGGGGTCTTATTTGTGCCCAACTCCTCCAATACCTTTGTGGCCATAATCATCATGGTAGCCTGTTGTTTATCTTTGAACAGAAGTCTGGGAGAAAGTGCACTGCCATGGCTCCTCTGCTATAGCCAATTGTGCTATTCTTTAAGGACACTGGTTTACAAATACACCCCCCCCACTCCACACACACACACACACACACACACATTCACACACGAGCAGCAGGGGCTCTGTTTTGGGAATGCCTGTAGGCACATAACACATGCTAGGCACACAAAAAATGCTAGGCACACGATATATGCTAGAAAATGCAAGGGATTTTCCTGGGGTAATTTCAACTCTCAGTGTACTGGTGCTAGCCTTCAATCTCTTCCCTCCTACCTTTCAGAGGTCTAACTTGTCTAGATCAGACTAAGCATATCCCAGGCCTGATATCTCCAGCCTCAGCAGTACTGATTCCTAGAAGATAAGAATAAGGAGGTCACACTATGCTACCCCTTGTTAAATGAGGCGTGTGTGGTCCAAATTTAAATCCTTTGTGTAAGATGTAAACAGTCCCCTAGCCTCCCTTGTCACCGCCTCCAACCTAGAGGCTTCCTAAATTGCTGTTTTATGTACTGGATTTTAAATGAAGTGATACGGAGCAAGAACGGGGTGCCTATGTGACACCCCGAAATATGAGAGCCACGGCAGGAAATGAAGAGCGTCTGGATGCCTGAGGACTTGCGAGAGCAATGTAATGGGGGTGGGGGGGTCACAGCAATGTGGAACGTAGCTTCATGGATGTCACGAGCAACCAGTGTTTCAAGTACCAGCCCTGCTCAGGCCAGCCTGAGTTTCCATGGGGAACTTAGCTTCTACCTCCTCTTTCAACCTGAGGATGCGTACTTGCTCCGGCAATGAGACTTGAGATTCTTCTTGGAGGAACCAACTTGTGCCGTGGTGTGTCTGTGTTATCTAATCTCTGTGGGGGCAGGCCCGTGGCTATGGCTCAGCTGCTTTGGAAAACGCCTTAATTTGTGGTGAGCAACCACACCAGGCTTCGGCAAACAAATTTAGTATTTGCACTCACACGGTCACCCGAGCACTGTGGCTGTCTGTGGCCGCTTGGTGAGCCAAGCTTCCTTTTCCGAAGGGGTACCCACCCCAAGCCAAGCCCATTGCCAGTGCAAATGGTGCATGCAAGGTAGCCAGGCTACATAAAGGCAAGGTCTAGAGTGCCCATCAAAACTAAGAAAGATGTAGAGGAGAAAGACCTGGTTAAACCTGCTTGCTGTGGGTTCTCGCTGCAGCCAGGACTTGTCTTGCATGTCACTTCCTACAGTTATGAGTAGTTGTCCCTGCTTAGCCAGGGACAACCAGAGCACATACGAAAAGATGTTCATATGTATAAGATGTTCATATGTATGCCAATGTAGTATGGACCCAGCCTCTTAAACTGTGGGTCGTGACCCCATAAGGACCGTTCATATAACTGACTGCAAAAGTATCCAAAAACCAGAGAACAGTGAACAGTGTTCTTCTGGCAACAACAAATCAATTCAAAACTCAAAAGCATCGTGGATCTGAGATGTTTCTGGTCATCCGACTTAGGTTGTAGCCCCTGGCTTCACTACAGCTTTGGCTGTGCATGTAGAGCACACATCCTTTGTGTCTGAGTTACTTTTCTACCACTGTGACGAAACATGATGACCGAAAGCAACTTCAGGAGGAAAGAGTGTATTTCAGCTTATGACTTACAGTCTGTCATCCAGGGAAGCCAGGGCAGGAGTGCAAGGCTGGAACCTGGAGACCGGAAATGACGCAGAGGCCATGGAGCAGGGCTGCTTACTGGCTTGATCCTCACAGCTTCCTCAGCCTGCTTTCTTACACCATTCAGGATCATCTGCCCAGAGTGTCACTGCCCACCCACATCGATCATCAGTCGAGAAAATGCACAAGCTTGCTCACAGGCCAATCTAGTGGGCCATTTTCTCAGAAGAGCTTCCTTCTTCCAGCATGACACTGGCCTATGTCAGGCTGACATAAAAATTAACCAGCACACTTAGCGTTATGCGTGCCACCGTACCATGAAATACCAAGGAATGCTGCCCCGAGCTCCTCAGCTCAGCCAGGGTGGTCCTAAATTCTGAACTGCCGTTCAGTTTCACCGTAGATGCAAAGTTTTCTGCACTGACAGGAACGGAATGGCTTCCTATGACAGACGGAGGCATCTGCTACCTTCCTATCACAATCCCTTAGCACGTATCAGGTCAGTATACTTCTGGATTGCATTGTCTTAGAATGTTTGATTTAAAAGGTCTGTCTTTGAGTTACTAACTTAAGTTTCATAAAAAACAAACAAACAAAAAAAAAAAAAACCAAAACTTGTTCTGGTAGATGAAGTTTAGCTGGGGGCTAGGACAGAATTTCCAGCAATTTCTGCGGTTGTCCTGAACATACTCCTGCCATTTTGTACTACGTATTTATGTAACAGTATTCCCAGTGCTGATGATTAGAAAAATCAAAATGTCAATCAACTGTGAAAGATACCGATGATATTCTATATCCTATAGTATTCAATATTCAGTGTAGATTTAATTCTTTCTGTTAAAAATAAAGAGGTCACATGCATCTCATTAATAAGAATTTTTTCATCTTTAGTAAGTGATAAAATTAAATATATAATAAGAAACTGATTTAAAGCAAATTTCATTATGATTTATTGCTAGTAATTGTTTATATATGTTTGATAGACCTATAGTCCCTGGGCTTCATAAACATTTGGGGGACAAAAGGGATTGTGGCTGTGAAAAGTTTAAGAAATCCTAGTATCAAACAGAGCTAGCATTAAAAACTAGTGTGGAAAAGGTATGGGGCAAATGACCTTCCTTCATAATGTCCTTCCTTGAGGACAATATGAAAGCCTTATTTTTGAAGTACGCAAAGAGATTAACAACCCATCCATGAAAGGACAGCACAAACTTCACCGTCGTTATTAGAAAATGTTCTTAGAAACTTCACGCTGAAGAAAGTCATAATTGGAAAAAAAAAAAAAGATCAATTTGAACAAAACAGAATTTAAAATCTTCCCTAGGACAAAATGCCCCTCAAAGAAAACTCAGCAATAAAGAATACACTGGAGAAAGTGTCCATAGTATAAGACAGAATTTAAAAATCCTTTCCCAGCTGGATACTCAGAAACACAGAGAAGTCCATGGCATGCTGGTGACCCGAGATGAGAGGGAGAAAATACCATCTGTTTGGTGAAATTGCAAAAGCTAGTCACAGTGAGGATGTGTGAGATTGTGGCGGCCCAGACCCCTCAGAGGTGCTTGTGTGACACCCTACACGCTCTGGAGTACAGGCTGGCACAGGCCAGGTCAGCTGGCAGCTGAGCTCTCTATGAGTCAGCAGTTTCACCTCTGGAATATCTTCCCCTGGAGCTCCTGGGGAGACACCAGGATGGATGGCAATGGCAGGGACTGGGGACAGGTAGCAGAGCACATCTCCATCAAAATGAGCGAGGAACTCCATGCTTCCACACGGATGTGCTTGGGAAACCACATGGGGTCAAAAAATTGAGTTTCAGAGCTTGCTGTGAAGCATGCAAATGTAACACCTATGTGATTTATGAGCATACACACACAGAGGGAGCGCAACACAAAGACAGATTGGAAGACCATGACTCAAATTCAAGATCAAGGCTGCCTCAGGGGAGGAAAGAGAAGCCATAGGAATCGTACCAGGAGGAATTTTGGCTTTAGTGAAAATGTTTGACTTCTTTTATTTGAAAAAAAAACATGCAAATATGAGAAATGATGAATCTGGAAAGAGGTTCTTACATTCTCTGCATTTTTAATTACTGAAAAAGAGCATGAATCCTAAGGATAAAAAATTAAAAATTCATCATATGGGAAAAAAATCATTTATGTCACTGTTCATCTTGGGCCTACCTCCCCCTGGGCCAGGATGGACAGGAAGCTCCATGGGCACACGTGGCTGAGTTGATGACCCTCCCCATGCATTGCCTCATTTCTCCTCACGATTACTAAGTCCAGCCTCATTGTCCCGGGAAGAAGGTGATGTTTTGAGAAGGTTAAATGATTTCCCGATGTTCCATGGATAGGAGGCTTTTGGACCTGAACTCTACATTATAGATAGGTAAGGAGAGTTTGAAGCAGATGCTAAAAGGACCGTGGAGATGAAGTGTTGGAGACACGGGTGTTATCTGCTTGGATAAACAGCACAGCAACCCTACGCAAAGAGAAGTATTCTTTCTAAATGACATATGCATTTGTCCTATGTATGTGTTAGGATGAGTTGCTATGACATGTGCAGGACTTGCTTCTCTCCACCTTGTAGGTCTTGGGGCTTGAACAACTAGGTCATCAGACTTGGCAGCAAGCACCTTCGCCACTGAACAAATGGAGCCAGTCCCATTAAATTATTACCAAGCAAACCTCAACTTAAAGGTTGCTGGGTTTTTATCGCACTACAGGGGGATTGAACCTATGACACTGTACACATGAACAATGAGATAATGACTTATATTTAATATGGAGGAAAGTGAGGGGCCGTGGAAGAAGGTTCCAATATACAAGGGCTGGGTAAGGCACTTTCCTGTTTTAGGGATGCACCCATCCAGGCTGAAGTCATGCGTGCGTTGCCAGGGGAATCTGATGGAGTGAGAAGCTCAGAGAAAGCCTGTGCTTGCCCAGCCAGGTCTGTATCTTCACCGTGTCCTCTCCACTGTAGCTGAGGTTACACAGACTCTCTCTGTCCTGGGTCCTAGCGCCTCCTCATCCTCCCATCCTGGAGCATTTCTAGTCACTATCCACCCCCACCCATCCAACCATGGTTCCTGGGTTGCCTTAGGTCAGCCACTTACTCTTTCTGTGCTAGACTTGTTTCTGCACAAAGATGGGGGGATCTAGGAACACCAAGCAGGAGAAGGGAGGCAACGAGAGGAAGTCTCCCCCTCCTGAGGGCAGATGACATTTCTAGAGCATCTGGGCAGTGTGTGACTGACTTGGAGGTGGGGGCTGTGGACCTAAAATGAATGGTCCTCAGGTGGCTTCTGAAAAGTGGGAAAACGCCATGAAAATGTTAGCATAGAAAACTTGAAACAGCGCCATGCAGATTAGATGCTCAATAAACAAGAACAAAACTAGTTGGGGGCTCCAGGCTAGGGGTGCAAGCCACGCAAGCTGAGTGGTGAGATTGGCAGGGCATGGGGGAACGGGCACGGGTCAAGGGCACAAATACCTTGGACAGCTACACAGTTAGCAGGGATTCTAAATACCAAGCTATAAGACAGAGGCAGAAGCCCTGGCATGAGAAACAGAAGCCACACGTACGCATGATATGCCTGAGCTCCAATCAAGTATACTTCCAGATGCCACCCATTGATGAGGGCACAGCAAACACAAAGGTACCTTGGTTAGAGACATGACTGGACCTGGTATACTCAGGGACAGCGGTGCTCAGGGGTTCATAGAGAGAAGACAGAGAGCAAAAGGAAAAGGTAGAAATAGCTTGGCTGTTCTACAGGCCACCCCTTGGCTTACCTCTCTGTGGGAGGCTGCTGTCTTTTATGATACCACAGTGGCTTTTACACAGTCCCACTACCCAAGAGCCTGCCCTGTATGGTGACATTCTAAACGCTGTTATGCATTAAGCTATTGGATCATATAGTAACCTTATAAGGAAAGGATTGTTGCCTTGAAGAGGAAGCATCTGTGGTACAGAGAGGCTGACACACATGTCTGAGCACGGTGAGAGCTGGGAACTGAGTTCTAAAGCCGATGTCACTAATGGTTGGGAAGCTTTTTGGCTTCCCCCATCTGTGCCTGCAGAGGTCTTAATGATGTGGCCATCACTCCCAGGGTGGATGGCATCCATTGGCAGTCCTGGTTGTCAGGAGGAACTACTAAGCCATAGAGAAGCAAAATTTCCCAAGGGAAACTCTACGTCTAATTCTCAGCTTGGCTCTAGAGCTCTGTCACCTAGGAGACACTGGTTGTCATCCGAGAGCCTCAGTTTCCCTTACTGAAAAGCGAAATAAGAAGGGCATCACCAAGGGCTCATGGGAGCCACGTGGGAGGATGTGTATATGCTCGCTGCCCCAAGAAACCTCAATTTAGGGATGATCAGTAAGCCTTCCTATGGAAGCTTTTTTTTTTTTTTTTTTTTTTAAATGGAGCTGTGGCTAAAAGACTGACTTTAAGTCAGGTGGGTCCAGGTGAGAATCTAGGCCCTGCTAACTGTGAACTCTTAAGACAGTGGACTGACCTCTCTGTGTCTTTCTCAGGTGGACCAGTATCCCACCTGACTTCCTCTTCCTCTTCCCCCTCTTCCCCTCGGCTAGCAGAGCCCTGGCTCCATTGAGAAGGTCATGGGGACCTAGAACACTCAGCAGAGACTCACAACCAGGCAGAAGATTGCAATGAGTGTCCTGGAATGGGGGGAGGGGTCCCGGTGCAAGAGTGCCCCCAACTGGTGCAGCCCCAGCCCGCAACCCTGGAGCAGAAACACTTGGGCTGAGTCAATCCCTGGCATTCTGAGAGATAAGAAGCTTGTAGGTCTCCTTCACTGTGTTCTGGGTGCTCTGTGGGCAGCAACGACTGGAGGGTAGGGTGGAGCCAGCGTAGGGAAGGAAGCTGCCATGCTAATCTCGTTACCTGCAACCTAAACAGTTACTCTTGGGTGGGGGTGGGAAGCAGAAGGTCACTGCGCACAATTACACCGAGTGTGATCTGCATGTGATCCTTGAGGCACTGCCGGTACCTCAGTTTCCCACTCTGTAAAGGGAGATAACAGGAATGCAATGAATCAAAATGCAGTAAAGGCTGCAGAATGCCAGGCACATAAGCGGTGACCAAAGGAAGGGCAGAGGTGGGGCTGTACCTGAATAGCACAGCATTTGAAGGGTTTTGCTAATTTTTTCTTCCTTGCTAAAGAACTTTTTCTTTAAACACTCTCAGATCTTCCTGCAAATTTGTCGAGGCAAATCCCATTAGCGCTGGTTCCATTTTCCTACTTCGAGCCTCCCAAATAAGCCTGTGATCTCTGAAGGACCAAGAAGCCACCGCAGTCACCTCAGGTCAACAACTCAGGCCCGTTTCTCAGAGAAAGGAGATTAAAAACTTGAACTCTGATTTTTGACATCGATCTGCTCCAACACGGGAAAAATGTAAACTAAAGATTTTTCCCATTAAGAAATGCAGAATGTAAAGGCTGAATGCCACCTTCCCCCATCAGATCATTGCTAAGTGAGTGCAGTACCCACAACAGAAAAGTGAGCCCCCCAAAGTCACTGTCATCCTGTCCTACAGGAGAAGCAGCAGCACTCATTCTTAAGAACTTACCGAGAGCCGGATACCATAATCACTGCACCTCAGCTAGCAGAGCCCTGGCTCCATTGAGGAGGTCGTGGGGACCAAGAACACCCAGTAAAGAGACTCTAAGCCTAGGCTTCACGTGGTACCCTAGGAACAGTGAGAAGATAAGGAGAGAAGGGGAGGAGAAAAGAGAGGAGGTAAAAGACAAGGGAGAGAAGAAAGAGGTGGGGGGAAGAGGAAGAAAGGTTAGATGTTGATGGGAAGGGAAGAAAAAGGAGGAAGAGACAGGAGAAGGAATGGAAGCAGGGAGGAGACACAAAAATGGCAACCAAGAGAAATCCTCAAATCATTTGTTCGAAAGTACCAAACCCTTGAAGACAACAACATAACCCCCAAACCCAAGTGTTTGCATAGAGGCTACACTGAGATAAATAGCAAAAGGCAAGAGCTCCCATGTCAATCCAAGAGAGGAGGGGTAGGTAGAGTAGACTGAAGGACAGACATCTGTGGCTGTGGCTGTCGCCAGGTAGTTTGAGAAGGCCACAAGAAGGGCGTGTTTTTTACCTAGCATGATGCCTGCACAGAATATGTACCCCAAGACACAGGTAGACAAGCCAATGGATGGACTTTGTAGATGGGACAGCTGCTAGTCTTTGCAGAGCCTAGAACACTCATGACACATCATTTGGACATGTGGTGATTTGTGTAAGAAATGTTCTCTCGGGCTGGAGAGATGGCTCAGAGGTTAAGAGCATTGCCTGCTCTTCCAAAGGTCCTGAGTTCAATTCCCAGCAACCACATGGTGGCTCACAACCATCTGTAATGGGGTATGGTGCCCTCTTCTGGCCTGCAGGCATACATGTAAACAGAATATTGTATATATAATAAACAAATATTTTTTAAAAAATGTTCTCTCCATTGAAGCTGGTGAGAGCTTGCTGTATAGCCACCATGGAGTCTTTTCATACTTAGTCTAGCTCCTGGAATAGCTAACTGCTTAAGAAAAATACTCATTGACTTATGGACCAGGGACAGACTGCTCACATGAAGAGAGGCAGAAAGGAACAGAGGAGTATGGGTGCTTGCTGTGGGTTTGGAAGGCAGCTGCCTGCTTCATCCATACCATCTCCTTACAGTTGCACACCCACTTGCCCATACATTCACCTCTACCTCAGCTTCTTATTTGGGAGGTCAAGGCCTCTGTGGCACGCCAAGGATATCCCAGTGGCATTACATAATTTGGAAGCCGAGTGTGGCAGATGCAGGGTGTGTCTTCCAGTTCACAGATGGTAGTGACATAAAAGCAGTTGAGGGACATGTGGCTGACTGTCATCGAGGGTCAGGGAGCCGGTCTTTCCTCTTGCCTGCTGGGGTGGGGCTCCCAGAAGCCTCATTAAGGCATGGTGCCTATTGATTCAGCTCTGCCTGGCATGCTAAGATTCCTTGGAAATCTTCCACTTTGGTGTTGCCTGAGGTCCTGGAAGTATCAGCCAGAGCAGCTGAGCTAGGATGATAGCTCCTAGGGACCCGGGCATGCTCTCTGGAGGGCATACAAGGATAAGTGACCACTGCTTGTTCTTGTCACCGGGATGTCCTCTGGCCCAGGCTCTGCTCTATTTTCTTGCATCACCCAGCTTTGCTGGAATTTACTACAAGAACTGACAGGGGTGGTAAGTTTCTAGTCCTCAAGAAGGACTAGAGGGTAAACTCCTTGAGGGTAGCCCCTCTTCACTGTTGGGTCTGCAGCACTTGGGATTTATCTAAACACACAGGAGCATGAACTAAGTGAATAACAAAAACAGTGGATGAAGGAAGATGAGAAATCCAGTTTGATCCAATGGCCAGGGTGTTTGCATCACATTCAGATCAGGGTGGGGCAAGGTGCCACAGTAAGTCCTTGCATGGGAATGGAGAGGAGTGGAGGTAAGTCACCAACATGGTGGGTAGAAACTGAGAAAAAGAGAGTACATACCATAGCCCTGATTTATAGTTATGAAGCCTGATTCCACGGAAGCTCCAAAGTGATCTCAGAGCCTGCAGTGTCCCTGTGGCAGAGGCTGGGAGACTGTCTTATAAGCACCCACCATATTCAAGGACCTGGATCCTCAGCTGTTGAATGTTTTCCTAGAACATGCTCAGACTAAGGGAGACCTGCATGAGGTCATGCTCTCCTGGGCAGTGGTATACCGTGACAAGCTGATGTGGCTGCCCCCTTCAAACCAGGGACAATTGCAAAGTGTGTCACAACCTCTGAGTTTTAGGGTTAACTATGGGGTTGGCTATGGCTTATGTGGCAAATATTCCAAATTCAACTTCTCCCCTGTATCCGGAGCCATACATCTGAGAAGATACCAGGCCCACACCCCAGCACCCTTCATGGGCACTTTAGTAAGCCTCTTCCAGAAAATATGAATTAAAATGATGCCTGGGGGCATTTTAAGTCATGAAAATTCAACTAGGGTTCCAGCCGGGCTGTGGTATTAGCTCCCATCACCCCAGTTTTCTCTCCACTGAGGGGAACAGGGGAAAGGGGAGCCTTATTCCTTAGCAGAAGTTGTCATCTGCTGGGTGAAGATTCTGTTGGTTCTATGCTGTGGTAACTCCATCAGCCAATAGCCTTTAAGATATCAGCCCACTTGGGCGTGGTCTCTTATACTATAAATGCCAAGGTAAAGCTTATGTGCTCTCTGGGCTTCCTGTTCCCCGCTTGTGCAGAGGGATGTTGGTCTGTGAGTCTCTCCCTAAATAAAGAACCCTTTATTATACTCCATTCTGAGCTAGTGTGGGACTATTTTATAGTGTCAATCTACATCTGGCGCCCAACGTGGGGTAATGTGGGATTACCCTCTGTGTGCTGTGAATATGTTTTATTACCATTGGATAATAAAAGAAGCTGCTTCAGCCTATAGCCAGACAGAATATAGTCAGGCTGGAAGAGATAGAGAGAGAAAGAAGGCAAAATCAGAGAGATGCCATGTAACCACTGAAGGAGAAAGACACCTACTGGAAACTTGCTGGTAGGCCACGACCTCATTGTAATGCACAGATGAATAGAGATGGATTGATTTAAGATGTAAGAGTTAGCTAGAAATATGTATAAGCTAATAGACCAAGCAGTGTTGTAATTAATATAGTTTCTGTGTGATTATTTAGGGTCTGGGCAGCTGGGAAATGAATAAGCAGTCTCTTCCACCAACAGTTATGACTGCAGATTTTACCCTTCCTCCTTCTACAATTCTAAGCAAATATTTTCTGTTTCCTCTTTTGTAGAATAGGACTCTGACTTCACCGGCTGCTAGAGAAAGATCTAGAACACAATCCACCCTTGCACCAAGCATGGCAGTTCTCAGCGAGAGCCATTTTGCAAGGTGTCTGAGTGTCTTCTCAACTCTCCTGTAGGGTCTACAGCTTGCAGGTCTGCAGTCCAGCCTGTGACACTCTGCTTTCAGTGCTATGACAGAGGGCCGAGCATTTGAAGCTGTGTCTAAAGGGTTGCCTTCCTGCTGCCTCACTTCCCATAGGAAGCTTTCAAAATGAAAGATGCTGTTATTAGCCAAAGTGTCTGAAATTTTCTTATCGCTAATTCAGATTGTCCACGAACATGCCATTTCCATAAATCAGTCAGCCACAATAGAGCTGCCCAAGCCCAGCGCAGCAATGACAATAATGAGCATGTGTATTTATGCAGAGCCTTTGTTCCGCAAAGTCCCGAACAATCAGCAATCATTAACTCATTAATCCTATAGCTATCCCTGAAAGGCAGGCTGGGCCGGAACCTCTCCCTCCCAACAGGCAGGGAAAGAACATGGGGAGGACTGACCTCTGGTTCTGTACTGGGCTTCTCTGCTCAAGGGCTTTGCCTGTTTACTCACTTGTAATTTGATGAGGTAGGTACGGGTTACTATGGTCTGAATGTAATCTTACCCATGCAGAACATGTTGAGATTTGATCACCAAAGCAGTTGTGTTAGGAGATGGGGCTAGTTGAGGGTCTAAGTCTCGCAGGTGAAACCCCATGAATGGATTAGAGCCTTTCTTATATAAATTCTTATTCTGGGGGCTGGAGAGATGGCTCAGAGGTTAAGAGCACTGGCTGCTCTTCCAGAGGTCCTGAGTTCAATTCCCAGCAACCACATGGTGGCTCATAACCATCTGTAACAGATCTGGTGCCCTCTTCTGGTCTTCAGGCAAAACATTGTATACATAATAAATAAATTATAAATTAATAATAATAAAACACCAAGATTTTTTTTAAAAAATCTTATTCTGATAGGACTGGTTGAGGAACTGTGAGTGTGGACATTAAAAGTGAGTGTTGACATCAGGATACACTCTGCCCTCGGTTACTCCAAACTGTATAAAACAATGTCTTTTCAGAGTGTGCCGTGCCTTGACAGACTCCATTTCATGAGCAGCTTTTGACTCCGTCTTGAGGGTGGCTTTGCACCTGTGTGGACATGTACATAGCTCCACCTGTCCAGCACCACCCTGCTGCACGGACTGATGGGACAAGAAAGGACGCCATCCTATCAACTCATTGGGGTAAACTGGTGCTGTAGAAGCAGATGGGTCTACCGCAATCATAGCAGGAAGTCAGACAGGAGAACTCATCAGACACAAGAGACCGAGGGAAATGTGTAATGCTCTCTTATCTGCACGCTATGGAAAAGTGGACACCAGTCCAGATGTAGTCCCCAGTCATGAAACTGACATCTGACTTTCCTGCTGCTCATCAAAGAACGACAAGCAGAGAACTCCTGACTGTCCCAGAGGCTTCAGTTGGACTCCATCTGTACTGCTGACTCATTTGGACTTGCCATTCATCCACCAATCCACCTACACATCCCCCACCTGTCCATCCCCACCACCCATTCATCCACCCACCCACCCACCTACTCACTCACTCACACACCACCCTTTCCCTCCCATCCATCCATCCATCCATCCCCCATCCATCTCTCCATCTATCCATCCATCCGTTCATCCATCCATCCATCTGTCTGTCCGTCCATCCATCCATCTCCCCATCCATCCATCCATCCATCCATCTCCCCATCCATCTGTCTGTCAGTCCGTCCGTCTGTCCATCCATCCATCTCCCCATCCATTCATCTATCCATCCGTCCATCCATTCATCCATCTCCCCATCCATCCGTCCATCCGTCCGTCCGTCCATGCATCCATCTCCCCATCCATCCATCCATCCGTCCGTCCGTCCATCCATCTCCCCATCCATTCATCTATCCGTCCGTCCATCCATTCATCCATCTCCCCATCCATCCGTCCGTCCGTCCATCCATCCATCCATCCATCCATCCATCCATCCACTGGGACCTGGTCCTGTCCCTGGCTTCACCTCACTCCTGCAGCTCAACTTTGACCCCATAGTGGCTTCTTCATCTAGCTTAGGGGTCCAGTCTGTCTTCTCACCTCCATAGAGACTACTCTATATTTCTACCAGCTTCTTAGCTCTGCAATTTTAGGCCTCTTTGAAGCTCCTTGCTTCTTTAACCCTATGTAGCCCTTCTGTAATTTACATATCAATAAAGGATAGATAGATAGATGATAGATAGGTAGATAGATAGAAAGAAAGAAAGAAAGATAGAAAGAAAGAAAGAAAGAAAGAAAGAAAGAAAGAAAGAAAGAAAGAAAGAAAGAAAGAAAGAAGATCCTGGATCATAGAGCAAGGATCCAAGCTAGGCTGGCTGACTCTGAAGCCCTATACCATGACACTTGCCCAGATGTGGTACTAATAAGTAACCTGCCCAGATGTGGTACTCATAAGTCAACGGAAAGCCAGAGGCCAGACCTATGTGCAAGAGTTAGTACAGGTAGATCAGAATTTCTGCCTCCAAAATGTCATCTGCTTCCAGGCTCATACTTCCAAACCTACTGAAGTCATTTAGAACTTAGTTTGAATAAACTTTAGTGTTCCCATTGACCTGGGTTGGAGAAGATGATAAAGGCCTTGGCAACAATTAGAACAAAAGTTTAAAAGGCCAGAAGGGCAGGGACAGACAAGTCCACTGTCTTCTCTATCTCAAAGACCCACCCGCTCTGCCACAAATGAATCCAGGTAGCAGTTAGCTTCCCCACTCCAGCCCCTTTTCTCTACTTTTCTTCCTTCTCCATTTTGCTGGGGTTTTTTTGACACAGAGTCTCTCTACCTCAGTCTATGACGTGTGCATACCACCACATATAGCTCAAAGACCTTAAAAGAAATCAAATCCCAACGCTCCCCAGGTTAAAGCCATCCAGTGTCATCCTGTGGAAACCCCTTTTCCCTGATACACAAACCCCCATTCTGGCCCACTTCTCCAAAGCCCCTCCACATCCCAAACACACCGATCCTTTTGGGCCCTGCAAGTCACTGGCCTGTCACTTCCATACATCAGCTCGAGGAAGCTCTGGTCCCTTCTAGACATCTTGACATGAATCCTCCTCCTGGTCTTACGCTGGGTGATCTGTGCTTGTTAATGTTTCCCTGTGTTTATTATATTTTTATTAAAACGTAAGCTCCGTGCCTGAGTGCTTTATTCATGCTTTGGTAATGATGCCATACCCTGCCTGGAGAGCAGTCGGGTCCCTGTGTGTAATAACTATCCCCTCAGAATGCTTATTACAGGAAACAACGCCACAATTCACAGAAGACAGGCCCTTTCATTTCCCAACACCCTGAAGGGTTGTTCATTATCATGCCCATTTTACAGGTAAGGGAACTGAGGTAGAAGGCTTGATACAATGTTTCTAAGTCACACACCCGTTGGTGACAGAGCAAGGTCACGGATGTCAACTGCTTAGTCCACAATCCACATCACACCTCACCAAGACATTCTCTCTGCCTCTGGACTCAGCCCAAACTCCTTAAAACAAGGGAGAAGCCCACTCTGGTCTAAGCTTTCCAGTTTTGTATTCCTTGATGCATACAATAGGCGCCAACTTTGTGGAGCCTTCTGTCAGCCATTTGTTTTAGCTACACTCTACCTTACCAGGCATCCACTCATTTCTCATCTCTTAGGCTCTAGCTCAGGATGTCCCCTCAAACTGCGGGATAAAAATCAACCTTCCTCCCTGAGTCATTTTTGTCAGGCATTTAGTCCCAGTAACAAAAAATTATCTAGCAATCACTTAATCTAACTACATGATAAGCTGTTACACACACATTAGTCAATATGTATGTTTGAAGACAATATGCATCTGTATAGGTGCACAGAGTCCATCGTAAAATACACAAAAATATAAAATACTAAGTATAAGAAATTAAAAGGAGGACATATCCTGGAACAATCCTTTAGCCCTCTT
Organism: Dicrostonyx torquatus; assembly: GCA_028555095.1. Taxonomy (NCBI): domain Eukaryota; kingdom Metazoa; phylum Chordata; class Mammalia; order Rodentia; family Cricetidae; genus Dicrostonyx; species Dicrostonyx torquatus. The sequence goes on along the minus strand of JAQHUG010000261.1, from coordinate 1,922,464 downwards.
GCATGCCGTCCTGCCCTCTTGTTTTGGAAACCGGATTATCAGGTTGGCTTGGTGTGAGAGGGAAAAGGTGCAAACACGGAAAGAAGAAATTGCAACACTAAATCATTAGTCAGGCACCCAACAGTGATCCGTCCATAGTGACTCACGCTATGGGCTTCAGCGACACTGGGTAAGTCTGGGTGAAAGAGGTCATTTCCTAATTGTGGGCTTCAGTTTCTCCATCTGTAAACATGGGGTGCTGTCTAAGCCCCCAGGGGCTTCCTTGAGCCCAGAGCCCACACAGGTACTGAAGCCTAGGGTCAAGCTCACTCTGCCTGAACTCGGCCACAATCCCATGTCCAGAAAGGAAGGGCTGTCTCGATGAGATGTGCAGCCATGTTCTTCTGCGGTCAACAGTTCTAAGTGCTGGTCTTTTATTGATTAATTAACTCTGTGTTTCTCTGTCTCTGTCTGTCTCTCTCTCTCTATGTATGTTTATAGAAAGAAAAAAAACCACAAACAAAGAAAATATTAATTTCATCATATTATGCAGAGATTGGGGAGTATAAGGAAATCCATAAAACACTACCTGAACTAAGAGCCTGTCATCTTCCATAACTTTTGGTGACAAAACACGAAACATCAGAACTGGGACACTGGTTCACAAATACCAGGTCTGTTAAACCAGCACTCAGAGCACAGGGAATCCAGTCATTCACACTGGATGGAGGGAAATTGGGAGGCAAAGGCGGGTCCTTTACGTACCCAGGTAAATCTCAGCCTCATAATACAGGAGACCAGGGCTACCAGGGACCCAAGAATTCTGTTCTGTTGTTTGTTAGAGGCAGGGTTGGAGTCCTGCTTCCCTTATGAATTGCCCCCTGTGAGGTGCTGGGGTGACTGTGGCATGCAGGGGTGGCCATGAGGTTCAGGGGTGTTCTGTGAGGTGCTGGGGTGACTGTGGCATGCTAGAGTAAACTGTGGATTGCTGGGGGTGGCCTGTGAGGTGCTAGCGTGGCTGTGAGGTGATGGGGTGGCCTCTAGGTGCTGGGGTGACCATGAGGTTCAGGAGTGTACTGTGAGATGCTGGGGTGGCCATGAGGTTCAGGGTGGTCTGGGAGGTATAGGGGTGGCTGTGAGGTGATGGGGTGGTCTCTAGGTGCTGGGGTGGCCATGAGGTTCAGGGTGATCTGGGAGGTATAGGGGTGGCTGTGAGGTGATGGGGTGGCCTCTAGGTGCTGGGGTGGC
>JAQHUG010000261.1:1909952-1920947 GCA_028555095.1 Dicrostonyx torquatus | reverse complement strand
GCCTCTAGGTGCTGGGGTGGCCATGAGGTTCAGGGTGATCTGGGAGGTATAGGGGTGGCTGTGAGGTGATGGGGTGGCCTCTAGGTGCTGGGGTGACCATGAGCAAGCACATTGCTGAGAAAGATTTTGAACTCAGAAATCTGTTTCAGAGCTCTATGACAAGGAGGAGAGCGAGGATCCAAATCCGCAGTCCCTCACAGCCTGTTAAACCAATCCTACAAGCTCTTGAGCGTGCTCCATCTTTGCTGTCTCCATGTCTCCTTTGGGTGCTGAGGCTGCAGCAGCTGGGCAATCATCGTTCTCAGTATAACATCTCAGCTACTCTTCCTGGAACCCTATAGAATGACACCACCATCACCCTCATCGTATAGAAGGGGAAACAGATGCTCAGGTCGTCTTGGCTATTTAGCCTAGGATCACTCAACAGGCAGCTGATACACCTAGGATGCCAGTTTTCATAGTTCTGGTGCTTATCCACCATGCCACAAAGCCTGCCGTTGGGACCACTTCTTGAATTCCTTCTAGTACCTTCTCTTACTGTGTGCTGTGAGTAGGAGCATCTCTCATTGAAGTGGAAGCCTGTTTCACAGCCTCCCGGGAAGCCTGATGCTACAGGACAGAGCATGTAGCCAACACCTGTGAGAGAATTATTTTCGCAAGTGGCAGAAGACCATGCTCATTCCTAAAGATAGAAGGAGTCAGAAAACCAAAAAAAAAAAAAAAACCCACAAAAACTTCTTGGTATATTTAGCCGGGTGGTGGTGGCACATGCCTTTAATCCCAGCACTCGGGAGGCAGAGGCAGGCGGATCTCTGTGAGTTCGAGGCCAGCCTGGCCTACAAGAGCTAGTTCCAGGACAGACTCCAAAGCTACAGAGAAACCCTGTATTGAAAAACCAAAAAAAAAAAAAAAAAAAAGGAGTCAGAAAAATTGTAGATTCAGCCACGCTCAGTCAGGATGGGAAACCAAAGGGGAACCAGAAAGAAGATTAGCCAGTTTGAGAAGGATGAAAACCCGTCGATGGACTAAGGGTGTCAGGGCAGGAACCACAGAGAGGGAAAGACACTTCCTCTGGGGGGGGTGTGACAGTCCTGACACTATTGCTTACGTGCTATGAGCTCTCCCAGAACCACAACGCCTCCCCTGTAAAACAAGGTTAACAACAGCACCCAACCTGGAGAGCGGCTGAGAAGAGGAACACAATCGTAAATTGCTTTAAGCAGAGGGCCCAGCACACAGGAAGCCCTGAGTGAGTAATGGGAGCTGGCAGTAGTATGATACCATTGAGCCAAATGAATGCGAAGCAGGACAGGGGATAAATAGGTAAGATCTAAAGAGGGAGCAATAACGTCACCTCTCAGCTGGGGGACATGAGCTTAGCGTATTATATCTGCATATGGATAAGGTGGGGGAATCAAGGGACAGGCTCCTGCTGAGTCACAAGCCTTTTTTCTGGATGGGAACTATGGCTGAGTCATCTGCCATTGCAGCCCCTGGCATTGGCTTTGCACAGAGGGAGCACTCCACTAACAAATGAGAAATTTACAAGTGGCTGGATTCCCTGAAGCCTGTCTGTCAGGACTTTATATTCCTTCCTTTCTCCGTTTACTTAGCTTCCTTTTGTTCCCCGTTGACAATTCATCTCTCTTCTTCCAGCGGTTCTTGAACGTCTAATTGTGTACCACAATCCTTCCGGAAGACTAGGAGATATTTGAAAGAAATCTAGGACAGAGCTGTAATTGAAGCAACCAGACTTAAACAGTAAATAATTGAAACATGAAGTATTTATTACACTTGGCCACCTCTCCCTGCCTACGCCGAACAAGGTCTTTCCCTTGCCCTTGCGAGATGTGAGTGAAATCTTAAGAGGTTTATCCCGTTATTATTATTTTTTTTTGTCTTGCTTATTCCCAAACCATCCAGTGCTTAAGAGGCATTTGACAAGGAAGACGTGGATGCAGTCTATCAGCATAGGAAATACCTAACCAAGAACATTGCAACTTAAAACCATAATAAGACTCGAAACAGAGCCTGCCACCTGAAGGTCACCTCCATCTGGCTATTACTACCAATGGCTCTTCCCAGTCCTTCCACCGGCACGTGTTGGTCCTACAAGACCAAAGACATTCCTGTGGGGATCTAAGAGAGAGATCACAAAGTATTCTGGGTTGCCCAAAGATTAGCAAAGAAAACGGAGATTAACATGGCAGGTGCTCCAATGGGATACATACATGCGCAGACATTCAACAATGCACTCGTGAGTTCTACCGCTGTGGTGGGCATGGGGGCAGCGGGACCATATGGAGGGAGAAGCTGGGTTGTGATGAATTCTCCATGCAGGCCCCAGCCCAGTCTCTAGTGTGCTATAGAGAGAGACGACGTCTTCAGAGCTGTCCTGAGTTGTCGACTGTAGTAGGGATTCTTATTATTTCCCACATCAATGGACTGTGGGTGTAGGCTACCTAGAGAGGGGCGCTGCTGGCTCAAGATCTCTTTTAAGAGGGCAACTTGCAAAGTAAGCTGAACATGAGAGTTTACAGCATTTAGCTTAGGAAGGAGCTTCAAGTGGCACTCTGGAGTTGGGACAGCCTGGGAGCTAGCCACTTAACTCTTTTACTTTAGTGATGTGCAGACCACAAGCAGAGTAGTGGAGATGTTGGCCTGGAGTTCAGACAGGGCTCACATGGAACAGCCACCCCTTAAGCCCCTCATTAATACAAATGATCTGCTACCACATATAATTTGTGGCTGGTGCAGTTCATAACCCAATACATTTGATACAGTAATCGCTCCACCCATCGAAGGACAAAATGACTTCCTCCAACCTTCCCCCAAAGTCAGCTCCATTCTAAGCCCAGGAGCCCAGAATAGAGTAAATAAATCCCTGCTCTCCGGTGAGTTTGAACTCAGAGTGGAAAGGATCATCAAAGCCAAGATTCACCCCTGGGAACAACTGTTGCTGAGGTTAAGCCCGAAGAAAACCCACAAGGAGATCTGAGTTACAAGCTAAGAAGCCAGCTGTTCACAGCCATCTTTCTCTGTGAGGGTCTCCAAGCAGTTGCTCTCTCTGTATGTACAAAAGATACTTGTAATCCCTGTGCTGTCAAAGGCTGGGTGGAGCCATAGCAGTGACAGAAAAAGACTTCACGCGGGCTCCTTGAGAAAATCGGAAGAATGAGGTCACAGAGACACATGCAAATGCACAGATATGAAGGCCTGACCTTGGTCTTGGCATGGGTAGGGTACCAGGCCTGGAATAGGAGGCAAGGAGAAAGAACCCAAGCCAGGCTTCTAAAGTCAACCTCCTCCGGGGCAGGGAGAACCCTGCTGGGATCCAAGAGAGACCACATGCGCGAACCCTGCTGGGATCCAAGAGAGACCACATGCGTGAACCCTGCTGGGATCCAAGAGAGACCACATGCTTGAGCAGCCGGGGCCACAGGAATGTAGGCTAGACAATTAGGGCAGTTCTGCAGCCAGGCTATGTCTGCTGCGAAGGCAGGAGGGCTGGAGCAGGTGGAGAGGCGAAGGGACAGGAGCTCTCAAAGCCTCCAGGGCAGAAAAGGGGTGGAAGAGGAAATGAGGCAAGATGGTGTTGCAAGATCACTGAGGAGGGGCTAGAGCTGGTGCCACACCTTCCTCACCCACCCTTGTCACAGAAAGCAGGACTCAAGGCTCAAGAGCTATTCCCAACAGGCGTGTGATGCGGTGTGGCTTGCCCAAACCTCCTCTGATCAGGAGATATGCTAACAGTCCTGTCCCAAAGTTCTCTCAGGATTCCTGAGTTCTTAGCTTCCATCTGCTGGGCTGTGTATCCAATTCTTCCACAGATATTTAAGGAACACGAATAGAAGACTCTCAGCTAGGGACTGGGAAGAGTGCTGAGCTGCAGGACCGCCACCCTTCTTTCAAGGACTCCGAGGAGAGAAAGGAGGGAGACATGTAGTCCAGACTCTTAGAACCCAACATTTGGTTTCATCTCTTTCTGGCTGTCCATGTCCATGGCTGGGTAAGTCATGAGTCTAGTGATTCTATCTCACATTCTTTATCTGAACAATGGAGGTGCTTGGAGACAGGGCTATGAATGAGGAAGACAAAGAGGCAACAGTGGCCAAGGTGAGCCTTCTTCAGAACATCAGGGCTGCCAGTTGGGAAATATCAACTGGTGTGGGAGTCTCCTCTGTGTGCTGTGATTACCATTAATGAATAAAGAAACTGCTTTGGACCTATAGCAAGGCAGAACTCAGGTAGGCAGGGAAAGCTAGGCTGAATGCTGGGAGAAAGGGCAGAGTCAGAGAGAAGCCATGGAGTAGCCGTCAGAATCAGACATGCTGAAACTTTGCAGGTAAGCCACTGCCATGAGGAGATATACAGATTCATAGAAATGGGTTAAATTAATATATAAGAGGGGCTGGAGAGATGGCTCAGCAGTTAAGAGCATTGCCTGCTCCTCTAAAGGTCCTGAGTTCAATTCCCAGCAACCACATGGTGGCTCACAACCATTTGTAATGAGGTCTGGTGCCCTCTTCTGGCCTGTAGGCATACATGTAGACAGAATATTGTATACATAATAAATAAATAAATAATAAATATTATAAAAATTAATATGTAAGAGCCAGGTAGTGGTGGCGCACGCCTTTAATCCCAGCACTTGGGAGGCAGAGGCAGGCAGATCGTTGTGAGTTTGAGACCAGCCTGGTCTACAAAGAGTTCCAGTGCATGCTGCAAAGCCACAGAGAAACCCTGTCTCGAAAAACCAAAAAAAAAAAATTAATATGTAAGAGTTAGCCAATAAGAAGCTAGAGCTAATGGGCCAAGCAGTGATTTAATTAATACAGTTTCTATGTGATTATTTCGGGTCTAAGCTAGCCAGGCAGTGGGGAACCAACAAGCAGCCTCTCACTACATCTGTACATATTCTCAATGTATAGATGCTTTGTGGACATTCTTTTGAGCCTCACAATCACCCCTCAAGGTGAGGAAGCCCCCTCTCTGTGTCTGTATGTAGTCCCACAGCAAGTGGGATAGAGCCTTGCATAACACCTGATACAGACGTGGTCCAAGTGTGGCTCACGTGAAGTTGACTCATTCTCAGACTTGTTTATCATGCGCTCAACATTGTTCTAGCCCAGTGGTTCTGAAGCAGAGATGACTTTGCTCCACACACAGAAGACACTTAGCAATGTCTAGAGACGTTGGTGGTTGTTACGGATTGCCAAGACCCAAGAAGAGAGGAGTACCATCATCTAAGAGATAGAAGTCAAATATTCCTTGCATTTAGCCGTGCAAAGAACAGCCCCACAACAAAGAATTATCCAGTCCCAAATGTCAATAGTACGGGATTCTAACAGAAATGTATGAACAGACCTGGTTTCATTCCAGGACAAGAGTCAGACAAATGAACAAATAAATATCTGCAGGTCTACTAATGATAAGGTACTAAAAAAAAATAACTAAGAAGGACTGGTGGAATTATCAGAGACTCAGAGGAGAGAGACTGGAAGAATATGATGGGAGAACATATAGGTGCCCCTTATGTGGGACAAAGACCCTGGGGTGGGGTACACAAGGCATCCTCAGGTGTGGCAGGAGGACCAGATAACAGGAACATGTTGAGAGATGAAGCCAGAGGGTTACTATGACAACCTGGCTAGCTGTATCAACAGCTTAGGTCGGCCTCCCCAAGGACACAGGTCATTCCCAGTATCCAACTTCTTGGTGCCACACATTTTCTGGAACCAAGCTGAAGAAGATGCCAAGTTAAAGTGCACTTTGGCTCAAGGGAGGCAGCTTCCGGTATTATGAAATTTACATGAAACAAATTGTCCCTGCTTTGTTCTGGTCTGGGGCAGGAAATGAATTTCAATGTGCTGGTATTTTTACCTTGCAATTGCTGATTGGCTTTCATGCATTTGAGAATAGAATGTCTAATGACACATACCATCGAAGAGTCAGATGCAGGATACAAAATGAGTACAATCTCCACACTGTCCTCTTAGTCCCTATTGAGAAGACAGATGTGTCCATTGATTCAAAACAAGGTATGAAGATCACCACAGGGCAGAGTTAGGACAAGGCAGAGAGGAATCAAACACGGATTGGAGTAGTAAAAAAAACTCAAGACATCTACCTAGTAACTTAAGGTAGAAAATACCATTTGTCTCGAGGTAACAAAGCGCTATGAAGTAGACAAGATGGTTTCACATAAGGCAGGGCAGTGAACAGCTCCCATCCATATGCCAGTTGTGATCAGGGGTGTCAAGAAGTCTGAAGTCCTCTCTGAACTTAGTGAAAAGAAGTTCTATGTTCAATTATTTATGTCTGCCGCGTAGGAGGCAGATCAAGCATCTCTACCATCTGAGCTTGAGCGGAGACCAAGGAAAAAGAAGCGTGCACTTCATAGTGCGTTGTGTCCTTCTTCTGAAGACGCGGCATGACTATACAGACAGTGCCGCACTGTCTGTGTGGAAAAGGAGAAGCAACTGAAGCGTTATAAGCTGACTTAGTGACCATCTATTTCCTCCCTCCGTGCTGGGAATCCCGAGAGAAGAAGAGGGACAAACTGGGTATGGTGACATACACCTGTAATCTCAGAACTCCCAAGGATGAGGTGAAGGGATCGTCAAGGCAAGACAAGCCTGGGCTACATGAGATTCCCTGCTTCAAGAGAAGACTGGAAGGCAAAAAATACTCCGCTACTAACCCAGTAGCATGAGGTACAGAAGGCATTACTGTTTAAAACCACAGATAATGACTCAGAAGCAGGTCCAGCTCTGCGCGTCTTTAGGTCAAAACCCCTGTCCCCATCCCTCCTCCATCCGCACCCCATTTTTTGTTGCCCAGAGCAAACCAGGCAAGAGAACATTGGAAGCTCATTCTAGACCTGCCTTTACCAGCCAAATCCCTCCATCATGGAGTCTTCCTGCCCCTATCTAACCCTAGCCATGGAGTCAGACAGAGTTTCTATACCTCCTTTGATGGGGGCCCTGATCACACCCGTTCTACAGGGCAGTTTAAGTGCCCAACTAACAGAAGTCACTTGGAGATGGGGTTTAGTCTAGTTGGATTCAGCCAAGCTCCAGGATCCTCCTTCTGTTTCCTAGTCAAGCCGGGATTGAGCCAAGAGCAAAACATAGATCTCAGGATCCAGAGAGAGATGGGACTGTTTCACTAACACCACAAAGAACAGGGGAAAGTATATGGATTGTCGGGTATGGACAAGAGGCAGTGACATTTGAGGGACTGGGGTCAATGGATCCTCCATTTCTAGCACAATGAGGACTGGGGAAAACCACTTACATGGTTGCTGAAGGTCCAAGGGAAAACAACGCTAGCCAAAAGGCTTGCTTTTAAACATTTCCCACCATTTAATTATCGCTACAACCTTCCGGGGTTCACAGCGCTCTCCCTGCTTTATGGAGAGATGGAGACTTGAGTTCACACGGCTATTAGGTGATAGAGGCAGAACTGAGCCGAGGGTAACCTGATACAGTTTTATATTTGTTTATCGTGCCTCACCCTCTCCTAGCACCGAGAGGCAGCTTCAAGATATCCCTACTCAGAGCACACCACATAATTTGCACAGGAAAATGTATTGCCTTTATCTCCTAAAAGTAAGGTTTAACAGGGAGCCCAGAGAGAATTAAAATGATGGGGGGGGGGGAAATCTAGAGTTCAGAAGAACTGATCTGTGATAAAGATGGGATGAAATGGGACTGGAGAGGTGGCTCAGGGGTCAAGATGACCTGCTTCTGTTTCAGAGGACCCAAGTTCAGTTCCTCACACTCAAGCTGGACAACTTGCAACCAGATGTAACCTTAGCCCCAGCAGTTCTGACACACCCCTATGGTCTCCAAGGGCACCACACAACACACAGCTACATAAAGAAAAATAAGCCTTTTGTTTAAAATTTGTATAGAAGTTTGGTAAGAGAAAGATTCCACGGTAATGCCTGGCTCCCTAGATGAACTTGGAACCTTCCCAATATCACACATAAATGTATCTGAAAAATCTATATGTGTATCTGGGCGCCTGGTGAAGTCGTTAGAGTCATTGCCTTGCATCCATGAAGTCCTGGACTTAATTCCCAGCACTGCCATTAAAAAAAAAAAACTCATTGTGATATTGCACACCTGTAATACCAGCACTCTAGAGTTAGAGGAGGAAGATCAGGAGTTTATGACAATCCTCAGATGTAATTTAAGTTCAAGGTCAGCCTGGGCTACATGAGACCCAGTCTCAAAAGAGAACAAACACCTACCTGTGAAAACTCTAAACAAGAGGAAGCACAAGGAATGCAGCGCACAACGCCTATCTAGCTGCGCTCTGTGCGCTACCATTCAGTTACCGAGCTGCTTCGGGCTAGGGGCTGGAGGTTGAAACATGCAAAGACACACAAACTACAGAGACAGACAGACAGATAGACAGAGACATGGACCTCTAATCACTGGTAAGAAGCCCTTATTTCAGTAGCACCATGGAGGCTTATATACCCAAGAGTCAGGTGGGCCAACAGGTGAAAACCTCATCCTCTGATCCTCAAGGTCAAGGCAACACGTGCTCATGACAACTGGTAAACAACTTTGACACAGCTTTTAGTAACTCGAATCAGAAGGAAAGTAAAGATCTCTAGCAGGGAAGAGCTGCTGGAAGCCAGGACTCCAAATGGTCCCAACAAGGAATGTCTTTGTGGATTTATAAAGTCTTCCTAAATCATGTCCTCAGAGCACAGACCCAAAAGCAACATTATACTGATGGATTTAAGTGCATCAACAGTAAGGGCTTAGGTTCAATAGAAGACACAAAGTAAGTAAGAAGTAGCAGAGTGGGAAAAGATATTAGTGACAAGGTTTCTTACTCAACAAGGAATTTACATCTAGCCATACAAGATCTCCAACAATCCAACAGTAGGGGTAGAAATGGGCCAAAAAATGATTCAGGAATATGAATGGGAAGTTTATAAAATGGGGAGTGAAAATGGTAAGTACCCCAAATCTACAAAAATGAAATCAACCGTGAGATTCTTTATACTATTCACTGAACTGGGACGACCAGAATGCAATTATCAATACTAAGTCCACATAAGCTTTATAAAACCAACAATGCTGGGTGCAGAGCAGAGATACTTGCATGAATCATAAGGGGACACATGAGAGGTTCTTCATGTCAGCATGGAGGTCTGTGGTGGCAGAAAACTGAAGGTAACCAAGGATGGACAGATACAAAACACTGTGGTAGTTTACAGTGTGACAGTCACCAGATCTGTTTGCCGGTTGGTTCCAATGTTTCCTCCTGTTAGACTCTTACATGTGAAGTTGGGAATGGCTATGTGACCTATTTGAGACCCTTTTGGACAGAAGAGTTCAAAAATCTTTATGCCATTTGCCCTCTTCTGGGCAGAGACTGTATGGGCAGGTTTTATTTCCCTCTTTCTCAGCTGTGATGACGGTGGAGGCTCCAAAAGCCCCCAGCTCTCAAGCATAGACCTTATTAAACCAATGGACAAGCCATGTGACCATGCAGCAAATCTCCATGGCTTCCAGCTGTTACTGCACATGACTTCAATGACCTTGACTGGTTCAACTATATACTTTTTCAGACATTGATAACCTAGTTATTCAGCCAATTTCATGGGTAGATCTTTTTTAAAAAAAAATAGAACACGGGTAAAAATAGAACAAGCTCCTTCAGGTCGTGTCATTTCTAGAAGTCAACACACATACAGGCAAACACTCAGGGCTATTGTTTATTTTTAGAAGATATATACATGCTCAAAGACATGTATTAAAAGCCGTGATTGAGTGGAGAGGAGATTACAAAGAGAAAACCGCTGCAAACTAAGACAAGTGAGACTGCACGCTAACGGTGGTGAGGTGACCATGAACTCAGGACGGCGAATAGCTCAATGATCTGCTGTGTCTGAGACCCAGAGAGAAAAGGGGAAGAAGAAAAATGTAGGGAGCTTCTCTTCCCATTTTTCGATCCTTGGCGTAAATCAACCCCCTGCGAGCATCTGGCTTCCTCTTCACCACCAAGTTGTAACTGACCCCAGTAGGTGTTCACAGCATGGCTTCCAGGTGACCACACCTCCTTGGAATGAAAGGACAGCTTCTGTCCAGAGCAGCTCCTAGGGGTCCCTGCTACATTGAAACCTAAAGGAAGTTGTTTTTCTAGAGAGGACAAGGCAGTCTAGAGAGGTGGCTTATTGGTTAAGAGCACAGGCTGCTCTTCCAGAAGACCAGGGTTAGATTCCTAGCACCCACATGGCGCTAGGAATCAGTAATTCTAATTGTAGGAAATTTGACACCATCCTCAGTTTCTGCAGGCAATGCACACACATAGAAAAACACACACACACACACACAAATGATAAAAAGAAATTAAGAGGACACAAGACAGAGGGTAGGCAGAGGGGAGGGCAGAGAACAGGGCTGAATCACTGTGGCAAACTCCAGGGAAGTTACTCTGGCAGCCTGTGTCCTTGCCATGAGGGGTCAGCCTGCTCAGATCCACACCACAGGAGGGAGGGAGGCCCTGGGGGAATGTTCTAGGCCACCCTGGGATATTTGCTGTTCTCCAGGAGGGCTTGGGCCCTGGAAGAGCCATTGTGGGAATCTGTTCCCTAGCTCCATGATAGCAACAAGATGAAAGACAGGAGTGTGAGAGACAGGGGCGTTCACCAGCATTGTTTTCATCCCTACATGGAAAACAGACCTTGGTTTGGATTCAGTCCCACCGTTCTGGAGAAGGTATACCTTGCTGCATCCGCTCTGTGGAGGCAGGGAAGCAGGAATCACTCGACACAGTATCTCAGCATTTCCTCAGTTTATTTAATGAATAAAATAAAAATTGAGTGAATCATTTTATTTTAATGGTCTCGATGTCCCCCATCCCTGGCACTGTGTGAGCTTACTCTCCGTGTCTAGTACCGTGTGAGCTTACTCTCCGTGTCTAGTACCGTGTGAGCTTACTCTCCGTGTCTAGTACCGTGTGAGC
>JAQHUG010000261.1:1862351-1904585 GCA_028555095.1 Dicrostonyx torquatus | reverse complement strand
AACCTGACTAATACAGAAGCATTCTCTCAACTGAGCCTCCCTCCTCTCTGATGACTCTAGCTTCTGTCAAGCAGGCATAAAACCAGCCAGCACAAATGACCCCTGGTCCTTTAAAATTCAAACACTTAAAAGTTCAAAGTCCCTTTAAGATATCCAGTATCTCTCTAAAAATCCAAAGTCTTTTAAAAAAATTTCCAGTCTCTCAAATGTGGGCACCGGCAAAATCAAAATAAGTTTGATACTTTATTCCAAGAGGGGAGAAATCCAATGTCTGGGATTCACTAATGATCTGTGGGCTCCTCCAAAGAGTCTAGGCTACCTTTTCAGCTCCACCCTCTGCAGCACACACAGCTTGTCTTCCAGGCTCAGGCTGGCTCCACGCCACCGCTGCTGCTGTTCTTGATGGTCATCTTACAGTACCAGAATCTCAAAAATGCTGGGGTTTCCTGATTTACCTGGGATTCACTTCACCAATGGCCTTTCCTGGCCCCTCACAATGCAAAGCCTCAGCTGTTCTCCATTGCCCTCCTTCAATGTCTTCTAAACCAGTACCACCTGGGACACTCTTACATAGGACCAAGTTTGGCCGCCAGTATGAGGTATAACCCTTGCCACCCTTGTAACACAGCTTCTGTGTGCTGAAGAACACATCCCAGATTTCACCTCAGTGATAATGGTCTCTCCTTAATTACCGATAATTTCTCAGCTTCAGTTGAGCACCATGGATTGTAAAGCAAAAGCTTTATTACGGTAACGTTGGCCTCTCATTAACCACAGCTGCTTCTTCAACACCAGCTAACCAGAACCACAGATTCTTGGTTCAAAATGTCAAATAGCCCAACAGAGGTTTGCTTTCCTCTGAACCTTCACAAACCAGACTTCCATTGTCTGCGTAGCTCTCGGCATTATGATCCTATAATCTTCCAAGTTCTCACTTTTACACACCAAGTTTTGAACAATCAATGACTTTTCTAGCCCAAAGTTTCAAAGTCCTTGCACAACACTCGGTGAGGTCTATCATAGCAATACCCCATCACCCTGGTACCAATTTCTGTCTTAGGGTTATCATTGCTGTGATGAAACACTATGACCAAAGGAACATGGGGACAAAAAGGTTCATTTTTGACTTACACTTGCACATCACTGTTCATCAGCGGAAGAAGTCAGGACAGGAACTCCAGCAGGGCAGGGACCTGGAGGCAGGAGCTCATGCAAAGGCTGTCTAGGGGTTCCGCTTACTGACTTGCTCCTCCCGACTTGCTCAGCTGGCTTTCTGAACCCAGGACCACCAGTCCAGGGATGGCACCACCCACAGTGGCCCTCCCAAATCAATCACTAGTTAAGAAAATGATCTACGTACTCGCCTAGAGCTCTGTCTTAGAGAGGCATTTTCTCAGTTGAGTTCCTTCCTTTCTGATAACTCTAGCTTGTTTCAAGTTGACGTAAAACGGGCCACATAGCCAGCTTGCCCTGACTAGCAGTTGTCACATCCTCAGGTGAGCTTTGTGACAAGGAGAATGGTTATAAGTCTCGCTTTACAAAGGAGACGCTAAAGCAAAGAGGAGTTAGACAACTTGCCAGAGATCACAAAGTGAGATCATAAAGAGTAGAATCAACTCTGATTCTCAAGAAAGGAGATCCTGGGAATGCAAGCAGGTACAACCCCTTTGGATGTCAGTGTGGAGATTTCTTAGAAAATTAGGAAACAACCTTCCTCAAGACCTAATAGTACCACTTATAGGTATATATCCAAAGGATGCTCAATCGTGTCACAAGGACATGTGCTCAACTATGTTCATAGCAGCTTTGTTTGTCATAGCCAGAACCTGGAAACAACCTAAATATCCCTCGAACAAAGAATGGATAAAGAAAATGTGGTACATTTACCCAATGGAGTACTACACAGCAGAAAAAAATAATGACAGCTTGAATTTTGCAGGAAAATGGATGGAACTAGAAAACATTATTTTGAGTGAGGTAACCCAGACACAGAAAGACAATTATCACATGTACTCACTCATAGGTGGTTTTTAAACATAAAGCAAAGAAAGCCAGCCTACAAACCATAATCACAGAGAATTAGACAACAATACAGACACTAAGAGAGACTTACATAGACCTAATATACATGGGAAAGTATAAAAAGACAAGATCTTCTGAGTAAATTGGAAGCATAGGGACATTGTGGGAGGGTTGAAGTGGGGAGGGGAAAGACAGGGAGCAAAGAAAAATGTAGAACTCAGTAAGTATCAATAAACAAAAAAACTAGAAAAAAAGGAAGGAGACCCCAGATCCCTTTAATTCAGCTTGTACTTGTGTGTGTGTGTGTGCTCACATGCTTGTGTGTACATGTGTGTATGTGTATATGTGCATGTGTGTGCTCACATATGTGGACACAGGTGTGCATGTGTATATGTGTGTATTGTGTAGATGTGCATGTGTGTGTGCTCACATACTTGTGGACACAAGTGTGTGAATGTGTGTATATGCACATATAGTGGCATTTCATTTATATTTTAATAAATAAAGCTTGCCTGAATGAAGATCAAAAAAGTAAAACACCCGTACTGGCCAGCCTTACAGACCAGGAAGCAATGACACCCACCTTTAATCCCAGCAGCCACACTAACTTGCCATAGAAACCAGGCAGTAGTGGTGCATGCCCTTAATCCCAGAACTAGAGACGATTATAAGACGGGAGGAGACAGCTATCAGACACAGTCTCATTCTGAGGTTTCCTGGAAGTAGGCTCACCGTTTTCAGACTGAGGTAGAGGTAAGAGTCAGTGGGTAAGAGCCAGTGGTTGGCTGCTTTGCTTATCTGGTCTTCAGGTTGAACCCCAATATGTGTCTCTGGGTTTTTATTAATCATGCTTCATGTGCATGCGTGTGTATGTGTGTATGTGGAGGCCTGAGGTTGATGTGAGTTGTCTTCCTCAATCGCTTTCCACCTGATATATTAAGGTGTGATCTCCAGCTGAACCCAGGGCTTTCCATCAAGGCTAGCCTGCCTAGCCAGCTTCCTCAGGAGATTTCCTATCTCTGCCTTCTTAGCGTTGGGGTTACAATTGGCCACCACACCCACTTGTCTGGGTTCTTGAGACCCCAGCTCCAGTCCTCAGGTTTGCATGACAAGTGCTGCCGAGCACTCTGTCCAGCCTAGCGGTCGTGTTTTAGTGTCACATGCTAAATGTGAACCGTCTGGTTTGAACCAGCGCCTTCAGAAAACACCGTGATACTAAGAAGCCCCCTCCCAGAGTTCACTGGGGCTTCTTTGGGTGAGGAGCCACAGTGACCCAGTGTTCCCAGTTTCCCCATATTTCTGGACCTTTCCTGCTTCAAATTCAACCTAGCTGATGAGATGCAAATGGTGAGTTGTGGGTCATGGTTTGTGCCTCTATCATTGGAAGCCATGAGGAGCCAGGTCATAGTGCTCCATTCTCCATCTTCTTGGTTGTAACAAGAAGGGGAAGATGTGGACATGGAGGGGCTATGAAGTCCGAGCTCCCTGACAACTTGGAGCAACTGCTGGGCGTCGCCTGGCTCTGCAAGGGAAACCATGTGGATTAAAATTCAAGCTCTGTTGTAGGAAAGCCCTGACTTGAGGTTTGCCTGTTATTCCGGCGTCAGCTAGCTCATCCTGACCAACAGCCGTCAGATCCTCATGTCAACTCCATGATGAAAATGCTGCGATTATCACTTCCCAGAAAAGATGGAGCAGGGAAGAGCCAACAGCTAGCCCAAGACCACACAGCTCATGAAGGGTCGAAACAACTGTGAACTCCAAGAACTCAGAGTCCTTCCTCTCATCCTGTATTCCTTATTTCCTCACCTGCATCTTTTTAACCCACAAGAAATCCTAACACATATCAAGGTCAACACATTTCTGAGTGTACTTTACTCGGTGTTTATAGACTAAGAGAATCGTAACGACGTAGTATTAAAGAAACACCAAAATTGCTTTAAACGGGGAAAACACAACTTAGCTTCAGCTTACAAGGTAATTAGGAGTGAAAATGGGTCATAACCGGGGGGACTGTTCTCTAGGTAGTTGCTTGAACGGTGGGAAGCCACTTAAATACATTCAGCTGCTCTTTTTTACCCAGGTCCTTAGAGTCGACACTAAAGAATGATAGATCATTAATAGCCAAAGGGGCACTATTTCCCCTCCCAAAGCTTAAGCTTTCTGATAAAATTTGTTTCTAGAAATAAGTAGATGATGGATCAAACCTGAGCTCAGGTTACCACTGATCTCTCTCTCTCTCTCTCTCTCTCTCTCTCTCTCTCTCTCTCTCTCTCTTTCTCTCTCTCTCACACACACACACTAGCATGAGAGCATCCCCACACCCAAATAAGTTTTTTTTCTTTAACTGTTCTATTTACTGTTTTCTTCCTAAATCAAAGCAGACTCTTAATGAGCTAATCCAACGTTGGAGGTCAAAATGGAGTCTTTGGAAACTTTCTGTCGTGGACTTGAAAGTCTCTCTCAGGCCTCTTGTCATCATCCTCTGCTGTGTGTGGTCCGTCATAATTACCGCTTGTGGTAATTGGGGACATTTGGTTCTTTCAAAAGCAATTAATGAGCACTCACAGGAACAGGGCAGGTCTGAAGGTCAGTCCCAAAGTCACAAGGCGAGACCCGTGTTCTAATCTGGGGATGCAGACATTCTGTCAGGCCTGGCCCTATGCTGCCTCTTTCTCTAGAATAAAGGTCTTAGACCTTGCAGAAGTCAGTGACACTGAAGGCAGAAGGCTGCCTAGTCACAGTGAGGAGAGCGCTTGTTAGAGTGGGATGCTTGGACGGAAGCCCAGCTTCTTCTCCTGCTAGCTTGGAGACCAGTGGGCAGGAGACCAGCCTCAAGTCTCAGTTCCTCATGTGGGATGGGATAGGACATAATGTCTACCTGTTATTAGGACAGTCAAAAGCTAAGGCACGTGCAAAACGTCTAGGATAACACTCAGCTCCAAGTAGCCATCATCTCATAGTTAACACTTAAGAACATGACTCCCCCCTCTAATGTATCCTAATTTGTGAGGGACACCCTCTTCTCCAACACCCCGACATTTGTTTTTGTGTTATGTGTATGTGCATGTATGTTTGTATACTACATGTGAGCTTGGTGCCTGTGAAGGCCAGAGAGGGTATCGGATCCCCTGGAACTGGAATTAGAGATGATTGCAAGCTATCGGGTGGGTGCTGGGAATCGAACACAGGTCCTCTAGAAAGAGCAGCTGTCCTCCTCTCCAGCCTGCTCCCTCCTCCCTCAATTTCTTTCCATCTCATTTACTCCTTTCCTGGAGAGGTGCGCTGATTCATCCGGTTCCTGAATTTGGGAGGAAGAGCTAGGCAGGCACAGCTCACCCCTTCCCTTGCATCCTCCTTGGGAGCTCCATCACGGTCCCAGTTTCCACAGCTTTATATCATAGCCAAGAGCAGGTACGTACACCAGCCAGCTCCATCAGAGGCTGCAGTGTTAGGAAGAGACTTGTCGTGCACTTAGTGACTGCTGTAACGAAAAGACGACAGAGTGTGTGGGTCACTAGCAAACACACACGTCTCCTAGACCTGCAGGCTATAAAGCCCAAACTCAACATGCCAGCAGACTTGGAGTCTGGTGAGGTGGGCTTCCTCTCATAGTGCACCAGGAAGAACACGTGGCAGGGTCCTCTTGAGGTCTCTTCATCAAGGTATCCCATCTCACTCATGAGGAGGACTATTTTCATCACTTGATGCCTTTCCTAGACCTCACTTGGAGAAAAATCCAGTGCAGGATTTTGAGTCGGGGAAAGATAAAGAGTCAATCTATATGACTTCACATGAATCTATATGACTTCACATGAATCTATGGCAGCCGCACCCTCCAGACTAGTCCTTACTGGTGATAACAGTGTGCACTGCTCTCTCAGCCTGTTACCTCGTCTACTTCAGAACCAGTGTAGGGACAGGGACCGCTATGGACCCGGCTCTCTCAGCTCTCGATAGCAGTCGCTGATGTCTTTCTGGAAGGCACTCAAGGCTCTTTGTGAGCAGGATGGCTGGTTCTTGTTCCATGTTGAGAAGTTTAGCCTTGAGATATAATCAGCTATAGACAAAGAGTTACACTGCAAGGTAATCCACCCCAGAGCTCTTTCTTCTTGTCAAGAATAAAAATATTTCTTATTATCAACCAGGAAAATAATAAGGAATCTAAATGTCCAATAGAGAATCGGCCGTAAGATTGAATGCCGTGCATCCATGGTTAGTAAAGCCATCAAAGAACGTGGTGACACATGATGTCGGGGAAAAAGGAGACGGAGCACAGTGTGCAGTATGATTCTATTTGGGGAAAAATTTTAAACGCAGAAAAACACCTGGAAAGGATACCTCAGTTTTTAGCCTTTAAAAAAAATCTCTTGATAATTAGTGGTCATGTATTTTTTTCTTTTATTACTTACGTAAATACTCTAAATTTTCTCTCATGTGTAAGCATGTAGGAGTAGGGAATGAGGTTTTTTTTTTAAAAGATTTATTTATTTATTATGTATACAACATTCCTTCCATGTATGCTTGCATGCCAGAAGAGGGCATGAGATCTCATGAGAGATGACTGTGAGCCACCATGTGGTTGCTGGGAATTGAACTCAGGACCTCTGGAAGAGCAGTCAGTGCTCTTAACCTCTGAGCCATCTCTCCAGCCCTTCCTCCCCTGGGTGGCTTTCGTCAGGATATTCTGTCACAATTGGGAAAGAAACTTATGGCAGTACTGGTCAAGTTTTGAGGTCGATAAAAAAAGAGAAAGGAATGACGTCAGCAGCAGAGGCGATGTCAGGAACAAAAGTAGGATGGGAAGGAAGAGATAAACTGGCAAATTGGCTGGCAAGTGGTTGCCACAGAAGCAGAGGGAAGTGGCAGACCCTCAACCTTGGTTTCAAACTCCGGAAAATCACATGAATTTCCCAAGTCTTAGCTTTAATGTCTTAAAAATGAGACTAAAAGTGCCCACATGATGACATTAGAACATGTGTCTATGGGGCTGGCAAGATGGTCCCACAGGTAAGGACACTTGCTGCCAGCCTGATCACTTGAGTTTGATCTCCAGGACCAACATGGTGGGAAAGAACGGGTT
Organism: Dicrostonyx torquatus; assembly: GCA_028555095.1. Classification (NCBI taxonomy): domain Eukaryota; kingdom Metazoa; phylum Chordata; class Mammalia; order Rodentia; family Cricetidae; genus Dicrostonyx; species Dicrostonyx torquatus. Next base: position 1,897,480 of record JAQHUG010000261.1, on the reverse strand, counting down.
CCTGCAAGTTATCATTTGACCTCTATGTACTTTGCACACACACACACACACACACACACACACACACACAGTTTTATAAGTCAGGCCTATAAATCTGCTGACATATGGGGGCACCTGAAAACTGTCATTTGGTGACTCATGGGTGGCATGGAGTGACTCAGGAAGTTGGCAGAGACAAAAACAAAGTCATAAATGACACACACACAGGTCTGTCTGGTAGCAGGCTATGGTGCCCATCTTCCCAACCCTTTTATTTTAATGGGACATCATGAAGATGCTGCCACCTCTGCACTAGGATTCTATCTTGGAGGTTGTCCATCACCAGTACCCCCACATCTGGAAAGCAACTGGTTCTCTAAGACTCTGAGGACCCAAGCTTGCAAAGAGGGTGCGTGTGAGCGGCGGGCATCCAGAAACCTGTGGTCACCCCAGGTCATCCCCAAGATCTAGTTAGCCTCATCTCCCATGTACAGACTTAAGTCTTTCCACCCTCAAATGAGAGGTGGCTTATGTGTCCCAGGAGCCTCCTCACACTGACCAACAACCACTTGTCTTGAGCTCCGGTACCCAAACACCTGACCTCGGTTTGAGCACAGGCAGGGTGAGTGACTTCTCTACTAGGTCTGAATGTCAATTTCCAGACACTGGGATGATGGCGTTTCTTGGGAGCAGGAAGTCAGGTCAGCAACAATGGCCCATTCCGGGTCCTTCCGTCTCAGACTATGGCTGCTTATCCTCTGCACAACACAGAAGGGGTGAGCAGCAGACGTGGCCTGGAGCCTCACAGCAGCACCTCACGTTTTAGGGGGCATCGCAACCCTGAATGGGTTTTCTTAAAACAGACTGTTGACTTTGCAGCCTCTGTTTCTTATTCGGTGGATCGGCGGTGCTTTAGCTACCAAACTTGGGGAATCAGTAAGTGGGCCTGGGTTCTAAATCCTGTCTGAGGTCTGGCTACACTCCCCAAACCTTCACCCATTTACTTTTCTTCTTGTTCAAGCCACTCCAGATGTTTCCACAAGCCCCAAACAAAGCAGTGCATCCCCCCCCCACACACACACCTTAGGGTTTGCCATGTGCTGCTCCTGCCCAGAAACCTTCTCGGCTGTTTGCACAGCTCATTTGGTGACTTCTTTGGAGACCTTCTACAGTATCGTTCTTTCAGTGTCACTCTCTCCCGCTACTCCAGCTAAAATAAAATCTTCCATCACATATAACCTTCACCCCTGGCTTCTGTTCTTTTCTGTAACACATGATCCTCCCGCCCCCCCCCCAGCAACATACTCTATATTTTATATTAAGAATTGAACTCGCCGGGCAGTGGCGGCGCACGCCTTTAATCCCAGCACTCGGGAGACAGAGGCAGGCGGATCTCTGTGAGTTCGAGACCAGCCTGGTCTACAAGAGCTAGTTCCAGGACAGGCTCCAAAGCTACAGAAAAACCCTGTCTCAAAAAAAAAAAAAAATTGAACTCACTCCTCTCTTCCCCCAGGAGAATGCAACTTCCACCGAGGGCCAGAGATTTTGTTGGTACTGTTTGCCTGTAGATCTCAAAAGAGTGCCCGATACAATGTATATAATTCAATATTATATTATGTGGGAGGAAAAGAGAGTAAGTAAGAGAGAGAAGAGGATTGGAGGGCAATGGAGCAAGAAGATGGGAGAGAAGGAAGGAATGCTGTAGACTTGCAGGATCTTTCAATAGAACAAGTTGTAGAGAATCAACAACTTTGTTGTTTAAAAGCAGAGATCCATCAGCTCCCGTCTTCTTCCCATTGAGACCTCGCCGGGTGGGGACCCTTGCTGCCTAGCTCATGGGAGATGAATTATGTTTCGAACTCTGAGCTAACACTGGCTGAGGTTTTCACTTTGAACTCAGAGGTCAGATTTCAAGCTCGGTGTTGATGTCCAGGAGATCCAATCAGAATGAGGCATTAAAACACCGAGGCGCACGAGCTCTATGCCCGGCACATAGTAGGAGCTTCCTCTGCTCCTTCAGCCATAGGTCCTTAGTAAATTCTGTAGATTGGGTTCCCAACAGGTTTTACGCAACTGCTATTCTGCGGCTGGACATCTGTGGCTGCCTCTAGAGGAGAGGACACCAAGTATCTAGGTGATACCATCCTCAGGGAAAGGATGCAGAAGTGGGATGCAGGGCTCTCAGCTAAAAGACTGACTGAGGTCAGCATGGCTGGAAGGATTGCCATAAGGTGACAGGGTCCACAGTCCCATAAACCAAGAGCTTGGAGCAATAGAAACAATTCTCATGGAGAATGTCATTCCTTGTTTTCTCTATGGTGGCTACAGCCATCAGAAACCCTACAATGGGCCAGAGAGAATGCTCGGTTCCTAAAGTACCCAGCATGTAAGGACAAGAAACTAAGTTTGAACCAACCCCAGAACCCATGATAAACAATGGGTATAATGGTGTGCATTTGTAATCCCAGTGCTGGGGAAGTATAGACAAATGTATCCCTAGGACAGTGCCTGGGGCTCACTGGCTAGCCAGCCTAGCCTGCTTGGTGGGGTCTGGGCCACTAAGAATAGTCTGTATAAGTACACACATACATGCGCCTTCTCACACTTGCACACACACACACACACACACACACACTACACACACACACACACACACACACACACACACACACACCCCTAAGCATCTCCTCTTCCCCACCCTCTTCCTCATCTATCAGTGGGCATGAACAGTGGTTCTTTCTCCTCTCCATCAGTAAAAATAATTATTGCCCACTCATTTTGTTACAATGTATCCACTCTATGAGTGCCCACCCACCAAGTAATATGATACATGGTAATCGAGGGAGGGAACAGACTCATAAGCAGGTCACTGTCCACCACACTATATCTGCCCCCAGCTGTGGCCCCGCTGCCACCAATAGACGTAAATGGGTCTAGATGTTCCATGGATAAAACTTTTTGATAGTGCATATTTCAATGTTCTAACCACCAACATGACTAGCCCATCAGACCCTCTGTGTCATAAGCTTTGCATAGGAAATTTTATGCCAAACAAAAAAAAAAAGTTAGACAAGTAATTGGTCAAATGACAAAAGGCTTCCATGAGGCACCACACAGATGGCAAAGGTCTAGGACAGACGGGTAGTGGATTTGAATCCTATCCGTGTGGCCCACCAGCAATGACACATTAAAGGAATGATATTGGTTACTCAGCAGCCAAAAGCGACTATCCGCTGTGAAGGCTCTGCTCTGGGCTGGCGCGAACTCACTATTATTTTTATTATTACTCCACTGTATCCCCCTGTGCCTTGTAATAGAAAGCTGGAGAAGCGCTTCAGTGGAGGAAGAAAATAGAGTTCTGAGCTCCAAGTTAACCAGCCTGTGGTGAGGAGATGAAGATAGATAACGGGATCAGAAAATGGCTTTGTGCCTGTCAGCCCGAGGAGCGGCTGGGTCCCCTGATGAGAAGGGAGACAGCTGGACAGCGATGCCCAGGCCTCCCAAGCACCAGCTGTCCCAGGCAGTCCAGACCCCACCTGCTGCCTTCCGTGCGTGGTGTGTCATTTACAACAGAGAAAGTCTAAGCCCATGGGATGCTAACTCTCAGCGCGGCCGCTCAGGAGAGCCTGGAAGGACAGCCTGGCAGCCTGGGGAGGTGTGGGAAAGGTCCTGGAAGCTGGAAGACTCCGGGCTAGTCTGTGATTAACCTGCACGGAAGAGCAGGCACCCCTAGGACGGTACCTGGGGCATCCAGAGCCCCAGTGCTACTCAGCAATCAAATGCATCACTATACAACAATGCCTCGAGAAAGCCTTCTGCTAGCTGGAGTGTGGCGTGACTTCTCCTGGGGACCCATGAACAAGTGAACAGTCAGCCCATGTAGGGTGCCCACTGCAGACCAAAGACACAATTCCTGTTCATGAATGATTTCCTCACCTCATTGAGTCAGGGGAGGAAATGAGAAGCCTGTGCTCACGCACACAGGCCGCTGGGAAACCCTGGGCTCCAATTTTTTACTGTTCTGCATTCCCACTGTCTCCCCACTGACTCCAAGTTCCAGACTGCCTGTCTTCCTGTTCCTTCATGCCACAAGTCCTGGAGTCAGAGGCAAGGCTCAAAAGTCCAAAGTCACTTACACTCTCCTCCTGATTTCCAGAATAGCACAGCCCCAGACTATCACGACCCTTGGTAGATTGGTGACTGAGGTGCACCCAGGGCCCACATTGCCTTGGTTTGGCAATCTTACTCCAGTTACAACCTGGATAGCCACTTGAAGAAGCCTAACCTATCCTGTCTGCCCATCTTATGCAAGTTACAGCCTGGATAGCCACTTGAAGAAGCCTTACTTCTCCTGTCTGCCCACTGCTCTGAGACAAACACCAGACTCCTCTGAGGGGCTTCACAATGAGGCACAAGTATATTTTTCTTGCACTCTCTTCCCAAAACCGCCAAGTTCTGCCCAGGCTAGAAGAGGCTACTTCTTAATTAACCATTGTATTAATATTTGACGTGCATAATGAATGCAGATAGTTACTAACTGAACAAATTAAGATGCAAGAGAATGAAGCAAGGACAAGCCGTGATGAGATGCACAAGAGTCTAAATCCTCCTAGCTCGGCCTGATTCATCAATCCAGTGAAGAGGGGACTCCCACGACTCCCACAGTCCCACCCACTCACTCACAGGGTGATGGAGAGAGGTACTGGAGGCCAGGTCAATCCTCTATCCACCATGGCCCTCAGAAAGAGGGGTGCACTCCTCGGGGAACTGTAGGCTAAGCACAAGACCACGGCTTCGCAGGGAAACAGAATGGTGAGTGGATGATCACGTTGATACCAGAGAAATGCAGGGATCGTGAAAAGGGAACCAATGTAAGTTTTTACCCCCCAAATCAGCTTCCATTCTACATTTAAATAGTCTACAGAAAATGAAAATTGTCTGTTTCTGGGTCAACAAATGCCACCCTCTGCTCAGAGAGAGAAGAAAACAATTCATGTTTCCAGATGGATGACAAAATGGAAGAGCAAATCTGGAATGTCTGTGCTCCGTGACATCCATCCCGTGGTTTGTGCTCTGTGACCTCTATCCCATGGTCTGTGTTCCGTGACATCTATCCCATGGTCTGTGTTCCGTGACATCTATCCCGTGGTCTGTGCTCCATGACATCTATCCCGTGGTCTGTGCTCCATGACATCCATCCCGTGGTCTGTGCTCCATGACATCCATCCCGTGGTCTGTGCTCCATGACATCCATCCCGTGGTCTGTGCTCCATGACATCTATCCCGTGGTCAGTGCTCCGTGACATCCATCCCATGGTCACGGTCATAGCAGAAGGAGAAGCCTTGGACAAGCCTGCCAGGAATCAGTCAGGGTGAGCCAAGATTTGTCTTAAGATCCCAGATGAAGATAGATGAGACAGATGTGTGTGTCCCAGCTCTATGTGTACCCGGTCATATCTGCCACCACACAATGCTGCCGCTGTGTTCTCAACCTAATGCCAAAACCCTTTAATACAGTTTCTCACGTTGTGGTGACCCCCAGACATAAAATTATTTCATTGCTACTTCATAACTGTAATTTCTGAACCATAATGTAAATATCTGATCTGTAACCTAAGGGGTCACGGCCCATAGGTTGAGAACCACTGCAATGCATGGGTTTCTCTAAGTCAGGCATTTCAAAGTACGAGGCGGGGATATTCTGGGAGTAGAACCTGAAAGCATTTTACCGCTGAGCTGCAGCCTTCATCATTTTTTTTTAAAAATGTTTACAGTTAAAAAACAAGATGTAAAAAAAAAACCAAGATGTAGTCAGAACAGAATGTTGATAAAATATAATTTTCAGGACAGAGAAGTCTTGCTTGCGTTGATATTCAAACTTAATCAGCACTATGTCTTTTTATTTGTCAAGCCTGGTGGATCTATCACAGGACACCCATTTTACAGTAGAAGAAACAAGGATTTCAAGTTAAACAAATGGTTAAGATTGTGGAGTTGAAGCAGGAGAGTGAAACTTTGTCCGCTGCCTTAATTGTGTGTTCTGTATGCGGAGAATGAATTTGAGGAGTCACAGTTCCCTTTGGGAAGCCCAGCACACTTCTGTGTTAGCGAAATCACTTTCTGAGCCAATGCCGTCCCACACTCTGCTAGAGAGGGAGCCAGCAGCTGGAGGCCAGATTCTTCCTGAGTGAAAATAAGCCTCTCATTGCCAGGAATTTCAGTGTGGGAGGTAGCTACCGTAGTAGGCTGCTCACCCCTGCAGCACTTCACAGCTGACCGTCACCACCCATGGGAACCCTCAGATTAGCTGCAGGCCAGTGGTGCTAGATAGGAAGATCCACCCCTGCTCTAGCCTTAGGAACTTGGGGAACCCATGGCTCCACAAAAGGCGGGTTCATGGAGGTCCCCCAACTCAAGGCGGAGGTGAGTCCCAAGTAGGTTACAACACACGGGTGCCAAAAGTCTTGCCTCCAGCTGTCCCTTCTGCCGGGAACTCCACCCTAGATGCTTTCATTTCTGCTAAATGTCACTCTCTAGAGAGAGACCCCCGCCCCAGGCAGTGCACTCTGAAACAGCATGCCTAAACTTGGCACAGTGGCTCAACACCCATACTTCCAGCCCTTGGGAGGTTATGGCAGGATGACGGATGTGTGTTCTAGACCAACCTGGACTAGAGGGATACCCTGTCTCAAACAAAATAATATAAAATCAAGAGAAAAAACTAAAATAGCATCCTTGTCTTTGCTCCCTTACTCTCTTTGTTGCCATGACTTCCCCGCCATGATGGATATATCCCTTCTGTGATGCTGGAGAGGTCCCACTCCTAAACTCGAAACAATATGAAAAGACTAACAAACCAAGCATATTTCCTCTGGGAATAAAACCCCAAGATGCCTCCCCTGGGAATACAGGACCATGTATTTACTAGATTTTATACTGTCTGGGGCCACTGATTAGCACAAATCAAGTCACTTTTATTTAAACATTGTATTTTCTTTTCTTTCTTTTTCTTTTTTTTTGAGGGGAGGGGGTTGAGACAGGGTGTCTCTGTAGCTTTGGAGCCTGTCCTGGAACTTGCTCTTGTAGACCAGGCTGGCCTCGAACTCACAGAGATCCGCCTGCCTCTGCCTCCCAAGTGCTAGGATTAAAGGTGTGTGCCACCACCGCCCAGCTAAACACTGTATTTTCAATGTCCTTGTAAGCGCTGTGCCTTCTCAGGGCAATTCCAGACTAAACTCAGTGTGATGTAGGGATTCCAGCCAGTTCCTACACCAGGGAATTCAAGTCCTCAATGAAGGTCAGAAGCCGGAGTTTCATGGTCCCTCTTCGGTAGGAGCTAAGCCCCAACAGCAAGAAGTTATCAAGACGGACCATCACCCAGCTCCCCAAAAAGATTTCTGGACCACAGGTGTAGGGGAACATTTGATGCAAAAGAGAAAAGTTTCAAAATTAACAAATGAAAGAAGCCAGATGGAAGAGAGGAAGACTGGAACACACACACACACACACACACACACACACACACACACGCCAACAACCAGCAAACACGTAACAGAGCATGAGAAAACATACTTTCTGCATTACGCAAATCATCCCAAAAGTGCACGGTATGTTAATTACCCACAGAAGCTAACTTATGTGACAAAACAAAACCTCATTCTTTATAGAACACTGTGGTTTGGTTTATAACTCTTCCTCCATTGCTGGCCCACTTCCTCCCTTGGGAATGTATTCTTCATAATAAACTGTCTGATTCTGCTGGGGTGGAGGGGGAGGGAGGAAGGAAAAGAGAAAGAAAAAAAAACGACTCATCATATAGCTCTCCTTGAAATGGCATCCCACACTGAAACATTAATTTGTTTCTTACTCGCCTCCATCACAGAACGTAAGGTCTATGAACAGGTCTCTGACTGCTTTTCTTCCTTCATCACTTAAAATATTGTCTGGCACACATAAGGCATTCAGGATATACTCAATGGAAAGCTGGAGAGCTCTAAAAGTATAAATATCCATGTATATGAAATGTATTGGGGTATGGGTACATACATATCTACAAATTTACATATATCTCTGTGTACACACGTAAATACGCACACTCATACACACACACACCACAAAACATAAGCACATGCAAAACATAAGCCCAATTACACTCAAATATAAGCAGTGAAGCCTGGGAGTAGGCTTTCTGGATAAAACTCTCATGAGGACACATCCCACCCCACCCCACCCCCACCGCCCACCACCACCACCACAACTCCATATATGCTGTTGCCTCTCTCAGGAATGTGCAAGCTATTTAGTTTTCAAAAGTTGGCTCAGCTGCCTATCTCCTAGAACTTTCTATGCCCCTGCCCTACCTGACTCGAGATCCTTTTGCTCGGTCCCTGGTGCTGTCATGGTTGTGGTCACTATGTTGCCTTATGACTAACTAAATAGTAGCCCTCCTCTGTCTGTCTGTCTGTCTGTCTGTCTGTCTCTCTCTCTCTCTCTCTGTGTGTGTGTGTGTGTGTGTGTGTGTTTGTCCAGGTACATACGCACATGTGTGCATGTGTGTGGATGCCAACGATGTCTTTCCTCAGGATCCATCTGTCTTGTTTTATGAGACTGTCCCTCACTAGCCTGGAGCTTGCTCATTTAGCTGGTTCCGCTGGCTGCCCAGTGAGACACAGGGATCCACCTGTCTCCATTTCCTTGTTGCTGGGTTATGAGCGCATACCACCGCACACAGCATTGTTATGTAAGCTCTGGGGACCGAACTCAGGTCCTCATGCATGGCACACACTTTGCTGGCTGAGTCCTTCCCCCAGCCCCTGCATGGCCCATCCTGATGTCCTATGTGGCCCATCATTTTCCAGAGAGGCAACGTCTCCTATGTGCATGCTTTTGGCCAGCACGACTTTGTCATTGCCTTGTCTTCTGGCCAGGGATGAAAGTGACATTTTTGAACGACTACTGTCCACACTACTTTTGGACAGGGCTTTTAGCCACTCCTGACTCTGGGAAGCCAGCCATCATAGAAGAGGAACCACTGCCCCAAGGGAACCCAGCTGTGGGAAGCCCAAGATATGTGTAGGATGAGCCACAGAAGACATGATATAACGCAGAGAAGAGTCCAGAAGCGTGGAGATGCCAAATACATGAGTATAGACGCCATCATGGGAACATACTTATCAGCCCCACCCACCACGTTGGTCCCACCACACCCTGGATGAACTGCTCACCTTATAGAGCCTTTTACTAGCTCCTGACACACAAAACTGAGATCAAAGTAAAATAGTTTGTTACTGTGGGGTACATGTGTGTGTGTATGTGTGTGTGTGTGTGTGCACGCGTGCGCGCGCACCTGTGAATTAACCTTGGGTGCCATTCCTTAGGAACTATCTACCTTGTTTCTTTGAGGCAGAGTCTCTCACTGACCTGGAGTTTATCAAGCAGCCTGGCCTGGCTGGCCAGCAAGCCTCAGGGCCCCCGTCTCTGCCTCCGCAGTATTGGAATCACAACTGTGTGCCACCATATGCCCATCATTTTTATGTGGGTTCTGGGGACAGAACTCAGGTCCTCATGCTTTCTTGCTATATACAAGGAAGCGCTTTAGGAGCTGAGCTATCTCTCCAGTCCTCTTGGGGTTGTTTACTGTGTAGCAATTTTTAATTGAAACGTCTTCTGTGACAAAGAGGCCGCCTTATTCAGTACCTGTATCTCCTACTCTAAAACAGGGCAAGGATCCTATGTGACTCTATAAATTCCAGCCACACAGAACTAGTTGTACTAAATTAACCCCCCCCCCCCCAGGCACGAAGACTGCTTCAGTAAGTAAAGCCCCAACGTCCCAGCTATCAGCTGAAGTGACTCCCTGGCCCCAGTGAAAATGGACATGTTAGAGAATTACTGTAGAGATTTGCAGAGCTCGGAATGCTGCTTTAAATGATAGCATTCTAGAGAGATTAGACGAAACCCCAGTTACCCCCAGTAAGTTTTAAAGAGATCTTCTGGCCATTACAGCCACTGCAAAGCATCACATACACACTCCATTTTTGTGCCTGGTCCCTGAGAGCCCTGACACACTTCCTGGGTCCTGATAGGGCAGGATGGTGGGGGGCTTACAGCAAGTGCTCAGTCAGCCACCGGCAGCCAAGGGCTCTGCCTCCAGTAAAAGCTACCCTGCTTACTAGCTAGAAAGAAGTGCATTCCAACGCAAAGGACCAGCCATCTCTGGTTTCTGAGACAGCTGACTGCCAAATGCCCACCACATAAGGCTGTGTCCTGACCTGGGGTGTCTCTCCTCGTGGTCCATTGTGCTCCCTTTAGTGGGCTTCTGTCACAAAGTCCTCTAAGTTCAACCTTTGCATCCGTCTTCCCTGAATTCTGATGGAAACATGCCTCAGGAGCCCCCTGTCCACCCCATAATGGAATCCCCGCCTAGTCCATCTCTCCCAGAGTGTAGAGAGCTCAAAGGGCGCTGGTCTGGGCTCCACTGTCAGAAGTCCCAGGCAAACCCTGATTCTACTGCTTACTGGTGAAGGGGTCTCAGGCGTGTCACTTAACCTCCTCAGTAAATGGGTCTGGTGACAGCTTGTAGCATGTGGGATTGAATTACTCTGGGGATCAAATGAGATAATCTGGTGAAACACTGGGGATATAGTCAGTCTGGAATGGACAGAGCTTCTTGAGATCACAGAGCCCAGGACTGGGTGGCCAACTCCTCTCTGGTTCAGCCTTCATTTTCTTTTACTCAATGTCCCCTCTCAGGTTACAGCTCACGCTTTGTCCCTTCCCGCTCCTGTCCTAAAGCCTACCCTGGCACCTGCTCAACGGCAGCTCAAATGTGGGAGACTACAACGTCACTAGATGACTGTTGTCCTTGCTGCTCGCACTGTAACTCTAGGTTTCTCAGCTTTTCTTTAGGGGGAGTTCAGCACCTCCTCTATTTAGGGAAATCATGGAACAGCTGACCCCAGTCCCAGCTGCAGGAGTGTGCCATCTGCAATCAGATTGCAAAGTGAGTTTTGGAGGCGACGAGTCATATTCAAAGAGTAGACTCCACCTGCAGACATGCTTCCTTGCCGGTCACTATTCCTCATCTTGCATACGATGTATGTGTGATTATCGGAGCAGTGACAGTCATTTTAGGACTATGAAACTTCCTTGAAACTGGAATTCATGTGCTAAGGACGGCATGGAAGAAACACAGAGGGAACCTAGGATGATATATAATTCATCTCCTAGCCACGGACTATCTACTTGCCTTAGACTATTGTAAGACAGAAAACCAACTCCCTACCTTGTTTAAGCACCTTGCTTTGGTTTGATGTCTGCCAAATATAATCTGGCATTAGGTTGTCCAGTGCATTTAAGTCAAGTATCATTATTGGTCAAGTGTGACACAGTCACCTCTGGAGAGTGCTTTAATTGAAAACGAGCCCGTACTCCAACTGGCGGAATATTGATCGGGAGGCACCCTCAGTGAGTGGAGAGCAGAAAAGACACAGAGTAACCAGAAAATCCTAACCTGACTTTCAAGGGCCCTGGGCTTCAAAAAGAGTCAGGCATACATGGCTACAAGTATCAAAGATTTTTTCCAATGCTGTAAAGCGTGTTTAATACACTCCCAAGGAGCCTTGCGGACAGTACGCAAGAGCGGTGGAAACTCAGAGATGGGAAAGAGATGCAGGCTTCAATTGGATAAGAGGGTAGGAACAGAATCGGTCCAGGTAGGCACCTGGGACAGAAGCTTGGAATTAAGAATGCAAGTGCAAGTGGGGTTACCTGTGGTTTACAAGATCTAAGTCAGGATCTGGGGGTGCCAGGGAGAAGAGTCATTAAGGGATAACCCAGGACATCAGTGGTGATGGACAAGGTCAAGATGATTAAAGGAAGGGCTCCAGCAAGAAGGCTGCTGTGGTCCAGAGGTTCCTGGGTTGTTCTGAGTAGGGATGGTGAACAGGTCTCAGTGACTCTGGACACTGGCAGATGGGATAATCCTAGAATGATGTGGTCCTTCCAGCTGAGAGCTTCTCTGGAGGGACTGAGCAAGCCCATGGCGTGCTAACTCCTCTTCCCTCCTGTTCTCCTCCTTCAGGTACTCTCCTTGGAAGTCTCATCTTCAGAACTTTCCAGGCAACCCCCATGCCGTGTTCACCTATGTCCCCTGGATACCCAGACTGGCTGAGGGAGGGGCTCAGCACAGCCTTGCTGTTTCTCTTCAGCAGATTCCAGACTTTCACCAGCATCGGACAGTTCTTTGGCAAGCACACTTGGGGGGGGGTGGCTTTGCAGCGACTCACCAGGGCGAGGTTTATTCTAGCTTACTGTGATCAAGCTCCGACTAAAAGCAGCTGGGGAGGAAAGGGTTTATTTCAGCTTCCAAGTTAAAGTCCATCACTGAGGGAAGCCAGCGCAGGAACTCAAGGCAGGAACCTGGAAGCAGGAACTGAAGCAGAGACCATGGAAGAATGATGCATACTGGCTTGCTTCCCTTATTTTGCTTTCTTTATACAGTCCAGACCCAACTGCCATGGGATGGTACCGCCCACAGTGGGCTGGCTCCTCCCACATCCATTAGTGAACAAGAAAACACCCCCACAGACGTACCCAGAGCCAATATGATGAATGCAATTTTTCTGGTGTGGCTTCCTCCTCCTAGATGTGTCAAGGTAATAAATGAAGCTGACTATGGCAGGACTCAATCCTGAGAGCTCTCTGGTGAATATTCCACAAGGGGGATGGGAAAGGGGATTCTGCCGGGTACTTGTCTCTCCTGCTCTCTGTAGTGGGAAGCTGGCCCTGACCTTGTGACTCTGAGAGCTACTCCAGGGCTCTAGTAAATTATGAAAACAAGGAGCCACCTTGCCCCCTCCCTGCCTCCAGGTGTCTGAGCCCAAACATCTTCGAGTTCAGATCCACAGACTGAGTCACTGCGTCCTCACAGGAGGGAGGAGGCAGAAAGGGGCTCCTGGTTCTGTTGGGTCCCAATTTCACACTAGGTTCTGTGGACAGCTACAGAGCCCAGTGTATGAATGCAGACATATTGTGAGTGTGGGCTCTGATTTACCTCAGACAGGCTGGCGACAGCCATGCTTGGATTCTTTTGGTAGCTGAAACTAACAGCTAGAAAGACAAAAGATTGAAAGGCTCAGCTCCGGCCTTCATTGACTTGTAGATTGCCCAGGAAGGGATGCTTCTGACTCCAAAGCTGGTAAGATGGTATGCAGGTGTGGCTGACAGGATGGGCCCCGGAAAAGGAATATGAATAGGGAATTCCTCCTGAGTTGAGAGATTCACTGAGTTGAGTGATTCATTCAGAGCTTTTTGGTAGAGATAAAATGCTTGAAGGACAAAAAGTCCTGAGCCACCCTTGAACGATGACGGTGTGAGTGTCTGATTCTTCCACGTGCCTCCGAAACACGCTTAGGGCAAAAAGTACCAGATTCTATGTTGGGGCGATGGTCCCCGACAGTGAGAATGTCGGCAATACCTCAGCTGGGGAAGGAAATTCTTCGAGGACCCTGTCTCCGGCCAGCCTCCGCTGGACTTCTTGATATTGAAGCAAATACCATTTCATTCCACAAAGCAACTTGATTCTTGGGCCCAGGAAAGGAGTCAGTAACTTCAATGATCATCTCTCTGGACAGTGTGAACTGCAAAGCCAGAGCCAATAACTGCAGTGGAGAGGCCAAACCCTTGGTGTGAAGTCGACAGAAATCCATAGTCACCCCGTTACATTTGGAAGAAAATAAGGACCGCTTAGATGTTGCTCATTTTGCATGAAGCCTAAGGATTCATGACCATGCCAGGAAAATCAGAACCTCTCCGTCTAGGACGAATATGCTCACGCAGTAAGTAAGGCCCAAAACCAAACATCACATGCCCCCATGGCAGGTGTGCTTGGTACCGGGGGCGGGGGTGGGGAGAAAACAGGCCTGAGTGGGTCCACAGGCATTCTATAAACCAGCTCGGATAAAGTATGGGAATCAGTAAGCATCACACTACTCTAAGGGCAGAACGGCTACAGTCCTTTCGGGCATAAAACCAGCAGCAACACCGGCAGCAGGGTGTGCTGGCCTGGCTCATAGTAGGTACCGAACCATTCCCCAGATGAAGGATTAGAAGAGCCGTTCTCAACCTGTGGGTCACAACCCCTTCAGGAAGTTGAAGCCCCTTTAAAGGGGTCGCCTATCAGATATCCTACATATCAGATGTTTACATTATAATTCATAACAGTAGCAAACTTACAGTTATGAAGTAGCCACAGAAATAATTTTACAGTTGCGGGGTAACACCACAATGTGAGAAACTTTATAACTCTGCATTTCCAGTCTGACTCAGTTGATTGACAGTTCACCTAATGGCTACCCCTGACTCCACTTCGTGGAGATGAACTCCTGCTCCAGGGCTATGTCTCACATCAACAGAGCGTTTATGAGTGTTGACTATAAGCCAGGTGTGGTGCCTTTAATAAAAGCAAGTGGCTCTCCCTGAGTTCAAGGCTACCTTAGTCTACATAGCAAGTTCCAGGCTAGCTAGAGCTATACAGTGAGACCCTCTCTCAAGTCCCTTCTCCCCAGAAAGAATAGTGACTGTGCCACATGGAAGCCTTGCAGTGAGCTGCCAATGTGGTTCACAGGGTGTGGTGACAGTGGGCTGGGTGGCCAGGGTTGTACCCAGTTCCTCTCACTGCATACCTTTGAGCCAGTCAACAGCCTGTCTGAGTTTCTTAGGCTGTGCAGTGAAGCAGTAATGCTGCCCTCGTAAGTGGTGCAGGGGAAATTAAATGAGACAGTGTTGGGACAACACTCTGCAGAGCCTGGCACGTGACTGGCTTACTGAATAAGATCACAGGTAAGGACAGAGAACAAAACTTTGTTGCTTTTTTCCCCTCAAGGTATGTGCATCATGGAGACACTGCCCAGGGCTTTAGGGAGCTGATATCTACACTTGGCTGGGCGGTATGGACTTTTTGCATCTAAGGTTCAGCATTCTCCTTTACCCATCACACTCAGCAGCTGGTACTGATGATACCAGGTAAGTCTATGAATCACCCCAGTTCCCAAAGGTCTAGTTTATGAACCCAGGCTGACGTCCAGACTGCACGAAGGCATGGGCTGCATGGAGCTTCTCTCAGCTCACAGATCCAAGAGTCCACCCTGACACGGTGGCTGATTCCGAACTGGGGTACGGTGTCATCTCCCACTCGGAAAGTAGGCACAAAGGAACTATGGGTCCTCCTTTCTGCTCTTCAAAGAGGAGCAAGCTCTGAAGCGCAGGGTTTTCTACGGCTGAGAACTCAGAAACACAGAGGCAGACTCCAGACAGCCATCTGGGCTGTGGTTAGTGAAGGGCTCTTGGTTTAGACGTTAACCAAGCCCCCAAGACTAAGTTTGTACTCTTGTAAGGGTTTGGGGAGATGGCAGTGTGTTAAACAAATCCCTATTTTGTTCAGTGTGCACGATACAGCCCCATTCACTCACTAAACAATTATGGCTAAGTGCCTACTGTGTGCCAAATGCTGTCGTAGTAAGAGGAAGGTGGCCAGGAGATGTTACTCGTTTAAACTGGTAAGTGCTGCAATACACTTAGGAGTTACAAGCCATGGGTTGTTTCATTTTCGCCCCTAAACACTGAAGTGACCCACACTGTTGAGGGAAGAAACTGCATCAAGAGGACTTTCCCAAAGCGGTGGAGCTGGCAAAGGACAGTGTCGGCGCCCAGAGGATCCGACCACAGACTGACAGTGGTCAAACCAACCAGATCAGACAGCTCTGTGGATAAGGAACTTAAGCCCCATGAGTCTCGGTGGCTTCAAGTCCCTGTTTGCTTACATCGGGGTCTGGGAATCATGACCGATCCTGTCTGTTCAGTCACAAAACTGCTTAGGATGAAAAGCAAACATCCCCAGGTTTCAGAGCAAGCCAGTTTTAAAAGACAGCCTCCTGGGAGCCACGGAGGCTGCTGCTGGCCCTGACAATGACAGCGAGCTTGTTGGCATGGAAGGTTGAGAAGCGTCTGGCTGGACAGGGATATTTTTGGTTCAGAGATGACTTTGATGAGTTCTGCCTCTGCTCCCTGGAATCAGAAAAGTGCCACCTGGGGTGTAAGGATGTGGCGCAGAAGAGGGCGCGTTCCTTCTCTTCATGGATGAAGAGAAGAATCCTTAACGACCAGACAGCACCTCCAGCTTTGAAGCATGCAGTTGTTTGAAGCTTCCAGCCCGGTTTAGTTACAACAGTGGGGTCTCTTCCTTCTCCCCCCCCCACAAATCTAAAGCTCTATCAAAGGGTTCCAAGCTCAGAATCCACCTCTCTCTTTCCTCCCCCAACCCTCTGGCCCAGTTGCTTCAGGGACCCTCAGCATCACGCTTTGGGGTTCCCAGCTTAGGTACTCAGAGCCTCCGGGATGTTAGAGCAGGAAGCCCTGGATAGGCTCCAAGCCAAGGCTTTCAAACTGAGTGTGTGTTCAAAAGCCCCGTGCTGATAAACCATGAGAGGAGTCAGCCGGTCAAGGAGTGTGCCGGGTGAGGGCTGGAAGCTCGTTTACCTTCCTCAGGTCCTTTGTGGAGCTTGGGGGTGATAAAGCCCATAGAGAAAGCATCATGGGTGACATACAGAAGACTCATTCCCTCCTTCCTCTTGGGAACCCTGACGAGCATCCTTTGGGTCATGGCAGAGGGTGTGGCTTTGGTAAGCTTCCGCCTCTTCCTCAGGCCTGAAGCAGAGAAGCTCCTGTAAGCACCAAGGCTCACATTCCCACACCTCCATGTCACCTGCCACTATGTGCCCTTTCTTCTCCAACAAAGCCCAACCTTCTGCTGACCTCCGGACAAACCAGGCTTCTCTGCCTGGTTTCCTCCTCTCTGCCTGCCTCACTCTAGGAAGAGCTGGACTCCTGCCCTCCTTCCTCCTCACTCCCTCCCTCGCTGACCTTGCCCCATTTCATGCCTTTAAGAGACTTCTGTGCCTGGGATTTCCATTTGGATCTCCCAGGCACCCTACTCTCTCCTGAATAACTGTCTGCAACTATCTGTCAACGCAAACACCTCCGTCTGAATGTCTGAGAAGTCACCCGTATCTAGCCACAAAATGGTGTCTGCAGGAGACAGCAGGGGCAGGGCAAGACAGGGAAGGAGCAGGACCAGAGCTGCCCGTGGGTAGAGACTCCCTGCTCTCCTCACCTTCTTGCTCTTTGGGCAAAGGCACCAGTCTCTGACGGGGGCCGCGTCCTAGCCACACCCTCCCTAGCAGACTTCTTGAGGGCCGGTGGCACCACCATGACCCCGGAAGGATGCTGATTAGCACTCACTGAAACCCTAGTGCTGTAGCTACCATCAGTCCTGCTAATTCTCTCCTCCGAGGCACTGCTCCGACCTTACCTCACAATCCAAGGTCTTGTCCACATCAAGCTCACGTCTCTGTGGACCTCGCCTCAGTGGCCATTGCCGCAGGTGCAGTTTCCACGTGAGCCAACGTTTGAGAATGTACTAAACCCATCTTGACCTGCAAGAGGCAAGTCTGCCTTGGTTCAGGACAGGACACCTCCGAGTCAGCTAACCAAAGGCCCAAGAGGAAAGGTCGAAGGTCAAAAGAGGGAGTGGCTGGCTATCCCCGCCTACCTCTCCGTGAGCTTCCAAGAAGTATCAAGGGAAAGAGAAGGGCTGATTCACACTTACAGACTCCTTATGCTCACCACACTCCCTGGGTGGTACCATGTGCTGGATCAGGGACAGACAATAAGACATGCCACCCAAAGGAACTCTGTAAATCCACAAGACTTCTAGGGTAGTCACAGCTCTTGAAAGATTTCAATCCCTTGGTCTGGCAGCCATCCTGACTGGCTCTCAGGCATTAATGCGCCGAGAGACGTTCGTTCCGCTCCTCTTTCTGCATGCCTGATCTTCACAGCCGTGGCTCTAGCTGGCTCAGCAGACACGTAAGAGACCTCTGCATGCACCTGCGCCCATATCCACTGTGAGATGGAAGGCGAAAGGCAAGACGCCACAGTGGGGCTCTGCTTCCCGGAGGTGACCAGAAGGCAATAGGTGGTGGTCTCCTTCCCAGGAGACAAAGATGAGAGGCGGACTAAGAATCTGGGCACGTGAAATACTGGCTCCAGCTCTGCCTGGTAGTCTTGGCCAAGGCAATGTCTCACCCTGGGCCTCAGTTTTCCCATTAGTAAAGTGTTACCATGTGAACATCACGCTCCCTTGGGATGATGAAAGAGAAAGGCAGGGTCTGAGGTTCTTGGGACTTGAGTTCCTATTCTGCTCTTGATGGACTTAGCTCTGGGCAAGTGCCCAAAGGTCTTGCATCCTCAGATTCTTTTTGTACCAAATAGAATAATGTCAGTACTTAACTGGTCTTCCCACATTCACTCCTTCTCTGTACTGTGACCAACATGAACTTTTTACAATACGTATTTAATCACAGACTCCCTCCTAAAGTGCTTCCCAAGGTCAGATCCCCAGAACCCACAGACATATCTAAGTATGGTGCTCTGTAATGCTAGCACTGGGGTCACTGAAGCAGGCTTAGACAGGAGGCTCTCTGGAGCCATCCTAACTGGATCAGTGAGCTCCAGGGTCAGTGAGAGACTCTACCTCAAAACATAAGGTGGAGAGGGACGGAGGAAGACACTAGACATTGGCTTCTGAGCTCCATATATAGGTGCACACATGAGCACCTGAACACACCATGCACATCACACAATGCACATATATGAAGAGGGGGACACATGAGAGAGAGAGAAAGAGAGAGAGAGAGAGAGAGCTTTTGGAGGCTCTCCAGGGATCCCAAGAGTGACTTAATTTGGCAGATGCTTGGTCTAACTATTCCCTGTCTCCCTTCAATCCCTCTTTTCCCATCCCAGCCGCACAGGCTCCTCTTTCTCCCTGAAGGCTCCCCTCTGACACAGGCCTTTTGTGCGTGCTATTTACATCTACAGGATACTCTTCCCCTCTCCACTAAACTGGACTTGCTTAAGCCTTACTGAAGCTTTGCTTTCCTTACAGAGGCCACACACACACACACACACACACACACACACACACACACACGCCATGCTCCCAAACACATCCACTTCAGCAGAGACTCACAACTCCATGAATCTCTCGGTTTTACCAGGAGCCAAGATGCAAATTCACAACTGTATTATTATTTCAGCGAATAGATTTATCACAAACTTGCAAGCCCCAGGAAGGCAGGGACCAGGTTGCCTAATATCTAACACAGCACCTGTGGAAACAGCCATAAGGAACAGAATAAAGTCATGGCAGGGGTTAAGCTTCGCTGATAGTCACACTGCACAAGAGAAGACAGTCAGGGAGAGTCTAGATGACTTGCCCAGTTTCTCAGGCAGTAAGTGTTGAGCCTGATTTAAAATTTAGTACTCTATTTAAATTTTTTTGCCCAGTGAGACAGGGTTCTGGGAGCAAGGAGTCTGGGACTATATGAGCACTTAAAAATAATAGCCACCCCATTAAGTATTTATTGTGGCACCCAACACTATTCTACTCTTACATGAAGCCACTTGTCCAGTCCTCCCAACAACAGCCTATGATGGGGAACTACCATTATTCTCACGCCACAGGTGTGGGAAGTGAGTCTGGAAAAGATTAAGTGGCTTGCCCGTTGTCACCTGGTTTATAGGGACTAAAGGCAGGATTTGTAACTTTGTCCCCCTAACCCAGTTCTGTGGTTCTTGGGGAAGACAAGGTTCAACTTCCACCCCTGGAGAAGTGGATTGAGCTCACTCCATGTGTCGCAGACCTGTGCTTTCAGTTCTGCGTGCGAAGTGGTATGTGGCCCTTAATGCAGAGAGCGTCCTTTAAGGGACAGTGAGCAAGCCACTGCCCCTGGGCCTTGGCTGAGGTTACACTGTGATCTGATCAAAGGTTAGCAGTGACACTCTGAGCAGCCATGGAGAAGGACACTGACTTGGGCTATAAAGTGTCCTGTCCTCCTATATGTTGGTCATCAGGGTTGATACTGGTGCCAAAGGAAGCCATGCCTTGTTGATTATGCCAAGGGTCTTTTTCTGGGGGCCTCTTAGTGGTCCCTGGGATTCTATCTCTCCACTGGGTTTTAACAGCTCAAAGCCCAGACTCTGGAGCCCAAATTCCAAACCCCTCACTTATAATATTGGGGCAACACACACCACTGGCTGAACTTGGTGGAACTTTAATTTCCACCCCAGAAAAATAGAGATCAGGAACACCCATTTCACAAGATCCGTGTGCAGATGAAACGGGGTCACACGGAAGATGTGGAAAGCCTAGACTAGCACCTGGTCCAGCAAGTGACAGCCCCCTCTGCGAACAAAAGGCAAGGGATGTCAGAAGAGAAAAGGCAGGTGCTTGGTTCAAGTTTCCAGAATTTCTAGGGATTTGAGTCCCTGAAACCTTGTATTTTTCCCATGCCTGAGAGCTTCATCACTGTAATCCACACCATTTCCGGCGCAGGAAGACACCATCAGTCACAAAGATAAAGATGGCAGCTGTTAAATGTGTGTCATGGAAGAGAGAGCAGAATAAACATCTCATATCTATGACAACACATTGATCTCCACATACTCAAGGAAGAACAGAGAGACTGACGTGCAAATGTGTCCAAGTCACATGCAAGCCGTGACGCCTTAGACAAAATCATTAAACTTTCCGTTCCTCATCTTCCCAATCTGCAAAAGAGTGTTGATAATAACACCTACCTACAGGTATTGAAGCGTCTAGTTATCTAAAGAGCGTAAGGTTGGGGTTGGGGCCATTAGCTGCTTATCAAGAAGCTGTAACTCCAAGCCTCTTTGCACCTAGTTAAGACCACATATCAGGCCGGGTGGTGGTGATGCACGCCTTTAATCCCAGCACTCGGGAGGCAGAGGCAGGCGGATCTCTGTGAGTTTGAGTCCAGCCTAGTCTACAAGAGCTAGTTCCAGGACAGGCTCCAAAGCAACACAGAGAAACCCTATCTCAAAAAAAAAAAAAAAAACCAACAACAACAAAAAGACCACGTGTCAGAGTAGTGGTCATTGGGACTAACATACCCATGCCCAGAACAGCCCCACAAAAACCTCTCATGCAACAACGCCATCTTTCTTACTCCTCCTATCAGCTGGAGTCTACATGAAAAAGAAAACAAAATTTGTTGTTGATTTTTGCAATGGTATTGTGTGGTTTAGGCAAATGCGCTACCACTGAGCTACACCAGGAAACAACTGCACTGTGTTCTGTCACTAAGATATCAGGACTTACCTGGTATATGAATTAGTCTAACTAACACAGAAATAGTTACCAGAAGGGAGGCGCTTAATATATGTGACATGATTTTAGAAGGCAGAACACCGGAGTCCCGTGTTATGTATGCAGCGCTAAAATGTTTGATTCAACTGTCATCTGCAGTAATTTAGACATCAGGACTAATGCCCAATGAGCTGTGGCTCTGTAGAAAGAGGTTAGGGGAGATTAGGGCAATAAACTGTGATGATAAACTCTTGAGTTTAGCAGCAATTAGCTGGGGCACAAGTAAGCCAGTTTGCAAGTCAAATCAGAAAGGAACAGTGGAGAGGCGGAAAAAGACAACAATTTCTAGACCTTCAAACAATGAGAGAAAAGGTTAAGAAGAATAGTAAGTGAAATAAGTACAAGATTAGCGCTGTAAACCTCCCCATAAGCCTAAGAGCTTCAAGGTGCTCGCCATGCATTTGAGAAAGGAAAGGAAATAGCGGGAAAAGGGGCAAAGCATGACCAGGCTATAAGATCTGCCCCAGAGGGGCTGGAGAGATGGCTCAGTGGTTAAGAGCATTGCCTGCTCTTCTGAAGGTCCTGAGTTCAATTCCCAGCAACCACATGGTGGCTCACAACTACCTGTAATGAGGTCTGGTGCCCTCTTCTGGCCTGCAGACATACACACAGACAGAATATTGTATACATAATAAATAAAAAAGATCTGGTCCAGAAAATAACTCTTGGGTGAGGCTGCTGACACTCTAGATGTCTGCTGGGAGTGGTTTGAGCATCCACCAAGGGCTCATTGTGATTAAATCCTGGATCCCCAAGATGGTGCTTCTGAGAAGCGGGACCTCGTTGGCGAACTTTGAGTCACTGAGGAGGTGCCTTTGGAAGGTGGTTGAGTGATTATTTGGTAGTTCACCTAAGAAGGATGTTTAAAAGCCCAAGTTTAGTTCCACCTCCCTCCCTCCCTGCATCTCTACCCTTGACTTAAAAGGTGACCTCCACTCCAACAGGAGCTTTAATCACTGACAGCTGCAATGGCAATTTCTGTAGAATCCTTGATGGAAGGGAGGCGGATCAGGCACCATGACCTTGACTGAGTTAAATGAACCTTTCTTTCTTTGCAAATGTAGTTGCTTCATGCATTTCAGCATGGTGACTCAAAGCTGACGAATACAAAGGCATCGATGACAATCCCTCTAAATTGCACTGGCGTAAATCTCTAAGCTTGGGATTTAAAGGTCTTATTGCTACAGCAATGAAAATAATCCTTGATATCCAAAAGTTCTAGGGGAAATAAAACTATATTACAAAAGATTTAGAGCCTTTACAGGGGCCATACCTTGCAAGACCCACTTTGAGTGTGGCCAAGAAGAGTAAAAGAAAAAGAAAATCTTCACGCTGGGTAGAGCTGGAGTGGGGAGAACCATGAACCAGCAAATTCTTCCCAGAGGGCAGAATCTAGGCCTAATCTAAAAATGTTAGCCCTGGTCATGCATACAGGGTTTTAGTTGACAAGCTCTCATGACTGCTAAGGACCAGAGCCTGCCATGTGTCTCTCTCTAGTCCCTTTGCTAAGAGGGAGTGTCACTGTGGGTATCCCACCATGTTGTAATATGCTGTGTGACTGTAGATAGGCAGGTAATAGCCAGGTACTATATCACCTTGGCTACAGGTCCCTAAATCATGAATAATCCCATTAAAAGTAGTGAGTGGGGCTGAGACTCATTCAAAGATTTTGAATACCAAGTCAAGAGCAATGGTCAGAGAGGAAAAAAAATGATATGAAGAGATATTTATGTGTGTGTGTGTGTGTGTGTGTGTGTGTGTGTGTGTGTGTGGTAACAAGACAGATGTAGCTAGATATGGCTAGTGATACATGAAACTGACTTGTCCTGTAAACAGCTTTCTTAAGCCCCTCGTTTTGCCAGGCTTCCTCTGCTGTCGGCTGGATGAGTGGAAAGGAGGTGCCACACACTGAAAATACACAGGGCAAAACTCCTTATCAGCCAGGCCTTGGTACCTAAATGATACTCTTGGGTTCCTTCAGCCCACATTTCAACCAATCAGAGTTTAAGAGCAGAAGAATGACCTTCGACTGAGATTTGGAGATTGTCTCTTATAACAACTGATCTGATTGTAACAATTATGACACACAGAAGTCATTAAAAACAGTGCCTGGCTCATAATAAGCATTGGAAATGTAGCTATTTCTCCTACAGTAAATACCCATTTTACAGATGGGAAACCTTGGGCTGACAGGGATGTCTAACCCCAGCTCAGATACGGGTGAATGATAATCAGATCCATTTTACAGATGAACTTGTTATCTGGCCCAAGGTTACAGGTAACAACGACTTAGACTCAGGAGCCTTCTTCCAACTCAGAGGCCGTCAGCACCCCACCTGTGACCTCAGGTCAATGACAGGCTACCATTGTTTTAGTTAGCCATTATTACGATGTTTTAGGAGACACGCTTGCAAACACCCCAACAAGGAACTGACGAGCCTGCACGGAAAAATCAAATAACCCTCTGCTGACCCAAATTCCTAACTTTAATTTACAAAGAGCCATTTAATTAAAAACGTGCTCTGAGTCCAAAGGCACGGCGCGGTGGGGTTCCAGAGAGTGTTGCTGCCTCCCTGAAGACACCAAGTCCCTCGTGAGACGTTTTGTCCAAAAGAGCCTCAGCGCAACACAGGAGAGCCACAGCGCAACAAGGTGCAACCAGCTCCGTTCCAGAACTGCTGAGCGAGCATTTAGTGCAGACTCGGCGTCCACAGGGTGACAGAGAAGCAAAAGACCTACAGCCAACCAACTCACCTCACCAGTGGTGCTGAGGTAAGGGCTCACGTTAATTAATGTTTACAAAGTGACTGGGGATCTCTGAGAGAAAAGAGACTGTGCAGAATCCCAGAATATTGTTAGCAGCATCCCGAATCACCTGCTTCTAAAAGGAAGTTGTTATTTGGAAGTGCCTCCTAGGAAGCTGGCACCTTTGCAGCCCGGATCATCAGGGCTAATCCTGTAATTGTCCTCCATGGTAGGTTTGCATTTCTTTTGGTTTTGTAAATGTGTGTTTCTCTTTCTTTATGTGATCGTCATCACATGGACACACACACACACACACACACATACACACACATACATACACATACACAAATTTATCACAGTAATTTACCAGCAAGAAGACAGAGGAACCAAGACTGGAGACTGGATGTTCCGAAGCAGAAAATCCTTCCCTGCTTTGGCCAAACTATACCACCTGTTCCAGCCTTCCCTGAAGAATTTTCTGAGTGTATATCAAAATTTCATGCAAGGATCCCTGTGGCTTCTGTGGAGGGCATGGCATTCCCCGCCCCCCAACACCGCAGGGTATCTTACAATACAGAGAAATGCATGCAGCTAAATTTCATGATGGGAGGCATGTGGACAAGTATAGATAGATACCTCTATCAACATAAGAGACATTTCAGGGGCTGGAGAGATGGCTCAGAGGTTAAGAGAACTGACTGCTGTTCCAGAGGTCCTGAGTTCAATTCCCAGCAACCATGTGAGGGCTCACACCCATCTATAATGAGATCTGGTACCCAGAACACTATATACATAATAAATAAATTTTTTAAAAAAAGATTTAAAAGAAAACCATAAGAGACCTTTCTATGTTCCTGGCCATATAAAGAAATCGGAGACCCAATTAAATTGCAGTGCCCTGCTGTTTCCCTTCACACCAAGTATATAGGGGCGTGGATTCAGAGTGATAGAGAAGGGAAATACCAGATTATCATCCCAGCTGTCACCACTATCATTTTAGCCCCTACCAGGCACCAGCCTGACATCCTTAGGGCAAACCCTCTCCTAAGTACAAACTTCATTTTACAGCTGAGGGCTGTCTCTGAACTCCAAGAAGAAACAATTGGAAAACAGCAGCCTTGGAATTCAAATCTGGGAGGTGACATTGGAGGCTGACCCCATAGCAACCGCCCTTACAAAGGCTGGTGTCTAAGTTTGCCATCCTAAAGACTGAATGAGCTGACTATACGCATTTACTCAACAAGTAGGAGAAAATATCTGCAGCGTGCCAGGCATTCCGAAGGGGAACCAGGAGGATGCCGTGGATGAGCAGGAGTAGAGAAGGAGCTGTAGCTTTTTAGGGAAGAGGGCAGATCATTGGTGATCCAGGAGGTTCAGTGGTTGCTCTGACGGCATTTAAGATGCAGTGACTAAGGCATGACAAAACCTTCTGCCACCTCCTTGTTTTCAGTGACAGTGCCATGGATCAAATCAAATGTTCACACCCCAAAAAACCTCCACCAGTCCCTGGGGTCTCAGGCTCTTCAAAACGCTAAAAATTAACACAAGAAAACCAAGGTCTGAAGAGTTTTTACAGCACCACAAAGGTCACGTTCCAAGCCCCGCCCATCTAAAGCTGGACCCCCCCCAAGCCCCACCCAGCAGATGCTGGACTCAAGCCCCGCCCATCTAATGCTGGACTCAAGCCCCGCCCAGTTAATGCTGCCTCCCGCCCCCTGCAGTTTTCGCTTTTTTTTTTTCTGAACCCAGTCCTAGTTTTGTGATTCCCCAGTCTTGGCAGTTTAGTACCCAAATATGACAGAGAGGCAGTTGCAGAAGTGGCAGTACGTGTGGGACAAAGCCGAAAAACTTTTCAAAAGAGGGTTTGAGCGCTAGCAAGATGGCTCAGGGGGTAGAGACGCTTGCCACCAAGCCTGAGGACCCCAGCTTGATCCCCAGGACCTACAAGGTGGAAGGAGTGAACTGACCCTCAGAAGGGTCTTCTGATTTCCACTGTTTTAGATTGAAAACTGCTCCAACCTTGCCATCCCTGTGAAATCTGCATCCTACATGGCTCCAAAGCGACTAGTCCCAGGTCCGACGTCCAGTCTCACAAACTGCTCCAAGGCACCTAGTCCCAGATGGTCCCTCAAAGCCTGAACTACAGAGAAGGGCCTCCTATCTCTCTCTCATCCCGGCCTTGGTCAGCCTTCCAGCTTTCTTGGGTCTCCCCAAAATGATGCCCCAATGTCAACAAGAAGTTGTCATAGAAAATATTGTGTTGTTCCTTATCATTTGTTATCAACAAGAAGGCTGGGATTTTAGGTCTCAAACCCAAAAGAAATGGCTGAGGGGCCTATTTACATATCCAAAAACCTGGCTGCCAGGTTCTCCCAGCAATCTCTCCGTCCCCACCTGTTACAGGGCATGGCTGGCATCCAGTCCAGGGGCTGGGCTGCCCTTTCTCCAGATAGCAGGAAGCAGTCTAAAAAGCCAGGACCCTCATTCCTACCTCACCAGTCACCCTTTCCTAGCTCCTTACCTTTTATCATAAAACAAAAGGGAGAAATGTTGGGGACTCTGGCTGGCAATACCAGCCTGGGTATCTCTACTAAATGCACTTACAGTCTCCCCCTTTGTTCCCCCGCTCTCCTCACATGGGTCAGCGCAGGGGCATGTCCACTTTGGACTATCCCAGATATTTCTGTCCCTGCCTTTGACTATGCTGTCCCTCATATCTACCATAAACCCCCACTATACCAAAGAACAGTTAGTTAGCTTCCTTTTTATTTTTTTTTCCATTCACACTGACCTCCGCACGGGCAGCATGGCACGCTTGCACACACACGCCACACACTTAATAATTAAAAATGAAATTCAAGAAGCTCAAAAGGCAGCTAGTACAACAGCCTGCCCAACTCGACAGGCGTCAAGTAAGTTCTGACTGTGTATTAGGTTCTCCTTCTGGCTTAGAAGATGTGAAAAACACGTATTCAGCACTGCCAATTTAGATGTCAGGTCTGAAAGAGGTGTAAGTGGGAACAAAAAGACCAGCAAATTGTCTGGGGTTAGTGCTCAGGCTGCGTGGATAATGAAGTAGGTTGGCCTGGAGGCAG
Source organism: Dicrostonyx torquatus (assembly GCA_028555095.1). NCBI lineage: Eukaryota > Metazoa > Chordata > Mammalia > Rodentia > Cricetidae > Dicrostonyx > Dicrostonyx torquatus. The sequence continues at coordinate 1,870,375 of JAQHUG010000261.1, read as the reverse complement.
GGAACTCTCCTGCACCTGAAGTCACGTATACACAGCGGTTAAGAGTATGGGCTCTGAAGTAGGCCATCTACAGCCAAACAAGCAATGCCCTAGAGCTCCATCTGTGCCTCAGTTTCTTGCGCTGTACAGGAAGATGTCAGTAGTACATTTTGTTTATTTGTTTGAGGCAAGGTCTCATGCATCCCAGACTAGCCTCAAACTTTGCTATGCAACCGAGGATGGCCTTGAATGTCTGATTTTTCGACCTCCACTTCTGCCTGCTAGTAGGACATGCCTCAGTTGCTTATCCGGTGCTAGGGATTGAACCCGGAGCTTCGTGCATGCTAGGCAAGCGGCCTATCAACCGAGTTACATCCCTAACCTGATAGTAGTACTCGACAAAAGGAACGCAGAAGATCAATACGTATGAAGTGATCCTGGGAACGCGTTGGCTGTTTTTGCCTTTTACCCAGTGTCTGCTCATTCCCTGGCATTTAAAAACTGTTCAATAAATATTGAAGAACAGATGAATCTACAAATGAATAAATAAGTGATGTAAGTGAGTTAAAAGAGGGAAAACTCGTTATGGAAGGTGCGTGGTCCTCAGTAAGGCTTGCGGATCGGACAGCTGCCACACAAAACAGCTGGGGAACCAGGCTGGATGTTCAGGGTATGTTCTGGATGCCTGAAGCATTAATCACTCATTTCTTAGCTCTTCTGTATGCATGCCTGGACATTTTGAACAAGCCCATGGAGAGATTAAGAGATCAGGATGAAATACCAGTGTGTCTTGGGCCAGAAAAGGCTGAACGAAGAGCCCTGAGCCCCAGAAGTTAAAATGTGTGGTGTGGGGAAGTCTGTGATGGCTTCAAGGCCCAGCCGCCACCCACTCACCCTGCCCAAAACCAACCCTGTGGTTTTCTCTCTCCTTAAATTAGCCTTACTCAAAAAGGGATAAACATAAATGCTGTCTTTAAAAGAGGTTAAAGATCCTAAAAGTAAAAATCTATTTGGAAAAAGGTTGGCTACTAACAGAGCTGTGAGGGAAGCTAGGGGTATATTGTTTGAGGGAAGCTGGGGGTATATTGTTTGAGGAAAGCTGGGGTATATTGTTTGAGGGAAGCTGGGGGTATATTGTTTGAGGGAAGCTGGGGGTATATTGTTTATTGAAACCTGCATTCTGCAGACAAGTGGGCTGAGGCCCAGAAAGTCACCCCAAATCCAAGTTTAGGAGAAGGGCAGACAGAGGTGGGACAGGATGCAAGTGGTTGCAGCCTAGGGCTTCTTCGGGGTGGGAAAGGGGGATGTGAATTCTCCCCCCTCCCCGGCCAAAAAGAAAATTGAGGGAGAAAAAAAAAACCAAGAGGAAGCAAGGAAGGAGTTGTAGTGCTAAGGTAACTCTGGTTAAGGGATGACTGGGGGGAAGGGGGTGCTACAGGGGAAGGAAGACTAAGCAGGTCTGTGCTTTCTGAGTGAGGGTAGTCTTCCAAACAAAGAACAATTTAAAACTCAGGGGTTTGCAGGTGGATCCTCTATTCTGAAAAAGCACACAGGAAACCTCACGCTTTGTCACCAGATGTCACCATTCTAAGAAGGACGTCCTGTGTGCTTGTGGTGTGTGCCTGTGTCTGTGCATGTCTGTACATGTCTGTGTACTCTGGGAAGTACGGCTTAGGGCAACAGAGGGGGAAGGGCTCTGGCAGAGAAGTCGAAGACTCTCCAGGATCAGGGCCCCTCCCCCATCAGGCACAGGCACACACAGACACACACAGACACACACAGACACACACACACACACACACACACACACGCTTGCTCAGCTCTTTTCTTCCCCTCCCCCACTATGATCACATGCAGGTGAAGAGATCTAGCGAGTTCATCAGAGTAAATTCACAAACGGTTGAAGCTAGAGCTTTATGCCTCAGGAGCCTGCTGGCTCGTTCCTTTGCACACTCACAAGGCACTTGCACACACATGGCGCGGGCACACCCACACGCGCACTGTTGGCATCCCAGAAGTCAAGCCGGGCCAGATACGTCTTTCCTACGGCTTGGAGGAAACAGACAGGCTGCAACATGAATGAAACCTACCCAGTAAGGCTGCTTTTTCGCTCCGACCACGCAACCTCGAGCCAAACCGCCTGGAATATGTAGCAAAGTTTTATTTCGCTTTTAGAGTCTCCAGTTACTCTTCTACCATTTCCTGTGGAAAACTGAAGCTTTGAAGTGTCTAGCTCAGGCTTTGCAGACAGGGACAGCCAGCACGAGTCCCGGAAAACAAACGCCCCAGTACCACCTCCTCTGCTGCCAGGACCCAAGGTTCAAACCCACCCAGCGCCCTCCAGTGGGGCACGATGTGGGGAAGGATTTCAGAATCTCGAGGAAAAGGATGCCTTTAGCTGATAATCCCTCCCTGTTGCCTGGGTCCTTGGTGGTGCTCCTTCACCCAAGTGATAGATGTAAATCGCCCACCAGAGTGGGGAAATTGGAATTCATGGCCTTGTCTCCAGTCTTCCCACCTCCTCCCAGTTCTGGTTTCCAGGGCTCAGAAACTGCTCTGGAAAACTTGGAGCTATGCAGTGTCGCCGGCCTACCACCACCTCACACATACATCTCCCTCGACCATTTTTAGGCCCACCCAGCTCTATCTCTACCATGCCTTCCCAGCGCACCTACAGCGACCCCAGAAGGCCTGGGGCAAGGGAGAGAACTACAAGGCAGGGAAGGCAGAGAAGCGAACGCACCTCCTCCAGATCTTAGCCAAACTTGAATGTGGCACTGGAATGTGGCACCTTGAAAATCAAACCAGGGTTTTAGAAGATATTTCTCAAGCCTGACCCGAATAAAATAACACACTAAATTATGTGTAATAATAAAAAGGGTGGTGGATTTTGCTCGCGTGCTGCGGGAGGCAGCCATCTCCTGGCCCTGCACAGGGGGGCGGAACCCTGTGTGCTCTGGGACCTTTACTACCAGTATAAACGACGCGGAGCCCAAGCTCAGGAATTAACCTGCGGGTTTCTAGCTGTCTCCAGTCTGGTCACCATCTCAAAGACTGCGGACAGCGCGAGTGACCAGAGAGACGCGGGAGGGGGGACACGAGACAAACTTAAACCCGGAGTTGATTGAGTTGGGTGAGAGAAGGGGGGGGGGCATCGGTGCAGCCACTTACCGCTGGCGTTCTTCCCACAGATGAGGTGCTGGTAGGGCTGCAGCAGCCCCCAGATTTCCGAGTCGTTGTTGACCGTGTGCTCCAGGGTCTCCACGGTGAATTTGGGCGCTTCGTGAAGCGTATGGTGGTGGTGATGATGGTTGGCGGCGGCGGCGGCTGCCGCGGCGGGGGCTGTAGCTGTGGCCGGCGGGACTACGACCGCCGCCGTGGCTGGCGGGGCGCAACAGCTACTGCCCCCGCTGGCGCTGCTGGCTGCGCTGCAAGGACCACCGCTCGCCGCTCCCCCTCCAGGCGTCTCGCGCTCCTTATCCGCTGCAGGGGCAGCACCCGGGCCTGAGCCGGGGCCTGGGCCAGAACCTGAGCTGGAGCCAGTGCAGGGGCCGCTACAGCTACGGGGTAGCCCGGAGGCCAACACCCGCGTGTAGATGTCCCGGAAGAGGCTCTCCATACAGGCCGTCAGGTAGATGGCCGCATGCTCGTGGATGCGCAGCGCCACGCGGCTGTCCACCATCCAGCGGTACACGCGGCCCACGGAGAAGGTGAGGCCGCAGCGCGCCGACTTGCCACGGCCTAAGCGGTCGCCGCCTGCGCTGCTCATGTTGTAGAGGGACAGCGCGGCCAGGGCGGCAGCAGTGCAGTGCGCCGCCAGGCCCCAGGACAGCACAATCTCCATGGCGCTCTGGATCTCATACTTGGTGCACTTGGCGAAGCGCAGGCTCAGGCGTTGCGCCTCTTTGGCGATGCGCACCAGAGCCCGGCTTACCAGCATCGAGAACTTGGCCAGTGCGTCCTTGGGCAGACTGCCGGGAGCCGCTGGGCCTGCCCGGGGATCCCGCGAGCGCAGCAGCAGCAACTCCAGTTCCTGGAGGGTCCAGGGGACCTCGTCGAGGTCCGGCAGCAGCCGCGAGCAGTGCTGGCCGGCGCAGTCCAGCCCCTCGGAGTCTTCCACCAGGGCAGTGTTGACGGTGTCAAAGCTGTTGTGCCGGCTGTGCATGGAGTCAGCTAGAGGCGGCCAGCAGCTCCCGCCATACGGGGACGCCGGGTGAGAGTCAGAACAGCACAGAGACAAGTTGGAGGAGCGCACAGAGTCCGCCGCACCACCATAACCCGAGTCAAGCGTCAGATCCTCCAGTGTTCGCACCACTGGCTTCTTACCTCTCCTGGCCATCGCTGCGCCACTTCATGCTGCGGCCGACGGGGAGTCGAGGGGAAGGAAAGGCAAGGCGCTGTGGGCACCGGGGGCCACAGGGGCGACAGCACGACTCCTCGTCGTCTAGGCTCACTTTCCCACCTGGCGTTGCCAGCAAGTGCCACTACTTTCGCCTGCCTCCCAGAGCCGTCACCACTGAAAGATACACGACAGAGACTGAAGTCGTCTTTTGGAGTCGGGGCCAGAGCTGGGGCGCACTGAGCCGCAAGCCAGGCCGGGAGGGAAGCTCCTGCCAGGACTCGCGCCTTTCATCCAAAATAAAAGTGTCTGGCTCGCTCCTCCCTGGGACTGAACCGACGCAGAAGCCTCCTAGTGCTGGCCACGGTGTCGCTAGAACCGAGATCGCCCCAGATATCGCCGCCGCAGCTCGGCGGGCAGCCGGCTCCCCGCTCTGGGATCCGGGCCGCGGCTCCCTGAGCTCCCGCCCCGCACTAAAACGCCGTAGCCAAGCGGCTGCAAAACCCTGCTGAGCCCCAGCAAACCCTGGCAGCCAGAGGGCGGGCGTATGCAAAGTAGGGCTGCGTAAGAGCCAATGGAATCAGAGGATGCTAATTACCTTTTAAAAAAATTCCTCTTCTCCACGCGGCACCGCCCCTCAGACACGCCCCCCTGGCCTTGACCAGGGCTGCAGCTAGGAGGTAGCGGGTGAAACCAGGACCTCTGGAAGCAGGGAGAAGGAAATGTGGAAGCCGCCATCCTGCGATGGTCGCTCCCCCAGTTCCCGCTGCTGAGAGTCATCTGTTACTCTCAGCGGTTCACAAAGTGTTTGCCTGCGGGTCACTTTCTGTTTTGGCACATTGGATTTCTTCTTGCCTCCCACCATCCTGTACATGAAACCTGTTTCTCCTCCCTCTTCAGGGCCCCTAATAAATGCTGGTGTCTTGTCTTTGCATGAGTTTGCTCCAGCGTGAAGGGAAATAAGCCAGGAAGGCAGAGGGGCCAGACTGATGAATGCCACTGGGAAGCGAATCTACAGTCATAAACCACTTGTCATTAGATTTTTGTTTGGTCAGGCAGGAATGTGCACCCATTTAAAGTCTCAGGGTTTGCACCCAGCAAGGTGGTTCCCGGCCACTTTGGGGTTCTGGCGGACAATCTTCTAGATAGCTCAGCTTTAAAAACAGCAAATTCGAGCAGAAGAAAAATATTCTTTTTCAGTTAAAGAAATATACATTACATATGGACACGCGAGTCTGCTACATTTCTGTGTCTAATGGCATTGCCTTTGTTAGTTGGGTGTCCGCACCTACCCTAGGAGAAACTGTGCCTTATCCCTCCAAGGATCCACAGCTCCTACACAATCCTGCTTCTATAAGAAGCCTGCCCAGATCTCCCAAAACTATCTTGGGTGTTTCCACCACCCCACCCTCTTGGATATCTTCAAAGTTCGGGGGCCCTGATTACACTGGGTCTCTACTATCTATTTATTTGCCTGGGTTTCATACTGGGCTAGGGAATTGCGGTGAATATGATGAGTTGATGAGGGGCTGGCACGCTTTGAACTGCTGGTTTAGATTGTTCAACAACGGCCAGCAGGGATGTGAGAAGACACTCACTCAGCATTACTGATCATCAGGGAAACTACAAATCAAAACCCGGAAGAGCTGCCAGCTCATGCCTGTTAGGACTGCAATTATCAAAAAGTCAAAAGATTGCAAGCACTCCTCTATTGGTGGGAAGAGAAATTAATATAGCCATTATGGGAAAAATGCTAAAGATTCCCCCCCCAAATATACAAATTAGAAGTACTATATGATCCAGTAACCCCACATCTGGATATTCATCCAAAGGAATAAAGTCACTATCTATTGACACCCCCATGTTCACTGAAGCACAACTTGCAAGAGCCCAGACCTAGAACATGGTTCAGATTCCAAAAAAAAAAAAAAAAAGGAGGAAATCTTGCCATTTATGACCAATGACCAACCCGAAAGACATCATTATGCTAAGGGGAATATCTCACTTATTTTTTGACTCTGAAAAGAACCACATTCCCAGTAATAGACAGCAGAGCGTATGACGGTGACCGCGTGCCAAGGGGAAGGAGAAGAGGGATTTGTTCAACATGCAGGGGTTTACAGGGATAGGTGACTGAGTTCTGCAGCTCTAGAGACCCTGGGTACAGCGCGGCATCTGTAGGGGATGATGATGCATAAGGGAAGCTTTCCGTAAGTGTTCTTATCAGGCAGGGGAAAAGGTCACGCGTATGAGTTGAGAGATATGTTAATTATCTTGATTATGGTAATCACCTACAATGCATGTGTTAAACACCACACAGTACACCTTAAATGCCTATAATTTTTGTCACTCATATCTCAGTGAAGATGAGGATGAGAGAGTGGGGTACTTGCGGATTACCTGCTATTTATCCCACAGATCCCATGTCATCCTGTAGTTTCCATCCTAATACATATCCATGTCAATGTATCCCTCTCCTGCTCTCTACAAACTAGGTAATCTGAGAATCTTGCAAAAGCCCAGTGCAGTCTCATTTTGTCATACAAAACAAAAAAAATAACAAAAAATTCACATCAAAAAATGTGGAGGCCCTCCCTCCCTCACTCTCTGTCTCTGTCTCTGTCTCTGTCTCTCTCTCTCTCCTTCTCTCCTTTTTTTTCTTTTGGTCTTGCAGGTACCTAAAGTTTACCCTGACTAGCTGGTTTCCAGGAATCCCACACCATTGTCAAATCCCCTTTCCCCTTCTGTAATATCATGTGCTTTGTATAAGATTTAATGACCTGACCCCCAAATTCTTCTCTGGCCTCCTGACATATCAGACTATACACACAGCTGTGTGTGTGCGTGTGGGGTGTGTGTGTGTGTGTATGTGTGTGTGTGTGTGTATGTCACTCTCTCACATACAAATATTGCATGTGTTTGGCTCTGTCCTTCTTGTCATCTGATGAAGAGCATGCTGCCTCTTCCATTCCCTGCAATGACTTTGCTATGCTGGTCCCTTTATGTAAATGCCCATCCCGCTTCTTCCCTGCCTGGAAAACACCTCTCTTCCCAATCTCTAGGATTTAGGTCCCCTTGTGAGTGCACAAAGTTTTTGTTTGTGTTTTCGTTTTTTTCCCCGTTGCTGCCCACTTTCCACCCATTCAGAAGAAGGTATCTCCATCCACAGCTCAGTGCTTGTTCAAGAACCATTTTCATTTCTCTGTGTGACTCCCTGTCATCTTGTCTGCTTCAAGTCTACATGCCGAAGACACTTGGGTGATGAGTGCCCAGGAGAGCACAGAGAACAGAGACCTGAGGAAGCCTTGTGTATGTGGCGGAATCTCTCCACAAAGCAATGTACCTCATACTGACTCGCTTTCTTCTGTGGTGTGAGATCAACATGGTTACTGGCTGACTTTGCCACTTTCCCAGCCATGGATCCCAAGCTCATCCACTCCGCCCACTTTTGCCTGTTTTCTTATCTCTGAAATGCCCAATCAACCTACCTTATAGAGTCGTGCAACTGAAATAAGGTTCCACGGATTATGATAACCCTGAACATATTTGTGGTAGTTTGATTAGGTACGGCCCCATAGACTCATGTGTTAGGATGCTTGGTCATGTGTTAGGATGCATGGTCCATAGGGAGCACTGTTAGGAGGTGTGGCCTTGTTGGAGGAAGTGTGACATTGTGGAGGCAGGGGTAATTTTTTTTTTCTCTTTG
>JAQHUG010000261.1:1839473-1853796 GCA_028555095.1 Dicrostonyx torquatus | reverse complement strand
TAAGACTCTTGAGCCATGTTAAGGCCAGAAAGACAAAAGCCCTGTTTCCCTCGCTTGCTCTCTCAAGCAGGCAATTATGGGGAGGGCAGGGGTAGTTGGGGAAGTAGCACAAAAAGCACAGCAAAATTTCCTATTGACTTGAAAGACATTTTTCGGAGCTTTATTTGTTCCAAGCACACTTTAAACATTGTAAACAGTGTCTAATGATGTGTTTCAGGCACTATTTCAATACCGATTATGTTTCTTGCCCTTGAGGACAATGCCTTGCTTCAATGGGGCTTTACTGGCTCTGCGAGGCTGGGATGTTAAAGCTCACCAACCCCATTCTTCCTCTCCTTTGCTCTTTGCCTAAATATTGTAGCTGAAACCATTATTCACACAAAGAAGCAACTAGCATGCCTCTAAATACACTTCAGGACAAACACAGCCGCTCCACAGCCAGAGGCTTCACTCTGGTGCTTGGAGAGCCTGCCTGCACGGTAGAGAATCAGCCAGTGCTTGCTAAATAAATCAGTATGAGTGTGCAGGGGCAAAAAAATAAAAGAAGAATAGCTATTAATTCCATGCTGAACAGAGGGGCGGGGCCTGCTATGGAATTTTATACAGAAACCGAAGTCTTTTGGATCACAACATTAACCATTGTTTGTTGAACTTTCCATTGTGTGTTCCACAGAATGTTAGGAAAGATTAACGTTTGTGTGCCGCTGAATACTCTTTTAGAGATTCATGGCAAACATTTGCACAGGGAAGCCCCGGTTTAGGGAACAGTGAAATGGCTGGGGGGGGGGAGGTAAATACCCTTGCTTCTGAGTCTGATGACTGAGTTCAGGCCCCAAGATCCACATGGTAAAAGAAGAAGAAAACTGAGACCCACAAATTGTTCCGTGGCCTCCACATACACACTGTGATAAGCAAGTGTACACACACACACACACACACACACACACACACACACAGAGTTTCTGCAGCATAGAAACATATTTTTTATTAATTAACTCGATAAGGGTTGAAATAAGTTTTTAAAAATATTTTATTTTTCATTATGTGTATGTGTGTCTGTCTGTATGAGGGTTTATAGTGTAGTGCTTGAGGTGGCCAGAAGAGGGCATCAGACCCCCTGGAGCTGGAATTACAGGTGGTTATGAGAAATCCTACATGGGTACTGAGAATGGAAATCAAGTCCTCTGAATAGTGGCTCTAAACCACTGAGACACCTCTCCAACTCTCCTTCCCCCTGCCCCAAATTAAGTTCTACTGTGATCACTTATATGTCCTACGGGCCTCTCAGCACACTCTTGCCTAATTATTGAATAAACAAAGGAATATACTAAGTTACTATTGCTGTGTAAAATATTGTTTCAAAATAGGAAGCTTTCAAACAGCAAATGTTATCTCACATCTAAGCACAGTTTAGACGGGACCTCTACTTCAGAATTCCATAGACTTCCAGAGGGTTGACTGAGCTGTAGACTCTTCAGATCTCATTTCAGGAGATCAATGTGAGAGAGTATTTGGATGTGTCTGGGCTGGAAGCTTTGGTTCCTTGTCATAGGGACAGTTCCCAAGCAGATAACAAGTTTCCCTTGTAGCAGAAAAAAAAAAGACTGTTTAAGTGCCTGACAGCACCCCTTAAAGAGGTCAGAGGTCAGCCCTTTTAGGTGAGTTTGGGTATGTTTGGGGTGTGGACAGGTCAACCGTTTTAGGATAAAATACTTTGACATAGATCTGCTGTTGACAGCAGTGTAGAAGTCAAGTGGAGACTAAACCTTTTGTCTGTTTTTAAGAACAACCTTGGCTGTCCTGGAACTTGATTTGTAGACTTGACTGGCCTTGAACTCCCAAAGATAACGTGTCTCTGCTTCCTAGTGTAAGAATTAAAGATATGTTGTACAAGAAGGCTGCTTGTTTGTCCCAGTCGCCCAGAACCAAAATAACCACACAGAAACTATATTAATTAAATCACTGCTTGGCCCATTAGCTCTAGCTTCTTATTGGCTAACACTTACATCTTAATTTAACCAATTTGTATTAATCTGTATATCACCATGAAGTTGTGGCCTACCAGCAAAGTTTCAGCACGTCCACGGTATCTCCAGCAGCTCCACGGTGTCTCCCCCTGACTCTGCCCTTCTTCCTCCCAGCATTCGGTTCTGTCTTCCCTGCCTACCTAAGTTCTGCCCTATCAACAGGCCAAGGCAGTTTCTTTATTCATCAATGGCAATCACAGCATACAGAGGGGACTCCCACATCCATGTGTGCTACCACACCCAGCATAGACGTCGAGTGGAAAGGAAGAGGAAGAATTAGGTCACCTGTGTGGCCTCTTGGTTGGTTAGCATGCATTCTCTTTTTCTTTCTTTTTGATGAATCACTGGGAATGGCCTTTATGCGGTTCATAGAACAGCTACACCAAGATTCCCAATTTTGAATGAATGACATGAAATGCACATCCAGCGAGCAAATATTCAGGGTGGAGGTGGAATGGCAGGCAGGTTTGTACACACCAAAGAAGATCACACACTTCTCTTTTGGAGTACTGAGTAGAATCCAATGCCCAGCACCCTAAGAGTCATGTGGTATGTTCAGTTAGTGAAGTGGGGGGGAAGACAAAGTATGCATTGTACCAGAAACTTTAAGAGCTCGTAGCCCTTGTGCATAAAGCCTGATGCTGTTTTCGCTTCCAACTTCTGGAATTATGAAGCATCAAACTGATTTGGAGGTCAGGGCCTTTAACAACTCAGAGGACAGGAGAGATGATGGAAGACACAAGGAAAGTGAGAAACAGTATCATCTAAGGCATTGCTACTCCAGAATAACCGAGCCGATACAGTTGTCCTGCAATGAACGTCAGCATTCGGGGCCCTGGAGTAGAGACCGTGTGCCCAGGAGTTGTGTAGACTGTGGAAGCAGCTCCTGAGCCATGGCTTAGGTTGGGCTTCTGCTGGGTCACCTCTCTTGGTTCCTATATTACAATGTTAACTGTAACTATCCTGCCAGGAAGTCCCTTTCTTGCTCAAGTCACATAAGATAGAATTCTTTTGCTTACAACCCCCAAAATCCTGATATTAATTCTGTTTCATCCAACGGGAATCTATTGATCCCAGTATGCTCATTACTCCCCTAACCACAGGCGGTGCAGTCATATTTAATATTGGAACTCAATAATGAAAAAGAGATACTCCTAATCTCAAGTAATTTGCAATCTCATTAAACAAATGATATGCATACAAATGAAGTCGGGACTAAAAATTAAAAACATGCAACAGTGAAGGCACATGTGTGTTCTTCACCTAGCAGCCTTCGGAAGAAAAGGAACATGTAGATAAAAGCAGGAGGTATATATTTTGATTTCTATGTGCTCCTTTCCACTCGCCAAAATCAAAATCTCGGTTTGAATGACACTTTCTCAGCACAGTGATATGTACCAGTGCCTGGAACACAGTAAGCACTAAGTATTGATGTGTTGAATAACTAAATACACGAATGTGATCAAGGACATGTAGGTTTTGGAGTCAGAGTTTAAGTCTTGGTCTGATTCTTAGCTCCTTGAAGTTTCTGTAATTCTGCAAGTGGATGCTTCCAAATTCCTTGCTGTAGCAAGGCCACCATTCATAATTTCTCAGGAAGGACCAAGGAAGTGGACAGGCGTGTGGTTGAGCTTCAGGAAGTGTGCAACCAACAGAACATAAAGTTGCCTGTTGTGTACTAGCTCCCCAGAATCCACTTCATCTTACCTAGTACGTCCGATGGAAACCAGTGCCCGGCATATCCCATAAGCTGCATACATTGCTAGCTGCTGAGTCTTGATCTAAGGCACCTGCACCTTGTGACAAGTGAAGCTCAGGGAACTGAATTTGTCACAGAGAAAGTCTAGGCTGGCCATTTCTAACGTCTAGCAGTTCTGTGGTTCCTGCTTTTCCATAATAAATACTGAATTTCGGTAATCCTGAGAGCTTCCCAAGTCCCACCTCTACCCTTCTTGCTGAGAATAAAACCTGAGGCTGATGCTGTAAGTCAACTGCCCAGGGTCCTTTTTTTTTTTTTCTCTACTGAGAGACTTTGAGTTTCTTAAGAGCGGAACAGCATGCTACCATAAGATCTATTTCCTAATGTCTCCTAGGACTGGGTAGCCATGTTAGTTCTGGCTAAAGGTACTTTGGGGTAGGAGGTCCTTCTGTCTTTGTGTTGCTTTCATTGGTTAATAAAGAAACTATTTGGGCTTGTTGATAGGGCAGAGCTTGGGTAGGCAGAGAAGACAGAACTGAATGCTGGGAGGAAGAAAGCAGAGTGAGAGAGCCACCATTTAGCGGGCAGAGTCATACATGCTGAATTTTACCTGGTAAGCCACTGCCATGTGCGATACACAGATTAATAGAAATGGGTTGAACTAAGATGTAAGGATTAGCCAATAACAAACTAGAACTAATGGGCCAAGCAGTGATTTAATCAATATAGTTTCTGTGTGATTATTTCAGGGCTAAGCTAGCCGGGAAGCCGGGATGAAAAAGCAGCCCCCTGCAAGAGTACTTGAGCAGAGTATGGGGGCATAAGTAGAGAGTTGTCCTCTCTCCACATAGGTGGGACCTCTGTCTTCTCAGATCCATCCTTCTTTTAGGAGGACTTGGAACACAATAGGAAGGCAGAGGTGAAGTGAACCTCACATACGTGCAGGAACTCCTTGGGGAGAAAGATAAACATCTGTTCGAAACTAGAAACTGGTGGCATTGGGAAGCCACTGTACCTGTCCCAGAAAGCCACTGTTGTTCCACCTTCCAGTTGTACAGGAAATTCTAAACGCTTGATGTAATATTGGTCTAATCGGCATTGACTCAGACTCTCCTATGAGCAAGACTCTATCCCCCACGGTCAGGAGATGGCTGAGAACAACAAAAGACAAGTAAATTACTTTGGAGGTAGAAGAACAAAAGTAAGATAGTTGAATGCATGTTGTGTTGCTGAAAAGGAGACGCATAAGCCACAGGGGATGGGGAGGATGGAAGTCAGGGAGTGGGATACAATTTAAATGGATGGATCAGGAGCACCTCTGGTGAGAGGAGAGGAAGGGAGGATGCCATGAGGGGAAGGCCAGCAAGTGTCTAGACCAGGAGGGAAGATGTAAAGAGGTGGGGGGGGGTGAGGAACAGTCTCAGGTGATGTAGCAAAGGAAGGAAGGATGAGACAGGGTCTAAAAGATGACATCAGGGAGTGGGTAAGAGAGGACCATGTAAGTCAGGGATCCGTAGGCTTCTATAAGAAGATAATAGTCCATATTTCAGGTTTGACGAGACATGGTCTGGGCTGCTACAGCTGCCCCGGTTGCTAGAGAGGAGACCTAGGTCGTGGATGTACAAATGCGTATGGCTGTGTGCCCGGACTTCATTTTCAAAGCAGGTTAGCAGTCAGGCGACCTCGGCTAAGGGACCATAGTCTGGAGATCTGCTAAGGGACCTTAGTCTGGAGATCTGCTAAGGGACCTTAGTCTGGAGATCTGCTAAGGGGCCATTGTCTGGAGATCTGCTAAGGGGCCATAGTTTAGAGATCTGCTAAGGGACCGTAGTCTGAAGATCTGCTAAGGGGTTGTAGTCTGGAGATCTGTTAAGGGGTTGTAGTCTGGAGATCTGCTAAGGGGTTGTAGTCTGGAGATACGCTAAGGGACCTTAGTCTGGAGATCTGCTAAGGGACCGTAGTCTGGAAATCTCCTAAGGGACCATAGTCTGGAAATCTGCTAAGAGACCATAGTTTGGAGATCTGCTAAGGGACCGTAGTCTGGAGATCTGCTAAGGTTTAGATATTGAACCCTGGTGTGTCAGTATTGAAAGGTGGTGTGGAGCCTTTAGGAAGCTCAGTGTAATGTGATTAATTTACAGAGGACACCACCCTCAGGAAATGAATATAGTTCTAGTGGGTATGGGTTAGCACTCATGAGAAGGTTGCTACAAAAGAGCAAGCCTGGCCCCTCCCTGGTTCCTCTGGTTTCTTGTCTTGCCACACATCCTTGTGCACACAGTTCTTACCATGACATCATGCACTACAGCCAGAAAGGCCCTCACCAGAACCAGTGCCACGCTGTTTAGGTTTTCCGTTTGAGTTGAATAACCTCTTTTCCTGAAGATATTCAGAACCGGGTATATTTGTCACGTCAACAGAAAATGGACTAAGACAAATGTTTAGGCTTTGGCTAGTCTTCATTGGGAAGACTTTGAGCATAGTGACATGATAGGAATTGCATCTTAACGGGATCACTTTGTGTGTGTGTGTCCAATATATATGCACGATATATATGAAAGAGAATAGGAAACAAAGACTGGGGAGTGGGGCAGCAGTGGAAAAGAACAGAGGAGAAAATTCGGAAAGCTACTGTAGGATCCAAGGTCATGCCACACAAAATATTTCATTGGCTTCCAACTGGTGAAAGGCTATGACATTGCTACTCAAATGATTTATTCAACCCACGACAGCTCATGCATAGTTAATGCTAACTACCTCCCTTCCAATCCAAAAGAATCCAGAGTATTTAGCAACCCGATTTATCGAGCCAGAACATGAAGAACATAGCATCCGATTGAAACAGCGTGTGTGGTGTGTGTGTGTGTGTGTGTGTGCGCGCGCGCGTGCATGTGTGCGTGTGTGTGCGTGCGTGCGTGTGTGTGTGTTGGGGGGTGTTAAATAGGCAACCTGCAACTGATTAAATTGGAACCGATACAGGACACCAAGATCCATCATTACACACAGCAGCCCAGCCCCAAGTCTAAGTAAATAAGGAATAAAACCTGAATGGGGCCATTTTGTTGGCTTCATAATAAGGCAAATTCATCCCCAGTGCTGAAATTTGGACGGTGGCGGTGGAGTTAATCGTCTCCATTCTATGTCAAAGATTACAGGGATCTTGGGGTCAAGAACGAGCTTTTATAGAGAGTAACCACGTCCACTACAGGGATAACCAAGATGGGGATGCTTCAAGGCTGTCCGCTCGAGAACTTGGTTGAGGAGATGAGATGGTGTGATTGACAGATCTCATGGTCCCGGTCCCATTGCCACCCACCACTGTGCCCACTAGAGGGCATAGATCTTCCCAGTCTGAAGACAGAGGTCCTCCAGGCGGGTGGAGCTTGAACCTGGTTCAGATTAATCATTATTCATTGTGCTGTTATGCTAATCATGAAGTTCCCATTCCTCTGGGTTCACCTGGTGTCCAGGAGAAAAAGTCTCTCAGGGGCTGTTCTACGGGGAGTGTAACAGTGGAGATGGATACAGTCCCTCTGGTGTGCTCTGAAACCCATCACTGGTATGTTACTGTTGGGCCAAAATTATCTCAGGGCCTGCACCTCGAGGCCTATAGGACAGAAAAAAATCATGACTCATGTTTGAGTGAGGATGAGACAGCAAAAACTAGGTAGACGCCCCTCCAGCCAGAGGGAGGGTTTGGCTGCCTCTCATTGGATGGAGGTACCCCATGTCACTTGACCTATACAAGCAGATGCTCACAGTAATAAACGGAGTTCCTGCTTTGACTATTGTCCTGCATTGTGGGGCTGCAGAATGGGCGGATAGTGCACTCACCTTCCCCTGGGGAATAAGGGGACTCAGGAAGCCTAGCATGTTACCTGGTCTACTTCCAGGCCACCACTGAGCATGACAGAAAGCCTAACGATTCCAAGAACACTGGGGAAAACAAGTAGTTGAGTAAGAGAATTCATTTGCTTCTGGAAAGCATTGGTGAGATAATTAGAGAAAATAAGCCCTCAGCTTTGGTCATGTGGTCCATCCACATTCCTGGAGAGAAAACAGTATTAATTCTCATCAAAACCACTCTGGACCGTCCAGGCTGGGATCCCTCTAGAAAACAACAGTGAGAGCCGTACTAGGGACCCAGTGCTAGGGCTTCTCAGCACACGTGAAACACTTTGGCCTGAGCTGACATAATATTTTAAGCCCAAAGTTGGTCTCTCTGTGACTGTCAACTAATGATGGCCCATGACAGGTACTGATCACACTTTTATGGCACGCCCTGCTCCAGCTCGCCATGGAGACTTTCATTTCATCAACAAATGTGTGCTAGGATGGTGGGGACCATCATCCTAGATGAAGAAATTGGGGCTCGGAAAAGTCAAGTAAACCGATAACCGTACACAGCTGTGAAATTATGAAGCCAGAATAAAAATCCCAGTACTTTGAACCCGAAGCCAGCTTTCTTCGTCATTGTTTTCTGTGATGATATTTTATTTGTACTTTAATCCCAGCATTTGGGAGTCACACACCTTTAATCCCAGCACTCGGGAGATGGAGAGAGGAATATATGGCGGGAGGAAACAGGCGCTCATTGTGTTCAGTCTGAGGATTCGTAGGGACAGGCTCGCCCCCTTGGTCTGAGGATCCAGGAGAGGTAAGAACTAGTGGCTGGCTGCTCTGCTTCTCCGATCTTTCAGCGTTAACCCCCATATCTGACTCAGGGTTTTTATTATTAGACCAATTAAAATTCATGCTACAACTTTCCTCTTCTTCAAGACTTTTGTTAATAAATAAAAGGACAGGTAACATGGGAAGCTCTGCAAACATCTTTGTTGAAACTAGCCTACTCTGCTACTGGAGCACAAGGCAGACAGTGAGGCAGAGCGGCTCTGCTCCAATAAAATTGTACTTTAGGAAAACATCCAGTTGGCTGAGGGTGTGGTTCGGTCGCGAGAGTCCCGGCCCAGCATATACAAAGCGTGGACTTTGATCTCCAGTGACAGCCAAATCAGGCATGACAGTGCACCACTTTATCCCTGGCGCTGGGGAGCTGGAGGCAGGAGGGTAAGAAGGTTAAGGTCATCTTCAACTATACTGTAGTTCTGAGGATGTCCCGAGATTCCTGAAAGCCCCATCTCTAAACAGAATCAAACCACATAAAATGAAATAAGACAGGAAGTGAGTCTGACTGGGCCTGTGGGCCACTGTTGGCTGACCTTCCATGGTGACATCACTCCTTTGCTTCTTATCGGCTCCTCCCCATGGGCTGTGTAACATCTGCTACAACAGCACCCAGCCCGCATAGGATGCAGAATCCAGGGGACCCCCGTGTCTTGGCGACAGCAATGAAGGACCGCCCACAGGGAGTCTACTGATTATCTCCATCAGTTCACTTTGACAGGCTCCTTCTCATTCCTGGATAGAACCTTAGCCATGGGCTGCACAGTATTGTCTGTATCTGCTTGTAGGTGGAGCCATGCGTAGTGATGGTGACATACAGATCTGCACATGTATGTATTCGTTATGTTTAACCTTGTCAACTCGATCAGACCCAGGCATACAAAAGCACATGTCTGTTGACGGGATTTTTAGAGACAATTGGCTCATGAGTGTGTTTTTTAACTTAATGTTTTAACTATCGAAGGGTTTAAATTGTGGATAGATTATCAGGAAGTGGCGGTTCTGTGGAAGTCGGGTGTGCCCCTGAAGGGAATTCCTTGGCCTTCACCCCTTCTTCGGTGACTCCTCTTTGCTTCCTGGTTCCCACACAGTAAGCATCTCTGCTCCCAACCACCTCCCTCTGTGAGATTTCACCTTTACCACAGGCCTCAAAGCAAGGGAGGCGGCTAACCACGGACTGAGACGTTTGGTGTTGTCGACCACAATCTTTCACATCTTAAACTCTTTCTCGGGTATTTGTAACAGCAATGACAAAGGTAACAGGCCAGCAGCGCACGCCTTTAATCCCAGCACTCGGGAGGCAGAGGCAGGTGGATCTCTGTGAGTTCGAGACCAGCCTGGTCTACAAGAGCTAGTTCCAGGACAGGCTCCAAAGCCACAGAAAAACCCTGTCTCGAAACCCCCCCCCAAAAAAAGTAATAGGCCTGCGCTGAAATCTTCGTAAGGAAGTGATCTCATCACTATGCCACTCCCCTGGTTTCCCCCAGGTCGGGTGGCACCGAGGTGACTGTATTTCAGAGAGCTGGTTATACGGGAGCTTGGGTGTGAGATGTCTGAATGAGGTTCTGTGTGGCACTCTGTTGGTGGCGAAGCTGTTGTTCGCCGCCTTCAAGGAAGAGGAGGATGGCAGGGAGGAGAGGAAGTCTTCAAATACAAAGTCAGACTGGTGTGGTGAGCTTCCCCAGTAAAGGAAAGCAAATACACCAAGTCCTGAGACAGGACGATTGGCCAGTGTGACTGGAGCACAGGGGAGATGGGGAAGGGCAAGCTGAGCTTGGAGTTGTTGTCTGGGACCCAATAGGGATGGCTTTGCAGTGATTTTACTCTGGATGCCACTAACCTTCGAAAGTATTGCTTTCTTTTAAAAAAAAAGTATTACTGGTGTGTTTATGTGTGCATGTGTGTGTGTGTGTGTGTGTGTGTGCGTGCGTGCGTGTGCCACAGTGTACACGGGGAAGGCAGAGGACAATTGTGGGTAGTCAGTTGTTTTCATCTACTGTAGATTCCAAGGCTCCAGCTCAAGTCTTCAGGCCTGCCTGGTAAGTGATTTTCGGGAGCGAGCCATTTCCTCCACCCCCAACGCATTGCTTTCTAATTGCGTCTTAATGCAGCGGTAAATTGGTAGAAAGGGGAAAGTTTCCATTTGGTTGTTTCCTTAGAGTTCAAGCAACCGCAGTCCTGGATCTCATCCTTCTCACCCCTCCACCCCCTGTGCCGCCCGGCTTCCCCGTTTCTGTCAGTACGGACGGTCCCCTGGAATCTGGGCGCGGTGTGGGATTTGCTTTAACCGAAGGCCCACCAGGAATGGAGTGCCAGCAGACGCTTGATGAACTCATTTCACGCCACCTCCAAAGTCTCTCCCGCCTCCTTAGAAGAAAGGCACCCACCAGAATGAAGAGTCAGCCACCTCATTCAAGGCCATCATGGCTCGGCCAGTAGCCAATGATGTCATCTGTGAGCGAGCCTGGCCAGATCAGCAGAGCCTACCAGCTGAAGTCCAGCTCACCACAGCCGTGTGAGTGAGCCCAGCTCAGTCCAGAGTGGCCGAACCAGGCAAAGGGGTGAGCAAATATTTATGGTGATGTCACTGAGGTTTCGTGGTCGGTTATTAGGCAGCCTTGTAGTAGCAATGAAGATAACTGATTCACGTCTTAAACTGTTCAAATATAAACTCTTCTAACCTCAAAATTAAAGAGCCCAGATGGTTTCTGAGATGCATGAGTCTCTTTAGCATGGACTCTGGATACCTAGAGGCTTGGAGATTGACCTGTTCTTTATCATCTATGCTAGTATTCTGGGTCTTAGTTAGGGTTACTATTGCTATGGTGAAATACCGTGACCAAAAGCAACTGAGGCAGTTCCATATAACAGTTCATATAACATATAACAGTTAACATATAACATATTTAACATGTAACAGTTCATATAACATGTAACGGTTAACATATAACATGTAACAGTTCCATATAACAGTTCATATAACATACAACAGTTAACATATAACATATATAACATGTAACAGTTCCATATAACATATAACAGTTAACATATAACATATATGACATGTGACAGTTCCATATAACATATAACAGTTAACATATAGCATATTTAACACGTAACAGTTCCATATAACAGTTTATCATCAAAAGCAGTGAAGACAGGAACTCACACAGGACAGGAACCTGGAGGCAGGAGCTGATGCAAAGGCCTTGGAGGAGAGCTACTTCCTGGCTTAGTCCCATAGCTTGCTCAGCCTGCTTTCTTATAGAACCCAGGACCACCAGCGCAGGGCTGGCACTATCAATTTCTAATTAAGAAAACGCCCTGCAGGCTTGCATACGTCCAATCTTACGGAGGCATTTTCTTAACGGAGGCCCCCTCCTCTCAAGTGACTTTAGCTTGTGTTAAGTTGACCTAAAGTTAGCCGGCACGTTTTGTGTGTGTCTGCTACTTATTATCTACATCAATACTTTGTGCTGTGTGTGTATATATGTGCACTCACGCACACACGTGTGCACATACCCTTATGTATGCATGCATATAGAAGTCATGGTCTATGTCAGGTGCCTTGTTGGTCACTCTCCACCTTATCTTTTGAGATACAGTCACTCAGTTGTAGCTCTCAACTTGCTTAGGCTGTGAGGCCACCAAGCTGAGGCCACCATGCTTCATGGATCTGCCTGTCTCTGCAGTGACAGCTGCTCACTGCTATGCCCAGTTTTTTAACATGAGTGCTGGGAAGAAAACTCAGGTCTCTGTATGTTGGGACCATTTGGACTCCTGGCTTCCAGCTGCTCTTCCCTGCTAGAGATCTTTACTTTCCTTCTGATTCGAGTTACTAAAAGCTGTGTCAAAGTTGTTTACCAGCTCTGTGTCAAGAGCACGTGTTGCCTTGACCTTGAGGATCAGAGGATGAGGTTTTCACCTGTTGGCCCACCTGACTGTTGGATATATAAGCCTCCATGGTGCTATTGAATAAAGGGCTTCTTACCAGTGACTAGAGGTCCATGTCTCTGTCTCTCTGTGTGTCTTTGTATGTTTCAACCTCCAGCCCCTAGCCCGAAGCAGCTCGGTAACTGTATGGTAGCGCACAGAGCACAGACAGGCGTTTGTGCACAGCATCTATAATTAGGCAGCAAATATTTCACCAACTGAGCCACCTCCCCAGGCCCCATATGTCAATACTTATATAAGTTATGTCCTCTCTGAACCCCAGTTCCTTTATTCATAGGACACGTTTAAGGATCATGTCTACCCCGCAGGGCTTGTAGGGAGTATCAGCCGGGAAACACTTCGTCGACGTTAAACATGCCCTGTGATGTGTACTGATAGCCATCAGTTTGCATGCACAGAGAGCACAGCCTAACAGCAAGGGACACTGAACCATCTCCTAACCGTGCACCTTAAGAGACAAGACACAAGAACAGGCGTAGGGCCTTGCATCCAGGTTGCATTCCTGCTGGCAAGCTGTCACAGAGGACCACCCCTCACCCGGAATATAATGGGCTGGCTGTAAACCATTTTTCAGGTGCTAGATCGAAAAGGAAAAGCCAGAAGCTAAGAAAAGTGCCTGGCTGAGTGTCATCTGTGGGCCAGAGGGCATCATCCATCCAGTACAAGGAAGCATCACTCA
Source organism: Dicrostonyx torquatus (assembly GCA_028555095.1). Classification (NCBI taxonomy): domain Eukaryota; kingdom Metazoa; phylum Chordata; class Mammalia; order Rodentia; family Cricetidae; genus Dicrostonyx; species Dicrostonyx torquatus. Next base: position 1,840,754 of record JAQHUG010000261.1, on the reverse strand, counting down.
GGACTGGTTCTCCTTGTCAGACAGAGCTCCCGGGCTGGCCATGCTGATTGTGCTAGTCAGGAGGGGTAATTGCTCCTCTCTTTTCCCTGGGAAGCTGTGCCTGGGCTCCCTGCTCAGCTCACAAAGCCCACCTCTACAGCGCATCCTCGGAATACAAAGGTCCTGGGCTCTTACCTCTGCCATCACTTCTCTCTTGTCCTCCACTCACAGATCAGGAGCACTGGCCTCCACATTGCTTCCTGGCTCTCCAATAATCCCAGTTCCATAGATACCTTTCAGTTTTAAAAAAACTGACAACCACCAGGTGATGGTAGTGCAAGCCTTTAATCCCAGCACTCGGGAGGCAGAGGCAGGCGGATCTCTGTGAGTTCGAGACCAGCCTGGTCTACAAGAGTAGTTCCAGGACAGCCAGGACTACTACACAGAGAAACCCTGTCTCAGAAAACAAAAAAACAAACAAACAACAACAACAACAACAAACTGACAACCAGGTCAACTTTTAACAACGAGGCTCCCAGTTAGCAAACTCTGGGGTGGAGAGGGTTGTTATGCTCTGTTTGTGTGGAGATGCAGCCTGACTGACTTCCTGGATATAATAGTCAAACATGGTAGAGCCCAGAAAACCAAAGTACCCTGAAGTGCACCTAATGCCAGCTGCAGGCTGGTTTGGGAGGTACCTGTGGCTTTGCTATGCTGAGGCTCCTGGTTCCGAACATCAGAACATCATTAGCAAGGAGCACAGAAGAGCTTTCGGGAGATGGTAGCTCTCTACCGGTCTGTATCTTGGAGTAGCTGCTAAGCTTCCTTCCATGAGCATCTATTTCTGAGGCTCTCATTTATTTTTCTTAGTCTCTGCATCCATCATTGTGCTGGTCTCCTGGTAGCTATCAGGGAACTCCACACCACACACCACACACCCCAGTCTAGGTGTTCCATCCTCCTGAGCTCTATGTGGTCTTGGCAGCCTGCAAGGCCCTGCTTCGAGGAACTGAAGGTAGGGAACGCAAGACCCAACTACCAACACCGAAACTTCAACTTATCCTTTGGTGCCCCTGTATTCGTGCTTACATACGTGTGTTCGTGTGTATGTGTGTTCGTATGTGTGTGTGTTCATCATGTTAGGCATCTTTTCAATCACTCTTTACCTTAGTGTGTGTTTGTGTGTGCACATGTTTTATACATATGTATGTGGGTATACAGGTTTTTATATGTGTGTATTTTTCGCATGTGTATGCATTGGTTTGTGGAGGTGAGTGGTTCATGGGTAGCTTCCTGTATTGT
>JAQHUG010000261.1:1806521-1832411 GCA_028555095.1 Dicrostonyx torquatus | reverse complement strand
TGACAGAAGAGGGCACCAGATCTCATTACAGATGGCTGTGAGCCACCATGTGGTTGCTGGGAATTGAACCTCTGGAAGAGCAAGCAGTGCTCTTAACCACTGAGCCATCTCTCTAGCCCCCCCTCACCTTGTTCTTTTTCTGACAACATGAAAAGGCTTCAGCAAAGACAATATTATTGCATGAGGCAGAAAGACACTGTACCCGTCTGGAAAGAATTCTGAGCCCTGTGATTGGACCCTGGATAGAGAGTTCTGGACATGAAGGACCACCTCCAGCTCAGATAATGAAGACAGTGGCCACTCTAAGTGACCTTCCCAGATCCTGGGACCTTGGGGCATGTGGGAGTCTTCAGTAAGGTTCAAGATTAAATTTCTCACATTCCAGTGGAAATCAGAGTATGGTGTCATAATTGCACTGATTTAAAGGAAAAATTAAATTGGTGAATAGCCATTCACATCCATTAAACTGTACCAAAGTATAGACTGAGAATTTTCAAGCCGAGGGTTTTTTAATATAAAAATAGTATTCAAATAGGCAGAGGACATTTGTTACCATTGGTATATGAAATCTTATAAATGCAAAGCCTTGTGCATTACACACCAGGGAAGGGGTTTTCATAATAAGACAAAGGCCCTTTCCCTTCATCTTCCAGGCATTGAGGGCTCTTTGTAAAACCCATGCAATCTCAGATTGTGAAGTTGAATTAGAAGTAATGTTTAAATTATGCAGGTTCCCAGCTGTGCTGTGATGTTTGCACACTTTCTAGGAAATGACTAATTATAATTAGTGCTTAAATACAAAAGAGGTGTTGTCATTAAGAGAGAAGAGTACGGGCTATTTTCACCATCTTAGGCTGGAGCTGCCGGCTGAAGGGCAGGAAGGGAACGGATGCTGGTACCCACACTCCAGGCGAGAAGATGGATTTAGATGTCTGTGGGTCATGGGAGGACACCAGACACGGAACAGGTCCCAGCATTAAACATCTGATGTCGGGTAGTCACCGACAGGAATGTAGTGAGGAGGAGGGGCTCCAGCTGAGCCATCCCCAGAGCTGGGCTTCTCAGGTCAGTCTGTTACTGCCTGTGGGAGGTCATTTAGCTTCTCCAATGGCTTGATTTCCTGAATTACAAAGTAGAGCCAACAGTGACTGTGCAGAATGTCAAGTTTTCTCACTTTCTCCACCTCTTATTTTAAAAATTCCGTACATAGATACAATGTATCTTGTTTTTATTTTTCCCCAATTCCCTCCCTTCCACTCCCCCCTTCCCAGCCTCATGTATTCTTTATTATTATTATTATTATTATTACAGGAAAATTTTACATTTACTCCCCTTGTTCCCGGCCCTCCCGCTCCCCCACCCCACCCCACCGCCCCCCCCCTGCTTCCTTAAGATGGGGCAGGATACCCTGCCCTATGGGAAACCCTCATGTATTCTTTAAAAAAAAAAAACTAAGTTCAATTAGTGCAACCTATGTTTTTATTTTATTTTATGTTTTTTGTTATTTTGTGGGTATGTGGGGGGTCATTCACTGAGACCCCAATGACAAATTTCCCCTCTCCACAGAAAAATGACTCAGCTGTCATTAACTCCTCACTAGGAGTAGGCCACTGGGGGTCCCTCCCTTCCTCTGTGCTGAAACTTGTAATTCCCTTGCTCATGTGGAGGTCTTGTGTGTGTAGCCCCAGGTACTGTGGATTCATCTGTGTAATAGCCACATTGTGTCCAGAGACAATAGTCCTCCCATCCTCTGGTTCTTGTATTTTTTTTATTCCCTGTTCCATTTTGTCCGCTGAACCTTGGAAAGGGTGGGATGGAGTGGTAATAGAGATATTCCACCTACCAGTGAGTACTCGGGGTTGCTTATTCTTAGCCACCATTTTTTGGGCGCTTGTAAGGTGCCAGTCCTTAGGCTGGTCCCTGTGATCTGGAAGGTTCTGTAGAAAAACAAAACCTTCCCTTCAGTGCTCTTCTGGCTTCCGTGCTGTTTTTAAAAGCACGTGGGTTTACCAACTGACCGCTTTCAACAGACAGGCTTTTTTCATGAGAGACAAGACCCAGGTCTTGTCCACGGCTAACTGTCACACCCTCGGTGGTTCTCATCCTGTCTGGACATTGCAGACGTTGGAAAGACATTTGGAGAAGGGAAGATAGAGGCGTTGACTTGTATCGAAAGACTGATTTAAATGCATTAGTGTTGCCTCATCTGCATCATAAAGTCTTTGAGGACGGGAAGAGCCTGACATTTCTTCTGGCATTTACTGAGGTGCCCAGCAATTCTGAGCATGTAATTACTCCTGTGTTCCCATGAATAATTATCGAGCCCCTCCTAGGAATAAGGTACAAGGCCGTAGCACTGACAGCGTGCTGTCTCTTGGGAATGATGTGGGGAAAGACAACCAGCTTGTTAATGAAGCATCAACCCAGTCAGTATTCAAGCACAGTGAAAAGGAGAACATAGGGAAAAGCCCAATCTCCAATTGCTCCCCCCCCCCACCATGACTTCTTCATTCTCAGAATCCTGGTTTAACTTGGAGGCCATAGCCCCACTTCCTAGTGATTTCCATAATGTACTTGATTCGGATTAACTGTTCTGACCCCTCCTGTTTCCTCCTTATCAGTGATCAGACTGGATGGTCATGTGACCCAGTCTGGCCAATAGGCTACAGGGATCTGCCAGTGGGCTTCTGGGAATAATGTTCCTCCCTGTTAAAACAGAAAACTACTTAAGAGAGGAAGAAGTCCACTTGCTTTGTCTTTACTGCTTAGATGTGCTCCTGTGACAATATGATACTGTTGTGACAGCTAGACAGCTGTCTGTGACATTAAGGAAACATTGTTGACACCCTGGTGTTGGGCTGTATGTATCCATTGGACAATGTTTCCTTAATGTCACTGTCCATTGGAATCTAAAGAAGAACTTCCTTACTTTCCTCTTTGTTTTTGTTTGGTTTGATTTTACTTTGCTTTTGTTTATCAAGACAGGATCTCACTATGTAGCTCTGGCTTTTCTAGAACTAGGTATACTAGGCTGGCCCCCAACTCACAGAGATCCACCTGCCTCTGCCTTCTGAGAGCAGAGATTAACAACGTGTGCTGCCAAACCCAGCTTCCTCTGTGTCTTGAGAAGACAGATAAAGAGAAGGTGAGGGACAAGCTATCGTCACGGATGTGCCTGTGGTCTCGGGGCCACTTTAGGCAGCTTTAGCACAAGTTACAGACAGCGTCTTGAATAACGAATTGCTGCATGTGACACTCAGCTTCCAGAAAGTCTCACAAGTCTGCTGGGCGGTGGTGGCACACGCCTTTAATCCCAGCACTCGGGAGGCAGAGGCAGGTGGATCTTTGTGAGTTCGAGGCCAGCCTGGTCTATAAGAGCTAGTTCCAGGACAGGCTCCAAAGCTACAGAGAAACCCTGTCTCGAAAAACCAAAAAAAAAAAAAAAAAAAAAGTCTCACAAGTTTCCCAAACAGATGAGCTGTCCTTCCTCCTCCTCAGGATGGCATGAATAAAGGGAAGCAAAAGAGACCACAACTGATGGAAGGAAGTATCAAGAAAAAACCTGGGCACTCCCTCTCATCAGCTACGACATGACTGAGTCTCATGCCCCTACATGTTACTAACCTCAGCATTGCCTTCAAAACTCTCGTTACATGAGGCTCAGAAACCCCTAATATTAAAGCTACCTTCTGTCAGGGGTGCTGTTCACTGTGACCAAAACGGCCTCACTGGTTCAAGCTCCTGAGAAAAGCAGAGGATGCTGGGAGGAACCATGCCAAAGGGAACTTATTCTGACTTGGCGAGGGATGGAAAGGGAAGCATCTATAAATTCATGCCACTTTACCTGACCCGAAAGGATAGGAGAGAAAAGCTTCACAGACAAAGGAAACAGCGTGGGAGAAGATCTGGCAACATCAAAGACAGGCCAGTGTGGCTGAAGTGAGCTCTGTGGGAGAATTCATGAGATGTAATGCTGGGGAGAGGCAGGTGTTGAATCTTAGCTTTATAGATGGGATGGAGCAGTGGGGTTTTCAGGGAACAAGCAATGATATGGGGTTTTGCAAATAAGAATGCTCATTAATGTGGCACAAATAATAAAAACCCAGAGACAGATATTGGGGTTCAACCTGAAGATCAGAAAAACAAAACAGTCAAGCCACTAGAAAAGTCTCACCTTTAAGAAATCCTCAGTCTGAAAGAGAAAGAGTCCCTGTCTCATTCCACCTTATATTCCTCTCTAGTGCTGGGATTAAAGTCATGTGACTCCCTAGGGCTGGGATTAAAAGTGTGAGCCACTACCACCTGGATCTGTTTCTGCACTGATCTTGTGTAGCCCAGGGTGGCCGTGAACTCACGAGCTCCATCTGCCTCTGTCTCCCAAATCCTGGAATTAAAGATGTAGAACTCCTGATGGACGGTGGTGGCGCACGCCTTTAATCCCAGCACTCGGGAGGCAGAGGCAGGCGGATCTTTGTGAGTTCGAGATCAACCTGGTCTACAAGAGCTAGTTCCGGGGCAGGCTCCAAAGCCACAGAGAAACCCTGTCTCGAAAAACCAAAAAATAAAAATAAAAAAAAAATAAAGATGTAGAACTCCGCTGCCTGGCCTCTAGTGGCTTAGTTTTACTTTCTGGTCTTCAGGCAAGCTTTATTTATAAAACATAAATAGAATATCACTATACACTAAAGAGGGACCAGCATATGTGAGTGGTCAGGAATGGAATCCCATTCTCATTCTGTCTGGCAGTGGACAGACGGCATCATCAATAACTGGCTCGACAGGGAGTTCTAGATTCAGAAAAGCCCCTCAGAGCTGTTGCAAGCTAGGCCAAAATAGCAGAAACACTCTACCCCCACACAGAATTATCATAGCCTATAGCTTCCTGGGGTGGGTGGTACCAAGCTCATATCTTGAAGCCATGTTTTGAGCATTGTATCTTGTGCCCTCTAGAATGTTAAGCAGCCATCTTAATCTTTGGTTAATCTGCCAAAACTAATCTTTGGTCCTTATGGATCAATGGCACCATCCCCTTCCGCTGTGACAATCGAAAATGTTCTAGACATTACCAGATGTCTTCTGGGGACAAAATTACGGCTTTAACTTAAAATATCTGGAATTGATTAAAGACAAAACACATCGTATGAAAAGCACATACTTTGGATCAAGTATTCAATGATCCCTGAACTTCTGTTTGGGCTAGGGTGGGGTCTGAGTTTTGTTGAAAGCATGGTGACGTCACAGCGGGAAGGGAGGATGAGACCTACAGTGAGACCTGTGTGCAGGAGCAGACACAGCGTCCACCTGCCCTCTCACCTTTACTCATCAACGATTGAAGTGTACCTGGTGAGTTCTGTGAATCAATCAATCAAGATCACGGTCACCATGTCTTCCCACCTTCTTCCTAAGCAAGCTCGTTGCCTTCCTTTCTGATCTTTTCTTTGGGAAATTTTTGCCAAAACTAATCCAGATATTGTCTTCCTTCAGAATTCTCCACCCAACTTTTAACTCTTTGGATCAGGCCTAGCATATGTTTCCTAGGTCTGAATTAATGTCCATCATGCTAACCTCTGGCCCTGTAAAGGATTCATCATGGCCCAGTGGGCGTTTTTCTCTTCTGAATCTTTACCCATGTGGCAGGATGGAGCTGCCCGAATTGGAAGCCTGAGAGCAGAGACATTGGGACATGGGATCCTGGGTTCTGTAGGTGATGTCAAATGATCCTGGGTTCTGTAGGTGATGCCAAATGAGGATTTTAGGGTCTCTTCCATCAACCAATAACTGTTCTCTCGTCTTCTGAGGAGCCACTCCTTAATGAATGCTGCTAAGAACGTTCTGTAAGACAGCCTCTGGGGTCACTATGGCCATACAAGGGGAACTAGTGGGCAGGTCAATATCTCCTGGTCATGATGTCTGGGTCAGCAGTGACCATGCGGACTCAGATGAAATAATCACGTTCAGAGTTCTTTGTTTCTGAGCACAGTTGATATCTCTTATGACCAAGGTCTAGAAACCTGCCTATGGATCTTAATTATGCTTGGCCAACTATTCCATATTTCTCCTCATCTCAGGCTTTTTTTTTTTGCTTTTAATTTTCTAAAAGAGATCAAGGGCTGGAGAGATGACTCAGTTGGTAAAGTGCTTGCTTCAAAATCATAAGGATCCAAGTTCAGCACCAGAACTTGCATAAATAAAGTGCGTGTGGTAATATATGATTGTAATCCCAACAACTGAGAGGTGGAGATGGGTATAACCCTGGGGTTCCCTGTCAAACCAAGCCTGTCTACTGGGTAAGAGATTCTGCCTCAAAAATCAAGGAAGTTAAATCCTAAGGAATGACATCCTGTGCCATCTTTTGGTTTCCATATGCACACGATACACAAACTGGTATGCGTGTGTGTGAAAAAAAAATGAGTAGGTTTCTGTTACTTACAGGGGAAAATTCCTGACCAACATAGACTTTCCAAGTCTTGGTCCTCATAGCTGTATGATGTCAGAGGCTGGAACAGCAAGGACAATTCTAGCCACTCATTCACGTGGTCATGCTGTAACCTACAAGTCTGCTAGTCCAAGATGGTACAGTAATAAGGAAGGCTGTAATTTAATGAGTTAGAGTCTTGGGTTCAAAATCACAGCTTTCCTTCTCTGTGATAATCAGCAGTCAATTTCTTGATCCCCAGTTTTCTCATATCTTCAAGTAGAGGTTAAAATATCTATAGCAATTTGTTGTATGACATAGCCTATTTCAACAGCATCCAGTCTAGCATATTACAGGCATTTATTTTATATAATAGTTCAAAATGTATATAACATATGCGGGAAGATGAGGGAATTCACCAGGTCACCTGTCTGTATAAGGATTCAGAGTCACCGAATTCCCTTGAAGAAGTGAGGAATTTATACCTAGTCAGAAAAATGGTTTAGTTTGGCTCACGGTTTTGAGGGCTTTAGCCTATAATTGCCTGGCCTCAGATATTTATGTATGTATATACATACGTGTGTATGTATGTATGTACATGTGTGTGTATGTATGGTGTGACTTGGGCAGTATATGGAGCCGCTGGCAGTGGGACCAGAATATAACCCTAATGCATGAACTGAGTTTGTGGAGTCAATTCTCTATGGAGAGATATGGGGTAGGAGACTTAGCCCTGCTCCATGAGCTGATGGGACAGACTTACAGACTTAATTGACTCCCCAGGAGAGACCTTATCCTCTCTGAGGAGCAGATGGGACATGGGGTGGGAGGAAGATGGTAGGAGCAGAGGATAGAGGAGGGAGGGGGAACTGGGATTGGCGTGAAAATGAATAATGTTATGGTAGGGTTGGTATGCTTAGTTAAGCAGAGAAAATTTAAAACAATGTGGTGTAGGCGGTCCTTCTGTTTATGTGTTGCTTTCATTGGTTAATGAATAAAGAAACTGCCTTTGCCTTTTGATAGGGCAGAACTTAGGTAGGCGGGGAAAACAGAACTGAATGCTGGGAGGAAGAAGAGCAGAGTCAGAGACACCATGAATCCGCCGCCGGAGATAGACATACTGGATGGTAGGCCACGACCTCGTGGTGATACACAGATTAATAGAAATGGGTTAAATCAAGATGTGAGAGTTAGCCAATAAGAGGCTAAAACTAATGGGCCAAGCAGTAATTTAATTAATACAAATTCTGTGTGGTTATTTCAGGGCTAAGCTAGCCAGGTGGCCTGGATGAAAAATCGGGCCCTCCTTACAACAACAATTCATATTAAATTATGAATTTCATATTAAAATATGAAACATAATAAAGATCAGGAAAGAACAAAAGCTTTGCTCTATTTTCCAGCTGGCTTAAAACATGATCACCCTGCCCCATCATCTTCTGTGCTGTGATTCAGGTGTGTGCCCACCGTGCCTGGCAGCCCAATTCCTTCGGAGTCTGTGGTGTAGCTGTACATCAGGGCACAGGTCTATCACAGGCCAAATACCACTCTTCTCATGACCAGGACACAAAGGAGAGGGGAACCAGGGATCCTTTGGTCCCTGCAGTGATACGATGACAATGACTTAGAGATCTCTCAAATGTATGCTACCCACCAATAATACATCCCAAGGAGAGGAATTATCCACTGCATGACCTTCGGGAGATGCTTAAGATTCAAACTTGGGCACCATCCATTACCAAATAAGGGTCAGAAAGGGTTGTCATTAATTTAAGTGGTTTTTTTTTTTTGGTTTTTCGAGACAGGGTTTCTCTGTGGCTTTGGAGCCTGTGCTGGAACTAGCTCTTGTAAACCAGGCTGGCCTCGAACTCAAAGAGATCCGCCTGCCTCTGCCTCCCGAATGCTGGGATTAAAGGCGTGTGCAACCACTGCCTGGCTTAATTTAAGTTTACTTAAGTAAAATATTCTCAGCGTTTCAAAACCCTTCTTCCAACATTAGCGATATTCGTTTGTCAGCAAGTTACACTGGCTTAAGATCATAGGGACTTATTCTTCTTTCAAACATCAAATTGGACTCTACAATGCTATCAAGAGCCTTGAATCTTCCCAGCTGTCTGCTAAAAGCATTCATAAATATGCGACTTATCTTCATAGTCCCAGCCCAGCTGCTACACCTCTAAATCGTCATGTCTATCCTCCCCAGCCAGGAAGAAGTGATAGCTTTGTCAGAAAAATAAAAGCTTTCACAGTGACAGCCAAAATGGTTTGCGTCCAAATATACCTACAGGAACTCCAAGGATTGATTTTTTTTTCTGGACATAATACCACCCCGAAGAAAGTCTGAGATCTGCGATCTTTAATAAGAGAAACAGAGTAGTGTTTGTAGGAGGCTACCAGTGTTTGTTCTGCTTTTGGCCTTAACTTGGCAGCTAGATTTGCAAAGCCTAATAGGACCTCACCCCATATAGCCTATCAAACTCTTAGCTATAGATAAGAAAATTAAGTTTATCAATTTAGCTATTGAAGCTATCAATTGAATTTATCAATTCAGTTACTAATTCAACAATTTATCGAGTAATGAGACGAGGAACAGGGTAAAGGGTAAGACATGATTTCTGCATTGAAGAGAACCCTACAGATAATGGAAAAGAAAGATAAAAATTAATTACCACAACATACGTGTTCAGAGAGCCAGAGGATTATGGCCTAGGAAGTGACAGTGACTCTGTCTAGGCAGGTAAGTCACAGGAAGCTTCACAGTAGAAGGGACTCTTGGCCTTGGGTCTGTACAAGTGAGTACATAGTTTAGTTATCATAGGCTAGGCTACACTGTGGTAATGAGCAATCCCTAAATCTAAAGGTATTAACACAAAGGCTTCTTTTAATATAAAATAGAATATACACATCTGGTTTCTGTGTTTTGGTGACTCTGAAGACCCAGGATCTGCCAGCCACTCTCCCTACTGTCTCCCTTGAGATGCCAGCATCCTCTCCAGATGCTCTGAGCTCTACTGCGTTGACCACCACACTGTGTGACTTGGAGCGTATGGAGGATCATGAACCCTAAACTGAACGACATCACCTTTAAGTGTCCCACTCTGCTTGCATTGCGTTGGACCAATCACATGATCCAACATTAATGCAATGGATGCAGGGAAACAGGAACCCCCACTGGGGAACAGTTCTGCAGTATGCCAGTGTTACACTGATTTGAGTCAGCTAGCCATCTCTACATGGTTACGAGGTAAAGGAAGGAGATAAAATGTTTGAGAAAGAGGAAGGGGTTCCTGCAAAATCCTGAAAATATGGTTTATCGAAGCCACAAAGTGGATAACACCGTGATTCGGTTTCAGATTTTGATGGAGGTAGGAACAGGGCCTAAAGAAGGGACTGGAGAAAGTAGATACATTGGATCGGGAAGGTCCTTGAAGGATCTTCAATTTGCCCTCGTCTTATAGGCAATAGGATGATAGAGGAGACATTTTTTATATGAGAAAGACTTGAATGGATAGAGGAGGACAAACTAGGGAAAGCAGACACTGCAAAGGAAACCCATTTGAGAGACAGGAGCAAAATTCTCAGACAGACATGACGGAAGCTTGCCACAGGGCAATAGAGAGAAACTGGGGGCAGACTTTGAGAAATATGGAGGCAGATTATTTCTGCACACAGCAAGCTTGGGGCAGAGATGGGAAAGTGGACAATGGTTCAGTGTACACCATTCAAATAGAATTCTGTCCTTCATCCCTTATTTCCTGCTATGGTGACCTACAGGTACAACTACAGGAAATCTACTTCATGTGACAAAAGTAACTGTCTAGACGCCGAGAGGCTTTGTGCATGTCAGAGATGGGCCGTGAGGGAGGGACAGGGAATGTGGAAAGAAGGTGTGTGGGAAGAGCAGAGATAGGGAAGTTTTTAAGTCAAGAAGTGACAACAGAAACAGCCTGCCAGAGCGCCCCCTCAGGCAGCAAGCTGCAGTGCACTCTTGCATGTAGTTTTCTTTTGTGTGTGTGTTGTATTTTTATATGTATTTATTTTTTAAATTTCATTTCACATTCCAACCCCAGTTCTCCCTCCCACCACTCTTCCTGCCTCCTCTTGCCTTCCCCCAGCCCACTCCCATCCACTCCTTCCAGTAGGTAAGGCCTCCATGGGAAGTCAACAAAGCCGGGCCCTTTAAATTGAGGCAGGACCAAACCCCTCGCCTCTGCTTTAAGGCTGAGCTTGGCATCCTACCATAGGGAATGGGCTCCAACAAGCTAGTTCATGTAACTAGGGGCCCGTCAACTAGACCAAGCTACACAACTGTCTCCCGCATACAGAGGGCCTAGTTCGGTCCCCTAGAGGCTCCACAGTTGTTGGCCTAGAGCTCATGAGTTCCTACAAACTTGATTCAGCTGTCTCTGTAGATTTCCCCATCACCCGTCATGATCTTGACCTCCCTTGCTCACATATTCACTCCTCCCTCTCTTTGAATAGATTCCCAGAGCTTGACTTGGTTCTTGGCTGTGGATCTCTGCATTAGGTTCCATCAATGACTGGATGAAGGCTCTACGATGACAGTTGGGGTATCATTTAAAGGCCAAGTTTCTACTTCCCATGGTTCAATTTTAGGTTTCAGGGATCCTGAAGACTCAGAGAGTTGCTCAAAGTGGATGCACACCTCCCTCAACCTCCACTCCAGGCCCGTCCAAACTAAAGTTTGTGCCGCATTGTGGAACCAGGAGCCAAATAAATCACTGGTGTCATGTTGGCCTCTGCCTGCCATATCCACGCCCCTGGATTTATCTTTATAAAGAGTTACTTTTACTCATGTGACCGTGTGTGTTTGGACAAGGGCTGGAGAGGCAAGGAGAAGGAGTTAGAGCTGGGGTTACAGGACGTTGTGAGCTGCCTGGCATGGAAGCGAAGAACGGAACTCATAGCTTCTGTCTGAGCAGCAAGTGCTCTTAACTGCTGAGCCATCTCTCCAGCCCTAATTTGTCTTTAATAAAAAAACCTATTCAAAGGTTATTCATATTAAAACGGCCATATCTTACTTTTCAACGTAAAATCCCATTAGTCATTTTAGACTGTACGATCATTATCACCAAACAGCAAATAAGCCAGATGAGTCTTGAGTACGGCATGTTTAATCATTTTTCTAAACTGAAAACAAGAGTTATTAATGTTACTGAATAAATACATAAAACTTACAAATTGCATGTGTGCTAATTATGTCACATTTATTCAGTAGTTGCTTTTCTCATTGTTGTGACAAAATACCAAATAGAAATAACAAAATACCAAATAGAAGTAACAAAATATCAAATAGAAGTAACAAAATATCAAATAGAAGTAACAAAATACCAAATAGAAGTAACAAAATACCAAAATAGAAGGTGGGACAGGTTCATTTAGGCTTGCCATTGGTAGAGAGGGCACAGCAGACTTTGTAACTTTAAGTCCATGCTACATCACACATCTTGACAGATCAGGAAACACAACTTGTGCCCAGACCAGAAGGATAAATAAACTTCAAGGTCCATCCTTGGAGGCCCATTTCTGCCATCTAGCCCCACACTGAAAGGTTTTACCTCCCAAATAGAACTCCAACTAGAGCATAAGTGTTCAAATACATGAGCCCACGGGCCATGTTCACATTCAAATCACGTTACTCATCCCTAAGTGCCGTGTGTGGAAAAGAGAACACGCAGACCCATGCCAAAATAAAAGCCTGGTCATCCGTGGTCTTCTCCCAGCCGTTAGTCATTTGTACACCACACATTTATGCTGATTCCACATTTGTGATGGCTTCTTCTTTGTTATTAAATTTGACCATTATGAAGGTGTTTTTTGTAAAGGTTGGGCAGAACATCTTTACTTGCAAGTGTTCATTGCCAGGAGACCTTGGTCAGGCTCGAGGCCTCTGGTTTCTGCTATGCCGTTGATAATGGACTCTCCCTGAGGGTCCTCTTGAATATCCTGTTGTTGTCCTGTGTCATGGAGACCCTGATGTTTTGGATCTGTAGGTTTGACCCCTTCACATGCTCCAACAGTTCATAGATTCAGTGGGTGTTGAGGTGGGCCAACTCATAGCCCTGGTTCTGGGCCTGCTTGGGAACTGGGTTGGTCAGCCCATCAGCTTCCCCTCATTGTCACTATTGATGGAGTTCTCCAGCACTTCCTTGGTAGCTCACGCAATTCAGCCTAAGCAAAGAGCGGGGCCAGTTGTTCTGCTTCCGGGCCCTCAGATCCAGGTCCAGGTCCAGGCCCAGGCATCCACAGAGGCCTCATGGCCGCTGGACCCACAGACATCACCTCAGACACCAATCTTCACAGGGCCATGGACCCAGATATGGCCCTAGGCAGCAACCCATTCCCAGACGTCTCCATGACTCTAGGTGGCAGCACCGGCCACCCGAATCAGCATGGCCCCGGATGTGGCATGGTCCCCTGACACTGACAAGGTCTGAGGTGGCCAGCCAGACCCTGGTCGTGCGCATGGCCCTCAGTAACAACAGGAGCCATGAAAATCAACTCAGCAGGTCCTGGCTGCTGTAGGGCCATGGACCCAGATATAGCCCTCTGCAGTAGCCCTTAGCCTGGCTGACAATATAAGCCCCAAGTGACCGTGCAGGCTACTCAGATCAGAATGTCCCTCGTGACAGCATGTTCCTTGGACGCCCTCATGGCCACAGGTTTTTGCCCACACCCTGGGTATCTATGTGGCCCTTGGTGGCAATGTGGGCCACAGACATCAACACAGGAGCCCTCGGTTGTTCTAGTGCCCCAGGATCAAGACGTGGCCCTTGGTCACAGCCCAGGTTCAGACATCTCCCCGAACTCGGGTGACCAGTTGGTCAATCACATGAGCCCATTCCTTAGTACCCATATCTGTCCATATCCTCTCTCTCCCCAGCCCACAAATCGTTCCACCTTCCCCCTCTCCCACCTCCCCACCCTCTGCTCTCTCACCACATTGGTGCCCAACTGCCCAGAACCAGGGCGCTTGGTTGGGTCAGAGGTGGTGCTTGGTTGAGTACTGCCTACCTCAGTCATGAGGGATGGCATGGAGCTGTGGAGGGGCTGTCTTTCCTTTCTCCAGTACCTGTGTCTAGAGACCTCAGGCAGTACTTGGTATGATGGTACCTGATCCTCGCAGACCCAACAGTCTGGGTGGCACATTCAGGCCCGGTGGGGCTGGCAACGACTCTCTTCACTGTGATGCCCCACAGACTCAAAAGTCTGGGGTGGGGGAGCGATTCAGGCCCGGGTGTGGCCGTCGGCTCCTAGTTAATTGTGACGCCCCACAGGCTCAAAAGGCTGGGGTGGGGCAGCAATTCAGGCCTGGGTGGGGCCAGCAGCTCCTAGTTAATTGTAACGCCCCACAGACCCTCAAGTCTGGGATGGGGGCGGGGAGGGGAGTGTCATCTGTGTCCTCCGCCAATCAACTTTTTCCTTCTAGTCAAGTCTTAGAAACACAATTGCAGAGCCAATGTGTATCTAGTTTTCAAAGGATTCCGGCATCCAGTGTGTCAAATTGTCTTCCACAGACTGATTTTCCTTAATGTGCCGCCCCCTTGCCATTTTTCAATACAAGAATTTACAAGAAATGATTTGCTGTGGCCAAATGACTCTGGGATTCAGGAACTTTCATGAGCTACTCCCAACCTTTTTTTTTTTCTTTTTTCTTTTTTTTCCCCCTTTGGTTTTTTGAGACAGGGTTTCTCTGTAGCTTTGGAGCCTGTCCTGGAACTAGCTCTTGTAGACCAGAGTTGGCCTCGAACTCACAGAGATCCGCCTACCTCTGCCTCTTGAGTGCTGGGATTAAAGGCGTGCGCCACCACCGCCCAGCTTAGGTGTTTCTTTCTTAGTAAAGTTGACTCACATACGATCATTTCTTTCCAGGTTCCTGTTGAACTCACAGTTTTCGCATAGATTCACCTGGGCTAATTATGTTACCTAGCTAGACTGAGACACCTTGAGCAAATGCCAAGATTGCTATATTATATACAAGATATTATATTATATATTACTATATACAAGATTACTATGGTATATACTATACTATATCCTAGAAAGGGGAGTGAGTCTCCCAGCCTGTTAGCATGACTTCACTATGATTAAGCATATCTGATTAATATCATTTCCTCCCCTGAAGAGCTTGCTGGGCAGCTAGATTAAAGAGGATAGGAAGAAAACTAATGCCTCTGTGGGAATTTTTAGTTAATTTTTTTACAGTATCCCAGGCGTCCTGCTAAACTCTTCTTGAATACAATTTAAGCTCACGTTGCTACAGCACTAGAAGGCCTTGTCACAGTGAACAAGCTGATGGTGGCCTCAGAAGTTCAGTGACTCGTCCACACTCCACAGCAGAACTGGAATTTGAACCTAGAAAGTATAGCTCTGCAAACACCAGCCACCCACTGTGCTCTGCTAACCACCTCAGTTATTAATGCAGTCCCATCAGCCTTCATAACAGTCCTAGGAGCCAGGAAATCCTTCCCAAGCTACAGATGAGAAATCTGAGAACAGGAACTATTTATGTGGGTTATAACAGAAAGCAAGCAGTGGTGTTAGAAGCCGAACCTGGAATATTCGATTCAAATTCTACTAGAATCTTAGGGTGTACGCAGGAACTTGCCAAGATACCTCGCAAGTAAAAAATTGATTCTGAGACATTAGACAGAGATGTATGATCTCCATTAGGTGAATAAATGACCACGCTCAAAGACTATTGATTAGTTGACTGTCATCCTCACACTGAAGTCAATATCTAAGGCAGTGACCCTAGACTGTAGTGGAAGCCCATGCTGACCATAGAAGACTAGATTATCTATATCCAGTCTGCATCTACGTAGGTTTCCCTTGATGTACGTGTATCTCAGAGGGTTCAATCTAGATAGCCAAGACTGGGTGTTAGGAGTCTTTTTATCTGTCCCACCTGCCAGCTCCCAAATAACCCCATGGAGAATTTTTATTAATTGTGAAAGCTCAGCTGATAACTTAGGCTTGTTCCTCACTAGCTCTTGTAATTTAAATGAATCCATTTCTTGTTGGGACCATTTGGAATCCCAGCCTCCAGCTGCTCTTCCTTGCTAGAGATCTTTACTTCTGATTTAAGTTACTGAAAGCTCTGCTTCATGAGCACGTGTTGCCTTGACCTTGAGGATCAGAGGATAAGGTTTTCACCTGCTGGCCCACCTGACTGTTGGGTATATAAGCCTCCATGGTGCTACTGAATGAAGGGATTCTTAACAGTGACTAGAGATCCGTGTCTCTATCTCTCTGTGTGTGTTTGTGTCTTTCAATCTCCAGCCCCTTGCCCAAAGCTCGTGAACCGTATGGCAGCGCATAGAGCGCAGGCGGGCGTTGTGCACAGCAATTTCTGTTACTTGATATTCTGCTTTGTGAGTTTATTATCTTTACTGCGTATTGCCCATGCTGGTTTCCTGCTTTCTCCATGTCTGGCTGGTGACTCTGCCCTTCTTCTTCCCAGCATCCTTTCTGCCCGGAACGTCCTGCCTATCTGTCAGCCATTCAGCTTTTTACTAAACCAACCCGAGTGACACATCTTCACGGGGTACCAAAGGGTTATTCCACAACAACTGGGCTTAGAAGATGGACTCCCATGTTGGGTTTCTCAGTGTCTGGTGATGCCACGGATGTGAGAATGCCATCAGAACAAGCCTACTGTGCATGTCTCAGGCTGGTTGACTAATGTCAAGAGTGTTGGCTGCAAAGAGACTACCGGAGTCAAAGCCAGTAAGGATCTTCTCTTGATAGAATGCTCTGATGTAGATTCATGTAATCCCAATGTTAGCAGATGTTCAAGGGCCTTATTTACTCAATAAATAAATATAATAAAATATATCATAAATATAATATTATTTCCCAAAAATAATATTCCGAAACAGCATCTGAATATTCTAGCATGGAATAAAACAATAAGAATCGTAAATGTCACAGGCCTATCAAAGTATATGAAATTTTAAGCATGGATATAAAGCGGCATTCTATTTGTTCCATAGTAGTATAAAATGAAAGAGAAAAAGACATTACAGAGTAGAAAATAGAGGCTATGTGACCGTGGTCTTAAAGAGTCCTGCCTCACCGGAGCCATCACCAGACACTTCTCTGCTGCAGACAGACGGCATTTGTCAACAAGGGTATTGACAGAAGATCATGATTCAGGGTTTCTTTCAATCTTGACATTCTAGAATTCTAGAAAGGGAGGAAGGTAGTTTTAAGGACGTGCTAAAATAAAGGTAGATAAATGGCTCAGCAGTTGAGAGTACTACCTGCTCTTCCAGAGGTCCTGAGTTCAATTCCCAGCAACCCCATGGTGGCTCACAACCATCTGTAATGAGATTGGGTGCCCTCTTAAGAAAGAGACCTGGTCAGTTGTTCTCATCAACTTAGACCATGAAACTCCATATGGACAAGTTCACCATAGACGGGCTGCCCGTGCATGCTTCAGCATTGCCCCGGCATGCATTTCGGTTTTTTTTTTTCATTGCAGATGAAGATAGGCCTTTTAAGGGTTCTTCATGTCAACACCTGCTCAGATGCCATCTGGCCACTGCTGCTTACCAAAAGGAGAGCTCACCCCGGGCACAGCTTGCTCCCTGCTGTTACAGACTGAGGTTTTCCTTGAGTTTCCACACTAACAACACCTCTGTGAGAGGGCAGATGGCTACGCTGTCTTAGCCTGAAGAAACCATAAACCTGAGAGTGGCCTTCTTGAAGGAGGGGTATCTGGACAATACCAGCAATGAAAGCATCTCTCAGAAGTTCCGCCCAAGGCCCTATCTCAAAATTCCCCACGGGGAGCTCTCCACCCATTTCTCCTGAGCAGTGAGTTCACATATGTGACATTTCTGCGGCCCCCCTCCCCAATTCTACCAGAGTTGTTTTAATCTCACTCAGGTTCTATTTAGTTACAGCTTTTGGAGCCAGAGCCTTTTGCATGGAAGCAGCCAGGAAGTGGTGGATATGTGTTGGGTGGAAACCTCTTTCTCCAAGGTCATCATGTTTCCACCTGGAAGAACCTACCATCGGATCAACACTTTCGCTCTTTCTCCTCGGAGAAGTGATTTTTTGTTGTTGTTGTTGTTGTTGTTTGTTTTTTGTTTTTTTTTTACAGGGTTTCTCTGTGGCTTTGGAGCCTGTCCTGTAACTAGCTCTTGTAGACCAGGCTGGTCTCAAACTCACAAAGATCCGCCTGCCTCTGCCTCCCAAGTGCTGGGATTAAAGGCGTGCGCCACCACTGCCCGGCGTGATTTTTTTGGGTCAATGAATGTAAGATGAGGGCTCACCACCACTCTCCAGCCAGATGCCCAGGAAGTTTTATCAATAGCTCTTAGCAGTTTCATTCCAGTAGGAGGGACCTGCATTTGGAGACTTAAGATCAGTGCTGGAAAGACCTTAGGAAGCAATTGCCCAACTCCGAGCTGCTCTTATTGTTTTAACACTAGTAAAGCTCACACTTTTATCTCTGGCTGCCAGATTCCTTGGGATTTCCCTCCGTTAATTAGGAATTCAGGCAGGGAGCAGGGGTATCAGTTATTAACGCTCTAAATCCCCACTGTAGAATTCTGTCTCATGCTGGCAAGACCATCTTGATCTAGCCCACTCATTTCTCTAGCCTTTCCCCCACACTATCCCCTGCCCTCCTTTTCAGTCTCCCAAAAACATTCGAGCATGTGCCATTTCTGTCCCTGGGTTATTTCATGCATCTATGCCTCTGTTTATATTATCCCTTCTGCTTGCTTACCCGTCCACCTCAACCCCTGCCCCACCTTGCTGTTTAACCGTCCTGATGCTTCATTTAAAGGAATGCCCCGTCCAGGAAGCCCTCCTTGATCATTACCTTCCTGCCTATAGTAAAGTTTGAAATGAACACACCACATTCTTTTACAACATCTCGGTCACCACTGGATTGTGAGTTTCCTGAGAGGGAACTACGCTCTTTTCTGAACACTTTGGGAGTTTTCATAGTCGACATGCACATTCAATTTGCTTCAAATCGATCAATAAATCAGGGAATAGTGGGTGATTCTCAGTCCTGAAGCCAAACTCAATCAGGGATGGCATTTGAACTAAACCAGCCGAGAAGGCTAAGGTTATAGCCAGGGAGACATGGCCAAGGTTTAAACCCATAGAGCATTGATAAAGGGAGAGAAGTAAAAACAGACAGACAGGAGGAGGAAGGGAAGATGGGAGGAAGTGGAAGGGTCTGTCCAGGACAAGCAATATAGAACGGAGTCCATAAGGAGCAAATGACACCCTGTAACATGAGGGCCCTGCTCGTTGGGGTTTCTGTCCCACCCGGTACCCCACAGCCGGCAAGCCCCAAAGAAAATCACACAGAGAGTCTACATTAGGTTATAAACTGATTGGCGCATTAGCTCAGTCTTCTCACTAGCTCTTGTAACTTATATTAACACATTGCTCTTATCTATGTTAGCCACATGGCTCGGTACCTTTTCTTAGCGGGGCAGCCCACATCTTGCTTCTTAGATGGACTGCACAGGAATGCTAAGGGAGCTTCCTGCTTCCCAGCTGTTCTCATCGCCCTGCCTCTACTTCCCATCTGGTTGACCCGCCTATACTTCCTACCTGGCCAATCAGCATTTATTTAAAACATGATTGACAGAATACAGAATGTCCCCCCACCAACACCCACTGTGAAGGGTGTGGCTAGATCAGGCCTGTGGTCTGAATGTGTGTCCCCAAGTACACATGTTGGGAACACAATCCCCCAAATTATATGTTAATAGTTTTGGGGAGGAGGTGCCTTGGCAGTATGTAGAAGTACATGAGTTCATATAGCCGAGGCTTTCAGGACAGCATTAGGTTTATTGTAAGAGAGAGAGTACCTGCTGTGTCGTGTGTGGTACTGCCCACCACGTTAGGATATAGCCAGCATTCCCCTTAGATTCCCAGGAGGGGCTGGCACCATTGCCCTTAGACTTCCCAAGCACGGCAGTGGTGAGTCAAACAAGTACCTGTCCTTCAAAGATGATTTAGTGCCAGGCATTTTGTAACAGCAACAGAAAACAGACCTGAACAGGAGGAAATAGAGGTGAGTCACTGTGAAGCCTGGCTCCATCTTTGCCCTAAAAACTAAAACCCATCAGGTGGTGGTGGCGCACGCCTTTAATCCCAACACTTGGGAGGCAGAGGCAGGCAGATCTCTATGAGTTCGAGGCCCGCCTGGTCTATAAGAGTTAGTTCTAGGTCAGGCTTCAAAGTTACAGAGAAACCCTGTCTCGAAAAACCAATAACTAAACTGACTAACTGATTGACTGACTAACTAAATATTTAACTAACTAACTAAATGACTAACTAGCTAAATAAATAAGTAAATAAAACCTTGAACAATCTTGGGCTAGTCTCTTTTTTTTTCCCCTGGGAGGGAGTTTTCTCATCTACCATCTTGAACAGTCCCTCTATAGTTTAAATATTAGATGTGTCTCTAACTCCCATTCTATAACACGCTGGAGACTCATTCCTGAACATAACTATGCACGAGATTCACAACGCTGTAACACAAACTGCACATATAAATGCAAATATGTAATGTTATAATATCAAATGTCCGGTTTAGTGCATTTACTCTGTCAAAGGCGCTTCTTTGAATTTTGCGTTCAGCTCTTATGGAATCAACGAGATTAAGCTCAGCTCATCCTGAGGTCCCTTTGAGATCTGAACTGCTCGGCGGGGCTGTGACGTTCTCTGCTCCTTGAGCATTTAGTCTCCCTCTCCCAGCACTTGACCCGTGGCAATCTCAGACGATGCACAATCTCCGTTCTTAATGCGTTTATGGTCTAAGGAGACTAACACCTTTAAAGCTGTTGAGAGAAAAAACCCAAGCCATTGTTTACTTAGTGTTAGTGCTTTATTGTTTGCTCTGAGCTCTAAGAATTGAAGAGGACCAGAGAAGATTCCCTAAGGAGGTGGACTGCTTAGGGAACAGGACAAGTAGAAAGAGCCATTGAGGGATGAATGGGTGGGTGCCATAGGAGACTCTTAATGAGAAATATAGCCCAAGAAGAGGGAAGGGATGGGTGAAATAGTCTAATTATATTATAATCTCAAAACTAAAATAAAAATGTATTTTTAAAAGTTAACAAAAAAATCGAAAGGTAATCACGGTTGTAGATAGGCTTATTAGAAGCCCAATCTACCAGAGTAAAGGGCAGAGAAAGAAAAGAAGGTTTCTTTTGTTTGTTTCTGTTTGTAGTGGTGCATTCAGGCTGCCTGCCCTCCCGAAGTCCATCTCTCTGAGAGCCATTCTCATGCGTAGCTGAAGAGGTTAGCCCAAGGCCATGTCCATACCCTGTGAGCGGTCTCATGCTGTGACCACATTAATGGACCAGCAGTGGGCACCAAACCAAAGTTTGGCGGGTCCAGTTCCTCTACCAGAAATACAGCTCTGGTAACAGGAGGCTCCACAAGGTGGCTGTGCAGGAAGTTCTCCAGGGGAGATAGTGAGAGGCTGAAAGTCGCTGAGGAGAGCTGAGGCCAGTGAACAGGGAGTAGTTGGGACACTGTTAACAGAGTCTGTGACTCCCGGGAAATGGAACATGTACCTGGATTCCAGCAAGCCAGTTCCTGCTCTTCTCTCTCTCTCTCTCTCTCTCTCTCTCTCTCTCTCTCTCTCTCTCTCTCTCTCGGACTCTGTCTAGCATTTCCTGTTCTTTTATTTCAGCTTATGAGTGCTGAGTGCCTTCTTCCTGTTCTGGGCAAAAATAACAACTTGCCTAGAATAGATAGTCCACTAAGGCATTTTCCTTTCTTTAGCAATTTTTTTTAAAAGTTTTTTATTTTTATTTCATGTAGGTGAGTGTGCTGTGTATGGATGTGTAAAACATTAGTACAGTGTCCATAGAGGCTGGAAGGAGTGAGATGCCCTGGAACTGGAGTTACAGGAGGTTGTGAGCCATCATGTAGGTGTTGGGAATTGAACTTGGGTCCTCTGGAAGAGCAATCAGTGCTCTTAACCGCTGAGCCATCTCTCCAACACCTACACACAAACATTTTTCTATGAGAACCTCACAACAATTCATTGCAATAGATATTATTTCTCCATTATTAACTCGATAGCAAAGCTTAGAGAGGACGACATGGCCTGTGCCAGGAGCCAGCTAGCTGTATCTAGCTGACACTCAAACCAAGGGTTCTCAGACCTTACAGGTCACGTGAAACCTTCCGAAGAACCTTTGTCAAGGTCAAAATCAGCAGCTGACCCCAAGAACACTGCCCTGTAATCTGGAGAAGACACTTGGAGCTCCGAGCAACATTCCTGGACTGACTGAACACCTAGTTATTTTGAGTTTCCCTTGGGGAGGGGCGGGTCTAAAAGGGTTACTGAAAATATACAAGCCGACAGCTGTGTGAAGCAAGCGGAGCTGGGGACAAGAACAGAGGATCTGACGAGATGACTGGACCATGCTGCAGGGTCAAAAAGGAAACTGTCTGTGGCAGAATCACGTCCTGGTGTTGAAGCAGAACCAGGTGAGAGCAATGCCTGCTGTCTTCATGTGGTCAGCGCTGGCCACCGGGATTCCCCCTTGGAGGGAGGGACTTTTAAACTCGAACTGATCCTTCCAGAAAAATATGCAATGGCCAGGGCTGGAGAGAGGGCTCAGAGGTTAAGAGCATTGCCTGTTTTTCCAAAGGTCCTGAGTTCAATTCCAAGCAAACACTTGGTGGCTCACAACCATCTGTAATGAGGTCTGGTGCCCTTTTCTGGCTTTCAGGCATATACATAATAAATAAATATTTTTTAAAAAAGAATACACAGCCGGGCAGTGGTGGTGCACGCCTTTAATCCCAGCACTCGGGAGGCAGAGGTAGGCAGACCTTTGTGAGTTCGAGACCAGCCTGGTCTACAAGAGCTAGTTCCAGCGCAGGGCACCAAAGCCACAGAGAAACCCTGTCTCCTGTCCTTTCTGCCTTGAGCTGTCCATGCTCAGAGTGTACACACTGTAATCTCCCCTTCGGCTAACATTACCAGATTTGTGTGGGAGGGGAGTTCAACAGTTTTATGATATCATACGGGGCCTGTTTCCCTCACAGATGGGTGATCCCAGCCCTGCAGATCTGCACAGTGCTCCTAGTCCAGATGATCCATCAGCAGACGTAGCTGAGCAGTGGAAGGACCGACACAGCCCAAGCCATAGAAACAGTAAGAACCCGGAAGAGGCTTTAAGTCGTGAATATTACTGAAGTTGATCAGATCATCAAGTGTCCGTCACCCCTCTTGTTCTGCTATGACTGTCCTCCTCTTGTTTATATTTAATGGGCATAGTTTTAGGAACACTTCAGAATAAAAGCCCGGACAAATCTGTCTTGTCCTGATTCAGTATTGTACAGCACTGGGCAGAGGTATCATGGGAGCTACTTTGAAATGTTTAAAAGCAGTGGCTCTCTGCTTTGATTTGTTTCCCATCATGGTTCAAGTACAAAGCCCTGTGAAGGAAGATAATTTTCAGGGATATTTTTATTCTTATTTTATATTTTTAGAGGGAAGATAATTTTATTTTAATACTACAGTCTTCTTCTTTCCTTCTGTTTGAACCGGATGCAGCTGCAGTGGTTAAACCAGCTGACTAAATCTTTAGAATGAGTTCTCTAATCAAATCTAACTTCAGATACTGTTGATGGTCAAGCTTGATTGTCTGACCCAAAATGGAAACATTAAATAAACGCCAAAGCCCTTACTAGTAACACTGTAACTTCGCCGTCTAGTGTGGATCAAATAAAACAACAATTTTATGGCTTATCAGGAAACTCTCATAAATTCACATCTTTGCAAAATTTTTTTTTTGCTATTCTAAAAACCAAATTTCTAGCTTCAGAATTTGTAAGAAGTTGATAAAGCAGCCCAGTTGGTAGAGCACCGACCTAGCAGCAGGCAGGTTCCCTCCTCAGCTCTCCTCAGACGACATCCCTGTGACTCCAGAAGGAGGGAAGTGGGAGGGGCCAGGAGTTCAAGGTCAGCTGTGGTTACTAAATAGCAAATTCAGGGTAAGCATCCCTTACATGAGATCCTGACTCAGAAAACTAGAGAAAAGAGATCGGACATTGTATTTGTTAATCTTATTGAAACAAATTCAAAGAAAGATTTCTTCAGAGAATGTCTAAGTTCTAGGAATTTAAAAGGACACATGCCCAAAATTCGTGGAATTTTTCCAAACTAATTAACGCTTCAAATGTATGTGCATGACACTTAGGAGGCTAAATGCAGAGGATTGTGGGTTTGAGACCACCAAAGATTATGATCAATACCTTGTCTGGACCAGCAGTCTTATACTCCACCCCCAAATTTTCTATTTTAAAGTCAGCTAAATAATTCATTGACCCAAGCAATATCCATTGACTAATTGTCATGCTTCCTGCAAAGGCTCTTTCTACATGCAATTTCCCTTCTTGTCACTCGAACATTATGGTCCTTCAAATGCCTGTTACTGAATTTCTTTCACATAACACGTGTGGAAATTCATTTTCCTCTCCCTGTCCGTTTGGAAACATCCATTCTTCCTCCAGGGTTCAGCTAAACGAGCGTCCTTTAGGACACATTTCCTCGCTTGTCCATGATGCTACCCCATGAAGATCAGTTGTGCTTTTCACTCTGGCCCCGGGAGACCAGACCTTATGCCTCATCACACACTGGGGTGACTCCTTGCTCTTTAGCCACATGCTCCTCTGCTCCCCACACTGCTCTCTTCCTCTCGAACGATCCCTCTTTTCCTGTCTCTCCCCTAATAGGAAAGTAATTGCTGAGATGATGAACTTGAACTACCGATTATGGCTACAGTTCGTTAAAAAGAGAGGTTGCTGTAGCCATGACTACTGCATGTTTCTGCAGAAGACAGGGACCTTCCTAGCCTGTCCTGGTCACCCAATGGGTCTTGGCTCTAAGCCGGGGCATCTTTCTCCTTCACTCCTCTTCTGTGCCGTTCAGAAAGTAGGATAACGTATAGCTATGGGTGCGGAGATGTAACGACCTCGATTGGCTGGCTCTGCCATCTTCCCATCCTTCTGTAATTACAAGTACCTGCTAGGCCAAGGTTGTGTTGCGTATGCCGTTCTATCTTTGGCGGAAGAAGAATAGAAGAGATCTATTTGGGTTCCCAGATCAGCTATAGTCTGGTGGCCTGGCTGCTTGTTAGAAAAGTCCTAATTTAGGTAAGTGGTAATGAGGGGACAAAGCCTGACCCATGGTCTCTGCTTAAGTTGGTTTCCTTGATATGTATACTAGAATTCAGAATTTTGGAGCCTCCACTGCCATCTCCAGCATTCTCCTCGGTGAAATATTGGAGCCCAGCGACTTTCAGCCCTGGATGTGTGCAAGAATCACCTTCCCCGTGGGAAGTTCAGAAGATGCTATCTATAATAACGGGTGGCTGCTTGCCAGCCTCTGCAAAGGGGAGGTTAGCAAATTCCCGCTCTGCCTGAAGACATGAGTTCTGCAACCAAGCAGGCAAAAACAGCTTCAGGAATTAGTGGGACGGAACAGAGTTCAGAGTGACCTTGAATTGCATTCACGTCTGTGCATTTGTCAGAGACACCAAGAGCTCTGCTTTTGACACCTTTGAAATGATTGTGAAGTTCCAAAGAGCTCCCTAGGAAGCTAATTGTTGTCCACACTTACTGCATTCCATTTCTGGGGGCATGGGATCCCTTGAGACCTAGGCACAGGGTCCTCTGCAGCTTTCAGATCTGTCATCCTGAGCTCTCTCTCTCTCTGTGGGAGGGGTGTAGGTGTTCTGGGGAGGGATAGACTTCACTGGTTTCATGCTCTTGTTCCAAACACATGTGCCGTGCCTTTAAACACAGTGCCAGCACGATGTTCATGCGACAAGAGTCCACAGCCTCTGGTAGCATCTCAAGGAACCCTGGAGTCTCTTGTTACTCAGATTATTTATTGAGACCTACTAGGCATTAGACTCTGGGATAAAGTAATGAGCATAACAAGTGTAATTCCCACCCATGTGCTTTCCACATTCCGATGGGTGGGAGACTCATTTCTCACATCTCACATGTATACAAGACATGTGTTCACTGAGCAGAACTTCTTATTTTATTTAAGAAGCTCTCTTTGTCTCTGTCTCTATGTCCCTATTTCTGTATCTCTAACACTGCCAGTACACAGTTAGCATCATGTGTGTGCATGTGTGTTCCTCTATGTTTGCCTTTGTGCACGTGCGCATGCGTGTGTACGTGTGTGTATGTGTGTGTGTATGTGCACATAAGCCCATGTGTATACATGTGAAGGCTAGAGACTATGTCTCTATCATTCTCCATCACTTTTATTTTTGTTATTGTAGATGCTCTCACTACAAGCCTTGATGGGCCCGAAACTCCCTACGCAGAGCACGCTGCCAGGCTGGCTTCAGATTCAGTTACCTGGTTGCCTCTGCCTCCTGAGTTCTGGGATTAAAGGCATGGGCCATCATGCCTAGCCCATTTTTTTTTTT
>JAQHUG010000261.1:1788980-1805870 GCA_028555095.1 Dicrostonyx torquatus | reverse complement strand
TTCCTGTCTGCCGACAGCAAGGGGTCCCAGAATTTGCAATGTCCTTCCAGTGTTTGCATCGCCTCTTCTACACCAGGTCTTTCCTATCTGTGACTCAAATGTCCCCAGGGTTGCAGTGTGGACGCGGGCCACACTGTTAGTTGACATGTCCCTGGCCCTATGAGTGGCCACAGGACGGCTGTTCTGAGGACATGTAGGAGCTTTCTCTGAGAGCTGTCACATCCGTGGGGTTGTGTGGGGCCCCCTGCAGAGAGGTGGCCTGAGGAGAGAGGTGGGTGAATTGTGTGCTGGGGACTGGAACTGCCTCTCTCCAGGTGGTCATTTTCCTGCTCTGAAATGGAGAGCTCTAAATCTAAAGTTGACTTTTCAGGGCGCTACATTTTTATAATCAGAGAAACACAGTTGTCAGAATAGGTGACTACAACGTGTTTTTAGTTTACAGCTTCTGAGCCTGATTTATCACGTTTAAGAGCCTGTATAAATGGTGTCTGGGTCTCTGTTTGGATCCTTATTCTAGGTCCCACAGCTGCTAAGGCTCTTCTAAGGAAGTGAGCACCATGGGAACCGACCTAGGCTGCCTGGTTTCCGATGCTTTCCTTCACCAGTTCCTTATGATAACGATGGTGATAAGGACAGATGTGTGTGTGCACGTGTGTAGCACGTGCACATATCTGTATTCGTGTCCATACCTGTGTGCATGAACAGGTCCAGAGTAGGATTTTGAGCCTTCTGGTCTACCACTCTCCACCTTATTCCCATGAGACAGGGTTTCCCACTGAACCTGATGTGAGACTGGCTTCCAGCAAGCCCTAGCTATCTTCCTATCTTTACCCTCACAGCACCGGAGCTACAGGCACATGCAATCATGCCCCCACTTTTAACATGAATTCTTGGGTTCCAAATTCAGATCTCCATTCTTGTACAGAAAATGCTCTTACCCACTGAGCCATCTCTCCAGAACCCAAATAAAAACTCTTACTGATATACAGTATGGATATATAAAATTCTCACTGAAGGACAGCACATACACTCAAAAGTGTACAAACACAGATACACACATCCATGTACTAACTGGTTAAAATATAACACAGAATATAAGCATCTCCTCAGTTCCTTTTTAAATAACTTCCATTTCTATCTTTCCCAGCAGTAGCCAGTATTTATTTTCTTTCTTCTTCATTGCACTTTCAATAATTAAAATCATAGCAAACACAACCTCTTAAACATGACATCTTTTCAAAAATATCATATTTATGACACTCACCCATGTCACCCATGTCACATGTTCACTTTCACTATTACATAGTATTCCACTGAATATACATATTCTCTACAGGAACAGAATTGATGAATGACTACATATGCACATATGCATGTATTGTGGGCTCTGATACCTGCTAGCCAGGGGATGCCATGGTTTCGTACCTGGCACCCGACTATTTAGAAAGACAATAGCCGAGGTTTTCGCTCCAGCCTCTTTTATTCATTTGTAGATTGCCCCAGGAAAGGTAGCTATCTTCGAGCTGATGTGTGAATGCGAGTGTGGGTGCTGAGAGAAAAAGGAATAGAATAGATAAATCCCCGAGAGGGGAAGAGGAAAGAGGACAGAGCGAGGAATGGGTTAGAAGGAACATAGCAGAGCAGAAATAGAAAGCAGTTTCAGAGAAGAAATGGTTTTAAGAGAGCCTAGAGAGCAGGATGGTTTTTAGGGAGATGTAATAAACACAAGGCCACGCTGAAGAATAGGAGAAGTCTGAAGCGGCCTTTTAAGCTGTAATGGTGTGAAAGCCTGTTTCTTTCCACGCGTCTCCGGGGACACATTTGGGGAAAAACATCAGTTTCTATGTTGGGGCGACGGTCCCCAACAATGTATGTGTGTATATGGGTGTCTTATTAAATTGGTTACATGATATGGTCCAGGTTGTCTGACAATGACTGTCTTACCCTGGAGAGATGGAGAATCTGCTAGTTGCTTGACCAACAGGCTGGTTGTCCCAGGAGTCCCAATCTGTCCCACAAGGTTCGTAGAGAACTGATCTGCAGTCCATATTGGAAGCTTGAAGAAGATCACTCTAATATCAGCAAAGGAATGCAATGGCAGTAAAATCGATAAACTTTCCAAGAGAGTGAGAGTGAGCAGGCAAAAGGCACGCTCTTTCTTCCATGTCCTTCCGTCTGTGCTGCCAGCAGAAGGTGCTGTCCCATTTAGGCTGGGTCTTCCCACTTCAAATAATCTGATTAAGAAAATCCCTCTGAAGTGTGCCCACCACCTTCGTGTTTTAGTTGATTCCGGATCCAATCAAGCTGGCAAGTAACGCTAGCCATCACACCTATTTTCACTTGTTTCTTCTGGTCTCTGGTAGACCTTTGGGTTACTTTTATTGAAACTCCTAAAATTAATGAAGCCATGACAATTTCCTCACAGCTCTTTCATGTTTACATGAACTCGTTTATGTTGAGTATATATCCCCAGACTTGAGATTACAGGAAGGGCACATTCAGCTTTGACTAGATGCACAAAAGCTAAGTTGTGTGGGAAGACTTATATTATTCCCTGTTTATCTTGTACAAACTCATGGTTTCCATTTCCTTGTGTGTCAACTCTGTTAACCTTGCTTTCCAAGGAATCCATCCATTTCTTTTGATACTAATAACTCTTTTTATAACATTCTTTGATTAAAAGAAATCCATAGACACTATAGTGATAGCTTTTTGGTAATAAAAACTAAGCCCTTTTTCCCTTTTACTCTTTTTTTTTTTTTTGCAATGAGTTTATACCTTTCCAGATGTTGATCTTTAATATTGTTGACTTTCTATATTATTTCTGTTTATATATTGTTTGCTTTTCCCATTTCATCTTCTATGGGCTCGACTTGTTGAGTATTTTCCTACTTAACACTATATTCATCCGTTGTCTGCATCTGTGACAGAATCTCACCTGCGACAGCCTTGGTGAGTTACTGAAGAAAAGAAATTTGTGTGTCTTAGCTCCAAGACTGGAAGTTCAAGGTGCTGGCATCTGGTGAGAGCCTTCTCGCTCCATTGTAACAGGATGGATGTTTATACATGTGTGAGATGGGGAGAAGAAAGACAAGGATAGCAAGTGTCTTGATTGTTTTAATTGTGTGTGAGAGAGACTGAGGGTTTGTGCATGTGAGTGCAGTGCCTATGGAGGCCAGAAGAGAGAGACAGATGACCTGGAACTTGAATTGTAAGAGGTTGTGAGCCTCCTGACAAGGGTGTTGAGACTGAACTAAGTTGAGAAGTTAGGTCTTCTGCAAGAGCAGTATGTGCCTTTAACCATTGAACCATCTCCCCAGCCCCTGAACCTATGTTTATAACAATTGAATCTCTCTCTCTCTCTCTCTCTCTCTATATATATATATATATATATATATGTATATATACATATATATGTATATATAGATATATAGATATAGATGATATAGATAGATATAGATAGAAAACCTTTTAAACCCACTTCCCCCTGTAGTTAGATGTGTCTATTTTCATAAACATTCCACTCTGAAAGCCTTTAGATTTATTTTTGATTATTTGGAAGCATATTGCTTAATTCTCAAATACTTTGAGATGTCCTACTTGATCATTGTTATTTATTTCTAGCTGATTTCCTCTGTGACAGAGAGCATAGTTCTCTATGCCCATCCTTTGAAACTGGTTGGGACTGCACTCAGGAAGAGTTTTCACCGTGGCTGTTGGGTCTGATGTTCTATATATACTAACTAGGCCACTTTATAATCATGCTGACTTTTCTATCTTTGTTCTGTTGGTGACTGAGAAAGTCATGTTAAAATCCCAAGGCATGCTTATGGATTTGTCTGTTCTATTTCATTCTGTCGCTACCTCCTGCACTTGAGGTGTTTGTGAATAACTCATACAAACTTACATGTTGATAATATATTATTATCAACAAAAGTAAAAGCACTTCCTTTTGTTGCCAGTTTTTTTTTTGGTTTGTTTTTTTTATTATTTTTTATTTTTCGAGACAGGGTTTCTCTGTGGCTTTGGAGCCTGTCCTGGAACTAGCTCTTGTAGACCAGGCTGGTCTCGAACTCACAGAGATCCGCCTGCCTCTGCCTCCCGAGTGCTGGGATTAAAGGCATGCACCACCACTGCCTGGCCTTCTCTGGTTGCTTTTAAGAGGAAACGCTGATCTTAGATTTTAAGTAATCCTTCCTGTGATTGCCCATGTGACATTTTCTTTCTAATTATCCCCCTTGTGGTTCACAAAGCTTGAGCTGGTGGTACAGTGTCTTTTATCGGTTTGGGTAAAATCAGCACTGTTTTTTCTCACATTCCTTTTGCCCTTTATCCATCTTGTCATTCTGGGACTCCAAGCATCTGTTAGCTCAATCTTTCTCTTTCCTGCATCTCTCATAGTTTCTTTTCTTCATTTTTTATTTTTTAATGTCTTCATACTCCACTTTAGATGTTTTCTCCTGACAAATTCTTCAACACATTAACCCCCTTTCGGCTATTTCTAATCTGATAATAACTCTACACATTGAAAAAAGAAAAATTCCAGCTGTCTTAAAATTCTAGAACCTTCACTTGATGACTTAAAATTTTATGTATTTGTGTGTGTGTGTTAGTATGTGTAAGTGGTGTATATACATGTGTGTGGGGTGTGTATGTAAGTGGTGTATGTACATGTGTGTATGGGTGTGGGGTGTTTGTACTTGTGTGCGTGAGTGTGGGGTGTGTGTGTGTGTATGCTCATACGTGTGAAGGGTGTCACACTCTAGCACACTCTGTCTTATTCCTTTGACAAAAGATTTCTCACCCCACCCGGAGCTAGACTGTCCATTGTTCTCCTGTCTCTGTGCCCTACAGTGCCCTGGGGGTCACAGATGTGTGAGATTATGCCTAGCTCTCTACATGTGCGCTGGGATCTGAACTCAAGTCTTTGTGCTTGCATGGCACGCTCTTATCCACTAAGCCCCTTTTCCAGCTGTATTTGCTCATTTTTTAAAAGTTTCTTCTTCTAAGCCAAAGAATTGCCACGAACATACTTATGACAATTATTTTAAGGCTGTATTGACCCTAATATCTTAATTACCTGTTGGTTTCTTCATATGGTCTGGGTTTCCTTTTCTAAGGGATTTTGGACATTTTGTCCTGTCCCCAGGAGAGTCTGGTCACTGTGGATGGACTATCGGCTGTATGCAAAATTCTGAACAGTGCTGTCTTCCTCCAGAGATTACATAACCAGGCAAAGGCAAACCAGCTTGTTAAATCAGAGATGGATTGGACTGGAAATTAGACCTCAGTCTTTATGAAGACAAACAGACTCCTAGCTAAGCCATATTTCTGGACTTTATTTTTGAGATAGATTCTTACAACAAACACAAGGGGAAAACCCTGTAGCTCTTTCCCTTGGGCAGACTGCTACTCCTCTTCCTGATCCCTGCAGCCCCATAAGTCTGCTGGAAGTAGTCTTTGGGATTTTTATCTGATCATCTTTTCTGTTCAGTTTTCTAGGATCCCCAAGGATGCTTACCTGCCAGGGCATGCTTTGGGGTAGAGGGAGGACAGCCTTCTCAGTCCTTGCTCCCTTGTTTCTGAGATCTTGGGCTCTGAAGCCTTCACGGTCTCTATTATTGCATCCAACTTTTTTAGTTGTCCCTGGCAGAGGAGTTGGTCTGAAACTGAGTATCTGTTGCACAAATGCTGGATGACTAGCATCTGTAAAGGGCCTGGATATTTAAGTGCTTGTGTAAGTAATCTACATTACTTGGTATAAAATAGTATAATGATCCCAAATCTAAATTTTCTTATCTTCTATCCTTTACGCGGAAGATAAATGGTAACTTGAGAGGCAAGTGGCTTGTTCATGATCATACAGTATATACAATATGTCAAGAATTTAAAGCAAGCAATCTGAATTTAATGTGTTCTTACTTCTCTGGGGTTCATTTGGTACCCATGAGGTGTAACTTCTGCCTCATATTAAGCAAATAAACATTTTACGTGAGTGATTTCCTGTCACTTCCAGTCAAGTAATTTCTAATCAAGCCCTTGCACAAGCAACCCTTCCTACCAAAATTCGTCAAT
Organism: Dicrostonyx torquatus; assembly: GCA_028555095.1. NCBI lineage: Eukaryota > Metazoa > Chordata > Mammalia > Rodentia > Cricetidae > Dicrostonyx > Dicrostonyx torquatus. The sequence goes on along the minus strand of JAQHUG010000261.1, from coordinate 1,799,795 downwards.
ATTAACGTTCCTCTCCCCAGTGGATTCGTATTGTCGCCACAGCTTCTCATTTCTTATCATCTTCACTCTCTCATTTCACTTCCCTTGTTTTTCACAAGAAAACTCGTGGGATGATGTCGTCCTGCCCACCGTGCCAGCAAAGGCCTGCAGGAGAAGCACCAGAGACAGGAAGGCTCAAAGTAGGCAGCCACGTGGAATAAAAAAGTCCTCCACCAAGGTTAAAATTTCTCCAGACTTGTGTTTCGAGCCCCAAAGCACTGCGTGAGCCAGAGGTAATTGAGCCTCTGCTGAGAGGGACCAGCCACCCCCCCAAATCATTAACCTGCCCCCCTCAGCTGTGATCTTAGCAGCATGAGGAGGCAGGCATGTTCACACATCATGCTGTAAAAATCCCCTCCTGGATCCCTGACCCGAAAAAGGGTTAGAATACCCAAGGGAAAAGTCTCTATAGAACCCCATAGCTTTTTATTTTTACCTTCATAAAATTTAGCCAGCCATCTATTTTTCCACTATTACTGAAACATGTTACCCGCGGTGAGGTTTGGTGTTCCATCCTGGCTCACGTCAAGGATGAGATAAGGAACGGGTATGCCTGGGAGCCTTTGAAGGTGGTGGAGGCACTTCCTCTTGTCAGCATGGAATGAAGAAGAGGATATCAGATGGTCATCTTCTCCAGTGTCTGTGCTGCTCTCTGCCACTCAGAGAGAACCCCTCCCCATGTGTCTGTGGAAAGAAAACAGAGATGACAAAGGACTTGTCAAGGATAGCAAAAGGAACTTGGGCTGCCTCTCTCAGAGGATTCTTGGTGTAGGAGGGTTCTTCTGTATTTCTGTGTTTTCATTGGTTAAATAAAGAGAGACTACCTGGCCTGGAGGATAGGACACAGCCCTTAGGTGGGCAGAGTAAACAGAACAGAAGGCTGGGAAGAAAGGAAGTGTGCGAGACTCCATGATGCTCTTACCCAAGATGGATGTAGGTTAGAATCTTCCCCGGTAAGCCACCACCTCGTGGTGACACACAGATTTCTAGATATGGGTTAAAGCAAGATGTGAGAGTTAGCCAAGCAAAGGCTAGAGATAATGGGCCAGGCAGTATTTAAATGAATACAGTTTGTGTGTAATCATTTCGGGTATAAGCTAGCCATGCGGCCGCAGCCAGGAGCCAGGTGCTGGGAACAAATGGCTGTGCTCCTCTCAGATCCTGGGAGCACAACCCACACCTAATACAACAGATTCTAACTTTCCCAACTACCTAAGGTGGATAACAAGGGGGAGGAGGACAGACCATTTCATTGGCTACTAGATACACCATGATTTAAATAAATAAGCTCTATGAAAGCATGTATTTTCATCAAATTCTACAGAAAAAATGTGATTATAAAGGTTATGTAATTTGCCCAGTTACTCTGTAAATAGGAAAGCCAAGACTCTAACATGTCTGTCTTCCTTTCAAAATTCTACCCCACCTCCAGCTTCTGCCCATTGTTACGCCTATTCTGTGGTATGTATTTTATAGTGAGGCCATATCTGCACTATGAGAGAAAATTATTCTTTGTAAAGGATAAAAAATATTATCAAGCTACTTGATGTTATTTAATAAGATATTGGACGGAAGCTTCCTAGCTCTTCGAATGGATAGCTAAGTCTGTGAATCAAATTTACTGACATCCCAAGCATCTAAGGAGAGTGAGAGCCACATATCACCCAGGGCATCATCACAGAAAACAGGCATACCCTAAAACAGGGAGGGACTGTGGTGGTCCACCTGCTGGGCTGGGTATGGGCAAACCCTTTCCCCACAGCACAGAGCTAGGGCCCCCCTCTTAATACAGCAGTCAAACTTTTGGTTACAAAGCCAACTTCTATCCTTAAAAGTTAAAGAAAGCTTCAGAAAGATTTTCGATTTAGGTGATATATGTGTGAATATATATTTTAATTTATATAAATATAAATTTTTAATATATATATATTTATTCACAGTATTAGCAACTAAAATTAGAGGAGCCAGTCAGATGACTTGACAGTCATAGAAACTTGTCACCAAGCTTGGTGACCTGAGTTCTGTCCCCAGATCCCACATGATGGAAGAAGAAAACTGACAACACAAGTTGTCCTCTGACCTCCGTATACATGCTGTGACACACACACACATGTGCACGCACACACACACATGCACACAATGTTTAAAAAATAAATTAAATTTAGAACTTTAAAATATTCACTTGCTAACATTTTAAAGAGAAACAGAAGTAAACCCATTTTCTGTTGACCTAAAATTTTATGGAAAAAATACATATTTTCAAAAAATTTTAAAAAATGGAGTGGCACTTCTATTACTGGACAATGTAGCTCTGTAGGGAATAGCTGGATTCCTGTGCCTCTCTCTACTTTCAGACTCTCGCACTGGGTTCCTTGGAGGAAAGATAGAATGCTCTGGCTCACTAGAAGAGAGAGAGTCCCTCGGTGGCTTTTTCCAGGCTGTGGAAATTCGTCTTCGATATTTACACCAAAACTTGACAAATGTGATAGCAAAAAGAAAGATTCTCTATGATGTGGAGCCCGAGAGTATCATTTGCCATTTTTCTTTCTTACATGAAAATCCTTTGGACTGCCTCACGTGCAGAATGAATCTCTTATTCGTTTTCTGGTGACATCCTGTGTTGATCTGTCTTTTGGAAGTATCAGTCCACTTGCGTTGGTCTTCAGATCGACGTATTTCGTCATCCCAGCCCCAAATGGCATCCGTTGTCACCACCCACAGCATCATTAGAAAGGGGTTGGAGAATGTGAGGCTCGCGGATAAAAGCTTCAGATGAGGGTTTTTATAAAATTGCAGCGTCTGCTTGGAAACTAAGTTTGATTGTTGGCAACAGAATCATCAGGGTTTCCCCTGTGCCTCAGAAGCGGCAGGTCCCTTCATACGGTGTCAAGAAAACAGATGGCATATACCCCAGTGAGTGTAGTAGTGTTTCGTGTGCCCACTGCAAGTGTGAATGGTGCTTTGTGCAAGCACCGGCTCGCCCAGCTTAGGGCTCCGATGGAGACTCGTTTCTTCCTTAAGACGGGCATCTTCAGTGCGCAGTAAGAGTGCGGGACATACGCTGCCCGTTTCACCATACACAGTACCGTAAAAATATCTCTGGATCTGAGATTTAATGATGCTCACTTCTTTCATATTTTCTTAAGTGAAGCTATAATTTCCTTTCTCCATTAGGAGAAATGAAAGTGTCACAGCATCTAAGAATTCACTCTTCCAGGGCATGGGAGTATATACAATTCCCATCCATGCTAGGCTACCATGATGTTACTAGAACGGGGCACTAGCGCCCTCTCTGGACACTTGTGGAAATGCAGAGTCTCTAGGCAAAGCCTGAGCTACTCTCAGAAGGAGACATGGAATCCTGGGGTACCACGCATGTGGGAAGCATCAGACTGTAAATCAGACTGAACATGCCTGGCTGAAGAGAAGGAGAAAAAAAAGTATGGCAGATCTGATTCCTGGGCATGTACTAAGGGTCTTTCTAGAGTATCCCATAATACTAGGGAGAAGAAGGACTGTGAATAGTGTGTGTGTGTGTGTGTGTGTGTGTGTGTGTGTGTGTGTGTGTGTGTGTGTGTAAAACAAAATAACCATAGACTGGGCAGCTTGTAAACAACAGACATGTAGACTGAAGATTAAATATGGGAGGTTCAGTGTCTGGTGGAAATCGGCTTCCTGGTTCACAGCCGGCCATCTCACTAAGGGCAAGGCTTCTTTTATATAAGAGCACGAATTCCATTCATGATTTATCTACCAAAGGCTCCACTCCCAAAACAGTCACACTGAGGCTTAATGGGTTCTGTTATGAATCTGAGGAAAGACACAAATGTCACCATCACCTCATCCTGACTCTCCAGACTCCCAAAAAAATAGTCAGGAGGAAGTGAGGCCCATGCTTCCTGTATTCCCTCCTCCACTTCCTCCCTGCAGCACCCAGGTTCCCGGAAGGAGGAGCTCGGGCTTGGAGTCCGTTTGTCTGAGATGGGGCAGTAGGGAAGTCGACACTGAGAACCACAGCTTTAAACTGCACGGAACTAGAGCTTACCTGTCTGTTGTGTCAAGAAAATTATTGACTCTAGTGGGAAATTGTGATCCAGTGGGAGAGAAAGATTTAATACTGCGTGACCAGAGGCAGCAAATATGATCAATAAAGCTGTTTTGATTTTATTCACCCGCACCCACGCCGAAACTTTCTAACCAGACAGTTTTAAGCCAATAAACTTGATGGAAAGATGCAGCAGCCAAGTTTCCTTTAAGTCATCTTTCTAAAGCTCTCAGAAACAAAACTGCATACTTTCTCCACTCGCCATTGGCTGGAGGAGCTCCCTGGAGTGATGGAGTGAGAGCCGGGTGGAAGGGAGATAGGCGCATGTCTGTACCCCGGGCCCTTCCTCCCATGATCATCTCACCTGGTGTCCTGGTGTCTCTGGACGGCTGATCACATTGCTGTTCTTGTCCTCAGGCCACAAGGTGGATGTGTAATTCAGGGTCGACCAACTTTGAACCCCTGTTTCAATTTCCTTGTCTCAGATGACTGGTGTAATGGGGGAACATGCCATCATCAGAACCCTTCCAAGGGACTCTGGCTGCAGGGAAGATCCATCTTTAGTGGCCATAAAGGCCACGGGAGAATGAAGGGCAGAGACCAAAACAACAGGGCTAGAGACAGAATGAGGGGAAAGCCAAAGAATGAGAGAGAGGGGACAGTAATTTTTTGTCCTGGATCCTCCTGGGTCTAGCTCAGACTGATCCATTCCTCAACCTTTATCAGAGTCTGGACATTGAGAGTCACCCAAAGGTCCACACACAAAAGCTCAATATTGGGAGGTGCTGTGGACCTGTCACCAGGTAACTTAAAGTCAGATTTTCTTCTAAATCATAGCAAGGGAATCCTTGGCTTGAGGCATAGCTCAGCGCTATAGCTTTTCCTCCCCTAAACAGAAGAACAAACAAGGAGGCTAGGCCTGGTGAGAGGCTCTTAGATTATCGTTGCCACACCCTCAAAGGGGCTCCCTAGCTTCCCATCATCTGCACCCTAACCTCAACAGGGCCCTAAAGTCTGGGGCTTGAGCTTCCAGGACTGTGAGCTAAAAAAACCTCTTTGCTTCATAAGTAAACTGTCTCAGGTATCTCGTTATAGTCACAGAAAACTGACTAATGCAGGCCCATTGCTCTTCTTTTACTAACCTAGGAAGGCTTGGGGTTTTTTAATCTTGTATGGTTGAAAGCAGTCTAAATGCACTGGATTCTAGGTTCAGCTATTTCAATTCCTAACGCATGAGCAGCCGGCTGATTAAACATTAGCTATTCGTTCTATTTATTTATTCACTTACTCACCCAGCAAATATTTACCGAGCATATATTAAGTGGTCCTAGACACTGAGTTTGGCACCAGGGAGGAACAATGAAACTATTTTATCTCTGTCTTTAAGGAACTCACGCAGCCTTTGGGAGATGAAAATGATTACAAAATCAATGGAAATATTTGTTTCAAAATCCAAGGGAAGTGTAGAGAAAACACATGAATATCAGTCTGTCTGGCGGCCTTAGGCAACGTTGGGAGCTTTGAGGCTCCCTGCCAGAGGGACAAGGGTATTTGAGGCCCAGAAGGGCATCTGCAAAGAAGGTGGCTGGAGGAGGGGCCGTAGGGGGAGGGGCCAGAGCGGGAGGGGCCAGGGGAGGAGACCAGAGAGGGGGGGCCACAGGGGGAGTGGTTAGAGGGGAAGGCTGGGGGGGGGAGAGAACACGGGGTGGGAGGCACAGATGGGAGGGGCCACAAGGGGAGCGGTTAGAAGGGAAGGCTGGGGGGGGGAGAGAACACAGGGGGAGGGCCCAGATGTGAGGGGTCAGAGGGGGCGGGACCAGAGAGGCGGGATGGGGGAGGGGCCAGAGGGGAGAGTTGGGGGAGGAGCCAGAGGAGATGGGCCAGAGGGAGAAGGTGCTAATGGTGTACAGGAGACAGGAACGGCAGACAGGAGGGTGGGCAGGGGCAAGTCAGGAGCCATAACAGGTAGAGGAGTTTGGCTTGACTGCAGCAGACCTGGCTAGCCATCGACAGACGTACACAAGGAGAACTGGAGGGTGGGCCTGAGGTTGGAAACCCGAACAAGCACAACTCCATATAACTGGAACACACGCTAGAAGATGACGCAGCAGAACGAGGGCTCGGGATGGGAGCTGCGACACAGATGCACTAACTGGGTGCCAGGATGTGAATTATATCAAGATGGGGTTGTGAATTATTTCATGTGTTTATAATGAGAACGTTTTTTAAATTTCTGAGACTGTCACTTTTTGCGAGCCGTGATCGCTTTAAGAATGCCAGAACTGTGTTCACAGGAAAGCTAGCGTTTGTTGGATGCTTGTCGTATTCCAGTCGCTCCTTCTAGAAGCTTTTCTTGGTTTTAATCACACCAAAGCTGTAATTTGTACTATTATCCCTACTTCATGGTTAAGTAGCTCAGAGATGTTAAGTAACTTATCCAAGTCACACAGTAAGCAGCTGGCTCAGGATTGAAACCGAGGCTGTCTAACTCTGTGGACTGACTCTGCCTCCCTTCTACTTATCCAGGGAATGTGAGCCTACGGTTAGGCGAGGTCCCACCTCTTACCAACCAGAACCAATTCACTAAGGCTCAAAACCTCACAACAAGCTGAGGGGCATGATACCTGTTGCGTGGTAAACTCAGAGTGGGTTCAGGATTCTCACCACAGACTGTGGTTCCCTTTAAACCGTATCACCTCAGTGTGGAAGAGGCCAGCCTTAGGCTTCAATCCAGTGCTATAATGGATATCCCTAAATGATCATTGGAAAGTGCTTTTCCTTTTTGTGGTGTTTGTGTGTGTGTGTGTGTGTGTGTGTGTGTGCACATTTATGAACCTGAATGTAGGGGTTAAAGGTCAGCATCCAGTGTCCTTCTTCAGAAGCTGTCTCTGAGACAGGGTCTTGCCCTGGTACCCGGGAATTTTTAAGTATTCTATTGTGACACCATACCCAGATGCTACATATAGGTGCTAGGGATCAAACTCAGTGGTCGTGTGAGTTAGTCGATTAAGAAAATAACAGCTTGTCCAGTGAGGACTTTATGGACTGGGTCATTTTTCTAGTCTAAACGGCTACTTCTTAATAGGTTCTTCATGAAATGTTAATGGCTCAGACGTTGGCACACTATGTGCCTGTCCATGTTTTTCAGAGAAAAATGCAAGTTTCTTAGCTCTTTTTCTACTTTCCTTTGGGTGAGACCAGGACACTGGGCCCACAGAACACACACCCTGCCCTTAGCCATCTACGTTCAGGGTTGCCTCCAAATCACACGACCACTTATATCTGTGGGTCCCAAAGGCCCCCAGTGATCGAAATGCATACCCCAAACCCCTTCTACATGCCAACAGCGCTTCTGGGCACGTCACACACATTATCTCAGCTGACACCATAATCAGAAGACGTTGAACGAGTAATTAGCATTTTCAGGTATTTATATAAATGGCTTATCAATAGTTGTACTCTGGTTTGTCTTGATGAAAGCTGAGGCTCTTTGATGCCAACATTTCCAAGGTCTCACCACAAGAAAGTGGCACAGCCAACCATTTCAAGGTCTCACCACAAGAAAGTGGCACAGCCAACCATTTCAAGGTCTCACCACAAGAAAGTGGCAGAGCCAAACTTCCTTAGGCACGGCTCTGTGACTCCCTCCTTCCAACGGAAAAGCTTTCACAGATGCCAGACTCTGCCAGCTGGCAGGGGAGTTCACGAGAGACTGCCCACATCCAGAACCTGAGCCCTCTGGCCCTGTCCCAGGAGTCGACAGGAAGCAGCATTTACCAGCTGCCCCGGAAGAGGCTGACGTTGCCTGGGTGGCCCTGTCATCTATTCTCGGGGGTCTCTTGTACCTTCCCGTTGCTGTGAGCATCACCCGGGAGACTGAGCTTGCAGACTTCTGGGAGTTAAGCCTATTGAGATGCAGTGATGCTGCCTGCTGCCACACCCAAAAGCACTACAGAGATGTCCTGTGGACCACGGCAAGGATATAGCAGCGTGATTGATGTCAATCCTGAGGGAACTCTTACACACCACGAGTGGGTATATAAACTAATCCAGCCACCGTGGAAATCACTATGGGGCTTTCTCAAAAAGCTAAAAGTAGTAGTTCTACCTCGTGACCAAACTCTGCCTATCCTGGGTATGTCTCCGCAGACTTCAAATCAACACAGTACAGAGATGTGCACTTCATTACAGCTCTGTTCTCAACAGCTGACCAACCTACGTGTCCACCAGCAGAAGAATGGATAAGGAAAATGTGGTATAGAGGCACAATGGAAGATTTCCAGTCATAAGGAATGACCAAGTTATGTTGTTTGTAGGAAAAGGGGTAAGTTAGAAATTAGCATATTATGTGGATTAAGCCTTTCTTAGACCAACGTGGTATATTCCCTCTTGGTGTAGGAGGGTCCTTTTTGTATTTCTGTGCTTTCATTGGTTAATAAAGAAGCTGCCTTGGCCTTTTGATAGGGCAGGAGTTAGATAGGCAGGGAAAAGAGAACAGTATGCTCAGAAGAAGACTGAGTCAGGGAGAGAGCCGCCATGAAGCCGCCAGGGTCAGACACGCTGAATGATTCCCGGTAAGATCACCACCTCGTGGTGACACACAGACTTTTAGAAATGGGCTGAATCAGATGTAAGAATTAGCCGATAGAGACTAGAATTAATGGCCAGGCAGTATTTAAATGAATACAGTTTGTGTGCAATTATTTCAAATGTAAGCTAGCCCAGCGACCTGGAGCTGGGCGGGACAAAGGGCTAGCGCTCCTCTCAGGTGCTGGGAACACAGCCCAGCTGCACCTCTTACACCACCCTCTCATGGGTGGTCCTTAGGTTTTATATATATATAGGAAACCATGTGACAGAAAAGTAGAAGTGAAATAGAAGAGAGGGGAGGGTTTGTTTTTGCATTCAATCCAAAGGGACGCAGTCCATCATGGCTGGGACACCATGATGGTAGCAGCCAGAAGCTGCTCTCCAGTCTGTCCAGCAAGTGTGGACAGGCCCACCCACAGTGACATACTTCCTCCGGGAAGACCCTGCTTCCTCAAGGTTCCACCGCTACCCCAAACGGCGGCACCAGCTGGACACTAAGTGGTCAAATACATGAGTTTATGAGGAGCATCTCACAACCAAACCACAGCGGATGTGAAACGTCAGGTTGAGAGCAGCCCCTTGGAAACGCCCATGTGGCAAGAGGCTCTTGCATCTTCCAGCAGCCAGCAAGCCCTTGAGGCCTCCCGACAGCCACGGCACTGTATGCTTGAGAGCCACCATCCCCCATCAAACCGTGGACTGACTGTGACCTGCTGAGAGAGACAGAGCTGGAACCAGAGGCGCCCCAGAAAACCACACATAGCTCCTTATCCACAAAACCTGGGAGATACAAGCTAGGCTGAGCTGCTGGATTTGGGGTGTTGTTTGTGAGACATCATAACGCAATGGAGCTACATGAAGGTCAATGCAGAAAAGGCGGGGCTGAGGAGATGGACGGTGGATGCACGGTGGATGCCACCTAGAACTGGCTCAGATCCCTAGAACCTACGTGATGGCTGTCATTGGTTGTCGTCTTGACTACCTTTGGAATTAACTAAAACCCCAATGTCTGGGTACATCTGTGAGGGATTCTTTTCTTAACTAAATCATTGGAAGTGGGGACATCCACTTCTAATCCAGATCTTTGAGGTGGGAAGATCCACCTTTAACCTGGGCCACAGTTTTTGTTGGCAGCCTGTATCGAGGCCGTGGAAGGAAGTGTGTTGCCTTTTCCAGCTCGCTCTCTTTCCCTGCTTGATCTCACTCTCACTGGCAAGTCCATCCCTTCAGTGGCACTAGAGCCTACTTCTTTGGAATTCCATCTATATTGAAGACCCGCTGAGACATCCAGCCTCATGGACTGAACAGCTACTGGATTCTTGAAGCTTACATGAGTAGACAGACCTTGTTAGACTAGGTGGACCACAGCCTGTAAGGCATTCTGATAAATTCTCTTTATATATATATGTGTGTGTGTGTGTGTGTGTGTGTGTGTATGTATACATACATATACATATATATCCATTAACCCTATAGGTTCTATTCCTCAAAAGAACCCTCACTGATACAACCTAAAGACTAGGTGGGTATGGTGGCCTATTATCCCAACTTCAGAAGGTGGAAACAGGGAATTCCCACAGCATGACAGTGAGCGAGACGGTCTTATCAGTGAACTCTAGGTGTGACTGAGAATAGTGTAGACAGCAACTGAGGAAGGTTTCCAACATCAATCTTGGGCTTCCACATGCATGTGTTTACACACATGTAAGCGCTCTGACACACTCGCACACATGCACATGCATGCTGTTTGTTATTGTGATGAGGCTGGGGGAATAAACGATTGCGTTAATAAACAGGCTGTTAGTGAACATGGAGTCCTATGAGTGAGGTCATTTGTGCAAGTCTAGAGGAGAAACCACACAAGAGAGGAGAGAACCACTGAAGTGCAGCCCTTTCGTAGAAAAGAGAGGAGGGTTGGTGTGTAAGAAACGGGATGGAGCGTGTCCATGGAGAGATAGCAGGCATGCTGGAGACGATGGAGAATGTCCACAGAGAGATAGCAGGGATGTTGGAGACGATGGAGCATGTCCACAGAGAGATAGCAGGCATACTGAAGATGATGGAGAATGTCCACAGAGAGATAGCAGGCATGCTGGAGATGATGGAGCATGTCCACAGAGAGATAGCAGGGACACTGGAGA
>JAQHUG010000261.1:1773356-1788154 GCA_028555095.1 Dicrostonyx torquatus | reverse complement strand
GGGAGCAGGGAGGATTCACGAGGCCATAATTACCCTGGGCTGCAGAGATGGGCACGGCAGGCTGGAGAGACTGCAGCTCCCAGTGGGGACAAAGGGTTGTTTTCAGAGAAAGACCCCAGGAATAAAGATTAGAGGTGGGATGAGGGTATAGGACACGGCCACAGGAGAGTGACAGGGAAGGAAGAAGTCACTGGAGAGAGGAATCCAAAGTGTTGAAGACAAGCATGTCGGCAGGGGAAGGGACCATTTTCAAAACTGACATACCCAATGTCTCTTCAATTCAGAGATCGTTGATATCAACACATTGCAACAGGGGAAGGGAGGAGGAACACATAAATATGCTAATAAGGAGGCTATTCATGACCTTTTGTTTTATGAATGAAGTCATTTCTTCAAAGTAGCAGGAGGTGAGTCTTCCATGTCACCCCCATGTAGTGCCTGTGCTTGCCAGAGGCACACTCACGGGCGGAGATCCTTAAGCCCTCCTCCCTATGGGTCAGTTGACTGACCCACTGTGTTCCTTCCGGGATGCTACCTCCGCTCTGAGAAAGCACTGTGCGCATAAGTAAGCTCGCTGAAGGTCACTGAGACCGTCTCTTTGCTAATGTGTACACAGGCCCTGGCGTTTCTTGATGCACCGCATATTAGAGGAGCTTTGCAGGGGGCAGAAACAACGCAGCACTTCAAGTCAGAATCTCCACGTGGTGGCTATGTGATGGATCATGGAGAGAGGGCCATTTCCCTCGTCAACCGTTCATTTACTTTTACATAAAACAGGAATGACAAGCTCCACCTGAGCTGTGCAAATTTAATAATAAAACAACAGCAAATGCTTCTTAATCCAAGTCTTGATCATGGCAAAGGCATTGCTCCCTTCCCTGCTGGGCACTGTTCTATGTGTTGTGTGAACACTAACTCATTTCAATCTGTGTGGTAGGTTGTAATAGTTCCCAGGTCTTAGATGAGGAAACTGGACCAGCGGGGTTAAGCATTTTGTCCCAAATCAGACTGCTGATAGTAGATGTCAGCTCCATAGTCTAGTTCTGCAGCCCTTACTTTTGATCACTGTAGGTTATGTTTCTATTTATATGATAAAACACCATGACCAAAAGCAACTTAGGAAAGAAAGAGGGTTTTTTTGCCTCGGTTTCAGAGAGGTAGGGTTTGTCAGGGCTCAGCGGCAGAGGCAGGAAGCAAGGGGCTCAGCGGTCACATCTCAACCACACACAGGAGGCAGAGTGAGATACGGGGAAGCCGGGCAAGTCTGTAAACACTCAACGCCCACCTTCAGTGATGTGCTTTCTCCAGTAAGGCTTCACCTCCTAGGTCTATAACCACAACACCAAACAGTGTCACCCACTGGGTGCCAAGTCTTCAAATGCATGAGCCTATGAGGAACATTTCTCATCAAAACACCACAATCGTAACCATTAAACTAAACATGCACAGGGGGAGCCCGTCGGTAAAATGCTCAACTTGCAGGCATAAGCTTGACCTGCCTGGTAGTGCATACGTATGATCCCAGTGCCAGAAAGGCCCCTGTTATGTGCTGGGTGGCCAGCCAGGTAAGAGACCCCATCTCAACAAATAAAATGGGGGTGCACATGGGTTGCTAAGGAGGTGGGTCAGTGGTTAAAGGGTTTGCTCTACAGTGGGAAGATCTGGGATTGGAGCCATAGGACCCACATAAAAGCCAGGTATGGAAACCCCATACAAGAGGTGGAGGGCAGAGAGAGGCAGATCCTAGGGGTTTGGCTGATAAACGATGAGCTATGTTTCAGTGAGAGATTCTGTTCCAAAAGCATAGATTGGAGAGTGATAAAGGAAAATTCCTGACACCGACCTCAGGACACACGCATGGACCCAAAGGTATCCATAGATACACGTGTGCACATATACACATGTGCACATGCATGGACACACGGGTGTACATATATACACATGTGCACACATGGACCCACAGGTGTATACATATATATATATACACATGCACACATGCATGGACCCCCAGGTGTCCACATATAGACATGTACCCATGCTTGAACCCACATATACACATGCACACATGCATGGACCTACAGGTGTCCACATAAACACATGCACACATGCATGGACCTACAGGTGTCCACATAAACACACGTGCACACACACGCACACCTCATATACAAAAAACAACCGAGATGATCCTCTGATCCACACATACATGCACACACAAATGTATCTACACACACACACACGCACGCTCGCACGCACAACAAGCTCCCCCAGCATTCACAGCATCCCTTCTCAAGCGTATTTTCAAGGTCCTGGGACCAATTTCTTAGCAACTTGTTAGTCTGTCTTGATTAGTTTGTCCAATGCATTAGGCTGTTTCCACAGCTATGACACCTCTAGAACTCTTGCCACAATTCCAGCACATGCGTGCGTGTATTCTTGCACACACACACATGCAGGCACACTTCCCATCTCTCCGCGAGAGTAAAGCACCTCTCCATGAGAGACAGTGGAGTGGGGCGGTGGAACTCTGCAACCATCTGTTGGACCCAAGTCCTGACTTCAGCTCCATAGTGGCTGTCTTCATATTTCCAGCTGTAAAATGGGAAGACCGACATGAGACCAAGCCAGTTACAACTCCAGCACGGATGGGGAGGGGCTCACATTCTTCTTTGCCGTGTGCTCCGGCGGGGGAACCCCACACCCATGCACAAATAGGAAGCGCTAGTTTGACTTGGTGAGTTATTTGACAGAAATGAAAGAGGAAGAGGAATGAGAAAGGAGTGCTGTATTGGTCTGGGAGTAGTTGGAGAGGGGAAATAGATGAATATGATCATGTTTTGTTGTATGCATGTACAGAATTCTCAGAGATGTTTTATGTAAAATAGGAATCTAAGCAAGTCTTCAATCTATTTTCTTCCTTCGTCCAGCCTATGGTCTTTCTTGTGCTACCTGGAGTATATCGTTGAATCATTTTGCCCTGTATTTTCATGACATCAGCTCCTTGGATTCTTATCTCTGCTCAGACATCAGCCCTTCAAGGAGGGCTTGCCGTGTCTAAAGCCCACACGGGCGTGCGTGTGCACACTCACACACAGAATTCACTTTCTACCATGTTACTGTATGACCCAGGTTCATCACTTTAAGTTGGCATGTATTATTTCTGCTTCCCTCTCTAGACTACCGGCTGCAGGAGGACACGTATGTGACATTTCCTCTTCATGGTGATAAACCAGTTCTGAGCATGAGGGCATTCTCAACACGCCTTTGCTGAACGGATGCTGGATAAGCTAGCCGTGACTGCTTCAGGGTCCAGCACCACTCAGCGTTAGCTACGCATCTTTCGTGGCTTCATTTAATCTCCACAAGTAGCCTAAGAAAGATGTCTATGTGTGACAGACTTAAGAGGCAGGCTGAAGTTTGAATGCGAATGGGCCCCATAGGCTCATATATTGGAATGCTTGGTCCCCAGTTGGTGGAACTACTTGGGAAAGATTAGGAGGTGTGTCACTGGGGGTGGCCTTTAAGCTTTCCAAAGGCCATGCCATTCCCAGTTAGCTCTCTCTGCCTTGCTTGCTCTGCCTCCGGCTCCTGGATCAGACGTGAGCTCTCAGATACTTCTCCAGCACCACATCTTCACGTCTGCAGCCACTCCCCACCATGGTGGTCGTGGACTCTAGCCCTCTGGAACTGTGAGCCATAAACTGAATGCTTTCATTTATTATAAGTTGCCTTGGCCTTGGGGTTTTGTCACAGCAAGAGAAAAGTGACTAAGATGGGGCAGAGCAGGTAAGTGCCATCCTTGAGGTCACATAGCAGATAATTGGAGAAGCCAGGCTTCAAACCCTGCAACTGGCAAAGCCTGAAGCCTTGACCATCATGCACTTGGGGTAATAAAAGACTTCTGTCTTTTCATGCCAGAACTTTTCCTCTCACATCCAACCCAGCTGCTTTCGCTGGCACCCGCACAGGCTGCCTCCAAAGTTCACTAGGGAATATTCTGGAAAAGACTCAATTCTCTCTTTGGAAAAGAGCCCTAGATGGGCTGGAAGCAGGAGGTCCTGAGAGAGTCGTGCTGGTTCACCCTCGTCAGCTGGAGACACCACATGGCCTTGATTGATGCTGAGAAGAAGCCACCAGGTGTAAGGGAGGCTGAGCCAAAGTCTTAACAGACCCTTCATCCTTCACAGCCTGCCCCTGCTGGTCCCTCATTTTCAGCAGGGACCAGAATATTTGGGCTCCCCAGAAGAAGCCAAATGGTTTCCCCATCCCTGCCTGGCATGCCCTCCCTGTACCCTTGTCTTCACAGGCTCCTGCTCATCCTTCAAGACACAGCTCAAGGCCCCTCTTCCTTGAAGATCTCTCTGATTTCTCCTACTCTTCTCTGCCTCTGCCCTTGGTGTTATATTTCAAGGCATGAAGTAGATGCATGTAAAGCCAGGCAAATTAGACTCACCTGCCCCTCTCATTCATGCAAGCAACTTGAACATACCAAGCCATAATTTTTGTTCCTCTAAAATGAGGACAATAGTTCTGATACCAGTCACAAATGAGATCGTCTGCATAAAATGCCCGGCCTTGTGAAGTTTTCAGAGAGAAGTTTAAAGACTCTATCAGGGCCATTTGCTATTTTGAATTAAGATTCTGTGGTTCCGGTCAGCTGGGGCTGAATCAGAATCATCATGATTAACAAGAGACCGGCAACGCTGAAGGGAAACCTTTGTTTTACTGGGACAATAGATACTGGTTATCTGGAGCTGAAAAATGAGCAGCGATTAAGAAGAGACCAGCATCACTGAGGCAGAGTCTTCTGGGATGTGTTCTCATGAGAGTCAGCACACAGAATCTGTGTTTCAGAGGCGGCCAAAGCTGGCAGCCGAACTTGGTGGTAGGGTAAGAGCCATCTAGGTGATACTGGTTTTGAAGGCATGAAGGGGTCACGGAGAGCAGGGGACCCCAGCAGTTTTGAAAATGTCAGTGCCACGGGATGGCCGCTAAGCAGCAGCAATGGCATGCAGCCAGCCTGAGCCTAGAAGACATGTATGTGTCTTCTGTCTGCTGTCTGTGTGTGTGCTGCCGAGTGTGGGGCTGAAGAAGAGACCCAAGTCCTTTGGAGGAGTCCAGAAGATTGTGAGTGGATCCCAGACGTTGAGCATTGAGTTGGAGATTGGTTGTGCTTTGATCTGAGTCTGGCTGTGCTCTGACGTCTCCCTCTTAAAGTAAGGATGGATTTAATTTAATTTTGATTATTTAGGAGCCCATTAGTTGAGAGACGGAACTTTTGACAGCTTATGAGACTACGGAGGCCAATCCTATTCAAACTATCACAATGAGTTTGCATAGTTCCTTCTAGACTGCCTTACGTGCTTTTGAATACATAGGCACATCATTAATGTGACATCACCTGGGAAACAGACGCACAACACACAAAGCTCCTTATTCAGAGCTTGTGGCTTCCTATGACATGGCCCCCATCACCTCTTTCCCCCCAGACAGCTATTATTATTAAACAGTGAGCAGACAGAGGAACATAAGACCCAAAGAAGTCACCGCCGGGTGTTGGTGGCGCACGCCTTTAATCCCAGCACTCGGGAGGCAGAGGCAGGCGGATCTTTGTGAGTTCGAGACCAGCCTGGTCTACAAGAGCTAGTTCCAGGACAGGCTCCAAAGCCACAGAGAAACCCTGTCTCAAGAACAACAACAACAACAACAACAAAAAGACCCAAGGAAGTCACAAAGCTTGTGGTGTATCCATGGGTTTGGAGTCCTGTCTCTTGAGTCACAACCAAGTCTTCTTTTCACTGCTCTGAAAGAAAAAATAGGTCTGCCCAGGAGAACTGAGAGAAGGGTCTGGAGTAGTGTGTCAAATTTAAAAAATGGAGACCTAGAGTTCTCCTATTTATAATTTAACCCCAAACCCAAAGACAGTAAACATTGAAACACTTTCATGCGGAGGTTTGAAACAGTGACCATTGAGAGAATGAGAGACGCTCTCTCTTACCGTGATCCAGGACTCTCACGCTTGCTGATCCTCTTTTAGTCAGGGTTTTGGGTTGCATAACTTACTCCGATTTCATGGGAAAAAAAAAAACAACTGTCTCCCAGGATATCAGACATGACAGCGTTTCCCCCTTCCCCATAGAAGTTAGAGGAGCAGATTTAGAAGCCACAGAAGCAAGAGCAACCAAACCTGGGGTGATCGCTATGGATTGACTTCAGGCTGCAAGTCATCAGAATAGCAGGTGGCAATAGATCGCCCCCTTAGCTCAAAAGCAGCCCTGACCAAACCTGACCAAACCGCACCTCACCGGCAGCCCAGCAGGAAGATGGTACTGTCAGGTCTCTTCTGTGGTAATGCCACATGCAAAACTAGTCTGCAAAGCCAACAACAGACCTCACCGATATTAGATTCAGCTTGGTTGGGCTCAGCCAATCTTAGCTGGGTCTGGGTAAGCTTTGATCCTTTCAGCTGTCCTTATTCTAGGAGTCAGGTTGAAGGATCATGGGCGATATGAAGCAAACTACTCATGGTGAAGGGAGAGAGACTCAAATGGCCTGACGGACGTTCATTCACCTTGCTCCTTGAAGCCCTTTCTCAATAGACCCGGAGATGCCGTCCTTGAAAAAGACCCAATAGCCTTTTCCAGGTCAATGGGTCCAGAGCAGACTGTACCATTGTCCCAGAACACTACGGAATCCCACGGCCAAGGCATGAGTGTAGGGTGGAAAAACGTCAAGAGTGGAGATCACACTGCCCACCCCAGGTGCATGGCTGCCATCCCCGGGCACGGCCTCTTCAGTTTCCACCAGCAATGACGGTCACCTAAGCTGTGGAACCTCTGATTCCACAGCCTCCTACAGATGGGGTGAAGGTCACTATCTCCAGAGTGGATTCTTTGTGATTCACTAGTTACTGTTTGCTATGCAGATCCGTCCCATTGCCCTAGATACTGAAGAGGCTAGAAATGCAAGTTCCTGGCTCCTGGGAAGGATGGGAGTAGGAGTCACCCATTGAGGGGTAGTAGTTTCAGTAAGTGGGGATTTCTCCAACACAGAAAGGATGGTCAAGAGAGAAGAGAGAGATGTGGACACGGTGGGGCCATGGTACATATGAGCTCACGGAGCTGTGGCTGTACTCCTAACATCTGCATACTATTAATTCAGGCAAAATGACATCATGGGTGGGGGAGGGCTCAATGGCTTCTGGGGGAAAGAGTGTCAGTTTTCTTTGGATGAGGCCTCTGTAGGCCGCCCGTGTTCTGGGATGGGGTCCTGCACCCACACACGTGTGGACAGCACTCAGTCGATTTCATAAAGACCACATGAAGGTGGAGGATATCATAGAGGGGAGTCATGGAGGAACTGGAGAGGGGAGAGAGGGGGTAGATTTGATCAAAACACATATTTGATTCTGACGCTCTTAAACAGTAGGAAACAAAAACAGCAAGTGTGCCCTGCAGCAACCCTCACACAGCCCTCTGAGATGGAAAACTCAGCCCTCTGCCTGCACATCCGGTAACTGTCTGCACTCTCTCTCCTCTCGGTCTTCACCACTTCCGCCCAGGGTCTAATCCACACCCTACTCTACGATGCCACAAAGACTCTGGGTGCTTCTAAGACACCCCCTTGAACTTTGACTGGGCTTAGGGACAACTAATCATATGTGGAAAATAATATTATATTTCCCAGCTGCCCTCAAAGCCAGGATGGCTTTGTACCCAAGTTCTGACCGATGACCATGGGTGAGAAGGATGTGTGAACAAGAGTTAGATGACATCTTTCAAGAAAGTCACATTGTCCCGCCCTTCCTGCTTTTCCAGCTCCATAGACTGGATTGTAGACCTTGAGCTGATATCAGTCATGGAACAGGAGGATGATAAAGAGGAAGGAGAAAGGAGCCAGGTCCACGGTGACCTCAGAAGTGGGTCTGCCTATCTCCCTGGACTGATTTACACACAAAAGAGAAACGCATTCCTGCCCCCCTTAAATCACTGGAAGCAAAGGTCTGTGTAGTCTCTCTGATATTAGACTCACAGCTCTAGAACTTGGAGATGGACACATCTGGGGTATGAATCCAGAGTCTGTCCATTACTCACATTGGGGGCGTAAGCACTCCGACCTTGCAACCTCAGTGTTCTCATCTGTGAAGTGGGTTATACTCTCCACTCTATACAGTGCCTGCATAGCTTAGTTTTTATGTGATCTATGAGACATACAGAGGCTTGTGCTTAACTGCTGAAAGAAACCAGCTTTGATTTCGGTGTAGCTCATGGACCACGTGACCGCTGACGATCCACGCACAGCAAACGTTCCATTCCTAATTCCTAAGAACTCGGTTATTAATTTCTGTTGTGTGTAAGATAGTCCCTTGGGTGATATGGAAAACGAAAAGATAACACAGGGTGATTCCACACTCAAGTGTCACACAATTCAATGAGGGATAATAAAAGAAAAATGGTGAACCAGTGGTCAGCAGAATTTTTAAAGTGTGAAAGGAGGGTATGGTCCAACAAATATCACATCTCTTTTCAATATGTTCGCAATTATAAAACCCACATCTTGGTTCTGTTTAGTATAAGGACACTAACCTGCCTCGTTAACCAAAGAGATGGGTTCCACGTAGCCATCTTGCCACACCCAAACGCGGTTGGGACAGGGGTGGCTGTGTAACTTTGGCTGAGTCAATCAGCATGTCATTGGGATTGGGACTAGAAGATTCTAGCTAATTGTGTGTTGGATTCTTGTAAAAAGACTTTCTTTTTCTGAATGATTGTTGGCCGTTATGGCAAAGCCTTGTCCTCACCCCATCCTCTTGAACGCTGCCCTTAGCGTGAGGCATGAGCTCAGTCTCATCAGCCCGGACACCTGCCCCTTCCACTCCTTTTGGTCTGAAAGTTGGAAAATTTCTGCATTAGGTGCGAAAATCTGATACGGTTTTGTGGGGGCGGGGGGATGTAAAACGATAGATTAATAGTTTCGTTTTGCTTTGCGGTAATTATTTCTTACCTACTGCCAGGGTCAGTCTGGGCACCAAGAACTCACGGCAAGATGCTGCCTGCTGTTTGGGCCTCCTCCTCTGTCTCTATCACAGTGGGGGTATATCCTCACCTCTAGGGGTTTTAAGCGCCATACCTGCTCAGCACGGTGAACTGCTGTTTGCATAATTGATAAAGAGCCAGAGAATCGGAAAGGTCAGCGCGGAGAACCTGCCTTTCAAATCTTGTTCAAGCACAGCCTTGCACCCCTTGCCGGGTTGTGATAGCTTAGAGTCTGTGTGGAGTTCAGTGTGCATGCGTGCATGCACTTGTGTGCTCGTGTGTGGAGGCTAGGGGTCAGTCTTCAGCGTCACATTCTTAACATTTTTTTTTTGAGACAGGGTTTCTCTGTGGCTTTGGAGCCTGCGCTGGACCTAGCTCTTGTAGACCAGGCTGGTCTCGAACTCACAGAGATCCACCTGCCTCTGCCTCCCGAGTGCTGGGATTAAAGGCGTGTGCCACCACCGCCCAGAGTCACATTCTTTAGGAGCCTCACTGGCCTGGAGCTCACTAAGTACGGGAGGGGTGATTGGAAAAGTGAATGAACCCCAGGGATAGGTCTGTCTCCACCTACCCGGTGCTGGATTTCAAACATGAGCCATCACCCCTTAATGAGAGAATCCACGGACGTCTCTATATGAAGGGAAGAAATGGAAATAACACACTCACGAGCACAGAATGAGATGTCGCTGCCTCTTCGCCCATTAGGGAAGGATGGGGGAAAGCTCTGGACCAGATCACCGTGCCCGAGCGTCAAGAAGCCTTCCGTGTCCAAGAGAGCGCCGGACCCCGACTTAGTTCTTATCCTTCAAGTACCCTGAGCAGACCACGCCCATAGTGCTGGTCACCCCAATACCATTGGTTAACCGGACCAAGTTCCCACAATTCCTAGCTTTAAAAAGCAAACAAACATGGGTGCTGGAGATCTCAGGTAAGTCCTCACACTGAGGCAGCAAGCACTTGAGTGGGTCATCTCCCCGGCTGAAACTTGGGGTTCGACGAGACTCCTCTTTGGCTTGCTCTGGGTTTTACTTTGGTCCCTTGGAATTCTCCCCAGAAAAGAATTCAGCAGACTTAGCAGGTCAGCTCACTCTGGATAAAACGAAGGTGGATGGGCTGCAGTGTCCCACATTTACCAATCTGGAAATGAAATTGCAAGCGGTAAGTGAAAGCCATAGAATGCCTTCTCTGGTCGCAATGCCCAGAGATGGCCTTGAACCCAGTGACTTCAGGGCCACGGGGGAGGGAGGAGCCTGAAACATCAAAGGGAGGATTCACCTACTTCGTGGGTTGGGGAGCAGGAGTGAGCCTAGGGATGCAGCCTCTCTCTCCCGATTGCATCCCCCTGAAGCTGGTGCCTTCTTCAAGAATCCCCACTGGAAGATCTCACTTTAATATCGCTTACAGTGGCAACACCAAATTGGAAGGCTGTGACCAAATCACCCCAGAGTGGGGGACAAGCAAAGATAAGTTTCATGGCTGGAGCCCTGGAAGGAAGAACAACCCAGGACTGTCCCCAACAGACTAGTCACAGCTACCAAGGTTGTGTAAAAAAAGGCCTGAAGGATCAGCTAGCCCCTGAATCTCTAACTCATAAATCAGAGTGGATGTGTGATTGAAAGGGTTAAGCACCATCTTGGTAACAGCAGTGATCTCTATTGTAAACGAAAATCCCAGTGCTCTGAACCAAAAGTCATTCCCCATCAATATCCCTGTTGAATGTTTTTCTGGACTAGAGGGGTCTTTATTGCTTCTTAACTTTGTGTCTGAGATTAGTCTGATGTTACATTTCTCGTACCTGGCTCTAGGGAACAATGGTAATTTTCCTCTTTATAAAGCTTCCTCTTGCCCACCTCATCCCACCCCCAGGGCATCTGTTTTAAATTTTAACTGCCTTCTGTATACAATGGTGCTCCTTGGACTGTTATGAATGGCTTTTTATAAAAAGCGACTGTCAGTTATTCTAGACACAGTGGAGAAGCACCGGAGCCCATGAGGTTACATCCATAGCAGGGGTCTGGCTCTCAGTGTTTTATAGACATGACCACAAACCCTGCATTTAATCACCCCGCTTGTCTATGTCTGTGCATTAGACAGTAAAGCTTTCTAATCACCAATAAATCACTCAGGCAGCGCCATAGAAATGAACCACATATAGATTATTCATTTATGAGTTCCCGTGGAGAGGAACTTCATAACAAAACGGCTTAGAAAGATGACTAGGGGGAGT
Organism: Dicrostonyx torquatus; assembly: GCA_028555095.1. Classification (NCBI taxonomy): domain Eukaryota; kingdom Metazoa; phylum Chordata; class Mammalia; order Rodentia; family Cricetidae; genus Dicrostonyx; species Dicrostonyx torquatus. Next base: position 1,776,895 of record JAQHUG010000261.1, on the reverse strand, counting down.
AGGACTTCAGATATCCGGAGTCAGCCTTCTCCAGGGAGCCGAAAGTGGGTTGAAGACTGTCTTCCCTGGGCTCAGCACATACCTCCTCAAAAACAGATACACACAAGTTCGTGTCCCATCTCCGCCGCTTGCTCAGCCTGTGAGCAAGTTACTTAGACTCCTTGTCTATAAAATAGGCATGATAACAGCATTCATGCGATGGAACTGTGGCACGCCTAAATGGGATAGTGACATTAATATTAACAGCCCACTCTTTCATGGGAGACAGCAAGCACTTGAGGTCTTTCCATCCAAAGGGATTCGTTACAGAGAATGAGCACTCGAGTTGACGATTGTGGTGAAAAACCAGAGGGTCCAGAAGGCAGCCTGGAGACTAGAGATGGCTGGAAGCTGCTAAGGATGGAGGGGCAGTAGGAGGTTGTCTTGCAGAAGATAAAATCACATCCAGATCTGAGCTAGACACACTGAGGAATGCCCCAGGATGCAGAGAAAGGGAATAAAACTATCCTTTCCTGTCTCCAAATTCTGTTTTCTCATCTTGCACCAGTGCCTTCAATGGCTGAACCTTCCTGGGAGTTAGAGGGAAAGGGATCCCAGAGAGTGCAGCTCCCCAAATGACAGGATAGACAAAGGGAAAGTCAAGGGTAGATCCGAGTGCGCACAGGAAGTTAACCTGGAAAGCCTGACATTTATGGAGCCCTTGTTATGAGCAGGCTGTGGGCTCAGCGTTTTACATGAATTAATTCACTTGAATCTCTACGGAACACACACTGAGTGTTAGAACTGTTATCGAAGTAATTAGCATAAAACTTAAAGAAAATAATAGCGTACGGGGGCATCCTTCACGCTGAGATCAACTGAAGGGGGAAACTGTGCCTAATTCATCTTTAGGTGCCCAGCACAGTGCGTGGCATCCTGCCTGTGGTGGTCATTCCATTCACATTTGTTGAGCTGAATAAAATGAGCAGCAATGAAATCGATGGAGTGAGGTTGAGTGGAGCACTCTCCCAGCTTGCTAGTGGCTGCCAAGGCTCCCTCATAAACCATCCCTGCCTGGCTGTCTCTCAGAGAGAGAGGCTGGGACTTTGGGATCCTGCGCCGTCATCTCTATGCCCCCGAGAGCTCTGAGGCCTGTGCTGGGAAGACCATATGATCTGACCACAGAGAAATAAAGACGGCATAGGAGCCTTAGGTGCCTAGAGTTGAGCTCAGGCATCAGACGGTGCGCACATGTAGCCCAGGTATAGCCTGAGAACAGTCGCATGAACAACTCGGAGACAAACTGCCAGCCGAGCCAGAAACCAACTGAACTGAGAAACCAGGTGTGAATATGGCCTTTCTAAGATGCCACCTTTGGATGTAATCTGTTCTTCCGCAATAATTAATGTAGAAATGTGTGTGTGTGTTCTATAAAACATAAGCAAAAAATTAAAGATGGACAAAAATCCAATAAAATATTAATAGTGAGTCCTTTAATAACCCATCTGTGGTTTGATAGTGAGTCCCTCTAATAACTTTTCTGTGGATTTTTTTCCTTCTCTTTATGTATAAAGTTTTGGAATCATCAAGTATTTTTTTGAAAATTGAAAAAAAAGAAAAACAACATTGTATGTTGGAAAACACTCAACAGTCGCTTTGGGAGCATCTAGACTCTTCTTCAAGAAGCTCCAGGCTTGCTATCATGGCTCCCTGATGATCCAAACAAGCACGTGATTATAGCTGAATCCTTTGTGTGAAGACTCCTCTTGCCCCACACAAGGTGCTGAGCCCCTGTGTATACACACAGCATTCTTGTCCATCTTTCCACGAACCAAACCTCTTCATGCCGGATAATTTATCCCATCCAAAGCCAAGCCGTCTTCAGGACCCACAAACTCAACAGTGTCTCCCTGGAGCTGCCAGTGACAGGTCTTCACAGAGTACCTGCTATGGGTCAGGCATTGTTTTAGACCCTGGATACAATAAAGAAGAAGAAACAAATCCTTATTTCCCAGGAACGGAGAGAATAATGGGAAAAATGTACAATTTAAAAAGCAAAATTTATACAATTGTTGCAAACCAAGAGATTGCCTAACAGGCCATGCAATAGAATTCCCCAATAAAACAGTGCTGAGAGACGGGAAGATCCGGTCATGAGGGGCACCCTCATATGGATTCCTGCCTCTCCCAGGGGAATGGGTTAGCTACAGTGGGGGCTCTACCTTATCTCCCTTGATGCCCCCTTTCCCTCTCACCCTTTACCAGGAGTTGAAGCATCACAAGGCCTTCATCTGATGTTAACGCCCAAATAAAGCTCCTTTCTTTATACGGTATGCAGTATCAAATGTTATGTCATTAAAGCAACAGAAAACAGAATGAACTATTGACTAAAGACATAGAACCGTGTGGAGAAAATAAAACAAGGCCGTGGGGTTGAGGGTGAGAGGGCAGGAGTTTTTAAAGAACAGTCATGGAAGACTATCTTGGGGAGGTGACTTCGGATAAAGACATGGCTGAAGAGGGAGAGGACACCTGTGTTTCTCTGGGAGGGCGAGGCATTCTGATGGAGGAACACCAGGAGTGACGCTCTGAAGAGACTGCCTGCTTGAAAACCCGAATAAGAGTACAAAGGCCAGGATGGCTGGAGAGGGGTGTGTGAAAGAGAAAGGTGGGAACGCTGGGTCAGGGAAACCGCAGGAGCCCCACCGAGGGCATTGGGTTTCATTCTCGGTGTGATGGGAAACCTCTGGAGGGCAGGCACGGAGGCGTGATCCAGCTAACCAGTGTGTTCTAGAGCTTTGCCCTGGCTACCAAGTGGGAACCCGAGGGTGTGGAGGAAGAGGGGACAACCCGGTAGCAGTTTGCTGAGGCTCTCCAGGCAGCCAGTGAGAAGTGGTTGGGCTCCAGATAGACCCCCAAGGTAGAGCCAGTGGGGCTTGTTGGATCACATGCAGACATAGAGAGGAGAAATCAAAGAGAACCCAAGGCTGTTTTTTTTTAAAGTAATTTTACATCAGCAATGTTTGCGGATGACTGCCTAAAACAGTTGGCTCACGTAAGAGAGTCAGATATGTGCCCAAATCATTTTAGTAGTAGGGCTTACTATACCAAACACACAGTAGTTAGGCAGGAAATTAAAGTATACACACGTGGGAACTCAAAGAGGGACCAGTCAGGGTTCCCCCAGGAGAAGCCTCATTACAAACACTGAATGAGTAGGGACTGGCAGACAAAGATCTTCCCAGATAGTGGAGCCAGCCTGGATGAGGAGGAAGAAGAAATCCCAGAGTTTGGGGTGTTACTAGGGGGTCAACAGGCAAGATAGGGCATGGAAGAGAATGAGAACAGGAAAACCCACAGGGAGCAAGCTCGGTCAAGGAGGGCGTTGGCCATTCAGAGGAGACAGGGTCTCCTCCTCAACACAGAAAGGGCCACCAGTAGATGGAGGAAGGGTGGATATTGGAGAAGGGAATAAGATATCTACATTAAGGGAGTCATTTTAGGATTGGCAAGAGACTTGTCTCTAGAGGGGATCCCAGGTGTCCACAGGGATGTCCCCA
>JAQHUG010000261.1:1736113-1746208 GCA_028555095.1 Dicrostonyx torquatus | reverse complement strand
AAGGTGGTGGTGGGGACGAGGTACTAGACCTTCTACTAAGTCCCGGGTGCCTGGATTCAGTCCTGACCTCGAGGGGGTTGGTGACCTCATAACATATGGGGTCATAGGAAACTGTCTCGCACACCTCATGTCTTACAGGGACGGCAGGCAGTGTTAATGTCTTTATCCTCTGAGCTGCCAGAAGTACTGGCCAATCAGAGTGAGCAGATCCTAGCTGCAAACTATGGCATGACTGAGCTGTTCGTGAGGATCAGCTCCAAAAGTAATACCAGAAGGGTGTACAACAGTTCCTTTTTCTTCGTGGGAATACTCTCCTTTGACACTGGTTTTTATTGCATCACTATATTTTAAAAAATTTTTGCTTCTTACAGAACAAAATGCTCATTGTAAAATAAGCCACACCCTACAGAACCCATAAAGTTAAAGCCAGCCCTCTGTTTCCGAGTTCCATTCAAATGTAAGTACCACAAACAATGTTGCCCTTGCAGATTTGTCCACGTACACAATGTGATTGTACTGTATCTGAACTTTAAAGTCTGAAACATCTGCTGGCCATCTACAGACTCATGGTGATTGACATCAGCCAGCTCTTGCCAACTGCCCCATATACTCAAGCTACTGGAGAGTTCTGCTGGGAGTGTGCTGGCTCCTACTCCCCCGCCCCCGTGCTGGATTCATCTTGTTGGGTTGGGCATATGGTTTCCACCTATAATTGTCTCTCTGTTTCTTTGCTTTGTGTAATCTACAGAACTGATAAGAAAATTTAACAGCAGAGGTCCACTCATATACCCCCCCTCACTGGGCTCATTTACAATGGATATTTCATTTTGCAATACACAAGTCTTAAAAATAACAAAGCAGGGGCTAGAGAGATGGCTTAGTGGTTAAGAGCACTGACTGCTCTTCCAGAGGACCCGGGTTCAATTCCCAGCACCCACATGGCAGCTCACAACTGTCTGAATATCCAGATCCGGGGGATCTGACACCTTCACACCAATGCACATAAAAATAAAGTTAAATAAACCATAAAATAACAAAGCAGTGGTTACCGAAAACCTGACGTCAAAGCAGGTTGGCTAGATGGGCAGGTCTTACTCCCCCTTACTTCCCTGCTGAACTATATAACCCTTGGGGCTTCCCGTAGCATCTTTGGGCTTCAGCCTGTAAAGCTAAGGGTTGTGTGTGGTTTTAGCTTGTACTCAGATTTTAAAGTCTTAGGAGCCATGTGAGGTGTGGCTTGCCCTGCTAAAACCGCCTTCTATAGACGGTGCTCAGCAGCTTCTGAAAGTCCCTATTTCCAAGACACATTGCAGACGCTAGAGGCGGCTTTTCTGAAAAGTCGATCGAGCCCACAGCAAACTGATTAAATTATCCAGGCTTTGGCTTTTGAGAGACAGGACCCAGGCAGGTCAATCAGTGTGAAGATATTTGCAGTAAATCTAAACAGAGGCCCAGCTAGGAGGTGCTTTCCAGGTCTCCAGCAAGAACTGCTTTCTTACCCTGGAGGAATTTGATCTTGAAAAAAACAAAATCAAACGCCAGAGATATAACTGTGTCTCCGGCTTCCACCAAGGTCAGCTGGAAGTTACTAACTTCTAAAGGTGACTTAATTGGTTGGCCAGGCAATTATTTTGCATGGGGATTTTTTTTTTGTTTAAACAGCCTTATGAGATTTTTTCTTCCTTGAAATTAAATTTAAGGCTGCCTTGAGAAGCTTGTCCTCATGTAGCCCTCCTCAAAGGAAAACCTCCAAAAGCAAGGAACGTCCCGAAGCTGAATAGCAGACAAATGTGCCTTAATTATTTGACTGAAATACATCGCAGGAATAATCTAATTTCCCCCTCTCCATGGCAAAGAATGTAGTTACTGATATTCTCTCTCAAGGGCACATTCTCAGGACTCTGTGAGGACCACAAATTGTTCCTCTTCCCTGCCTGTACCACGTGTCACCACAACAAATACTGCAGCATGAGGCTTTGCTTGACTTCCAAGGAAAACTCTTAGGAGCAGGGAAGATGATGGAAAGGTGTTCTGGGAAGAATAAAGCCTAGGCTTCTGTGACCTCGAACGAGGGTAGAGATTTCTCCGCAGCAGGGAGCAGCTCTGTCCTCACAGTGACCTCAGGTCTGGAGCTAGCTACCTGAGACAGTGTCAGGTCCCACATGCGGAGGGCTCAGTCCCCAAGACTGTCCCCATATCAGCCCCACCCACAAGCCATGGCCTCTTTAGCTTTTTTTTTTTTTTTTTCGAGACAGGGTTTCTCTGTAGCTTTGGAGCCTGTCCTGGAACTAGCTCTTGTAGACCAGGCTGGTCTCGAACTCACAGAGATCCGCCTGCCTCTGCCTCCTGAGTGCTGGGATTAAAGGCGTGCACCACCACCGCCCGGCCACCTCTTTAGCTTCTGAATGATCAGCTGTGAATGGAGGCTCAATCAGCTTGCCTGGTAGAGGAGCTCACAGGACTCAAGGAAATATTGTAGCTACATTTACTTGTTCAAAAGAAATGATATCATTAAAGACAGGCATCAGATGAGAGGCTCATCGGGTGAGGTCTGCAAGAGCCCTGAGAGCTTGAATGTGTGTTTCTGCGGAGCTGGAGAGCTGGCTCTGCCACCCTCTAGGCATATAGCTGGGTCCTCACCTTCCAGCAAGCCTCCTCACCCTTGACTGTCTAGGAGCTCCCGAGATACACTACAACACATCCATGACCGAAACATGGGCGATTGGGCCATGAAAGGATAGCCTCCAAGGCTGATAGACCCAGCAATGAAACCAGCAAGAACCTTCTGGATCCTTCCTGATTTCTCTGTGCAGCATTCCTGCCTCGTTGGCGCAAAGCAGGACCCCTCCTGTTATAGGGGACTAGTCATTAGGGGTCTTTAATTTTAATTGTTTGATTAATTAAATTCATAGACAATTCCTCTTGTACAAAATACATAATTACCACTTTTACTCTGGACCCTCCTATCTCCCTGTCAGTACTCCCCCCACGTGTTTGACTGTTTGGTTTTATGACCCACTGAGATGAACCAGGGCCATCTGTGTAACTATGGCTCTAGAGCTATCTGTTGGAATCAGGCAACTGAGACAGTGGTTCCCATTTCACTGAGGCTGTCTTTGTTCAGTAGTTCAGAGGTAAGACCCCATGAGACTCTCCCCATTCTCGTTGATAGGGATGATTGTATGTGGGCTTAGTGCAGGTGACTAAAGTCATGTGAGTTACTCATTGGAATAGTTAGATCAAGTCTAAAGAAGACGATCTCAGCATGTCTTTAAGAGGAGCACAGCAGTTATGCTAGACTGGCTGGCTAGCCGGCCCCAGAGGTCCCCTACCTCTCCCTTTCCAGAGCAGAAATTACAAGCATGTACCACTTGCCCGACATTTTTATGCGGGTTCTCATACTTGCTAGGCAAGTGTTGTGCCTTCTGAACTGTATGCTCAACCTCAGAGAGTCTCCTTATGGTTAGCTCGTCTTCAAAAAAGGCGAGAAACATGGACAGTGTTTTATTTTCTATGATCAGTCTTGGGGGACAAGAAATTCTGGCTTCTATGTCCTGGTTTGGGGAGAGAAAGAAACAGGGGAAAGAAAAGTGGGTCATAGGGGACACTGCTTCTCGAAGCCTGCTTCTGAGACCCACGCCCCTCACCCCCAATGGCTCTGGCCATTTAAGGAATGGATGGTGACAGGAGTAATGAGCCTGGAACCATGGATGACAGAAAAGCATCATGTCACAACAGGGAAGATCCACGGCATCAATCCACCAAAATAGCTGGAGTTAGGTGGAACCGTCAGAACAGAAGGTAGCTGAGCATCGTTTGGCAAAAGCGAGGATTCTGGAAGTAGACTGACTGCTGACTTCAAATTATCACAGACCAGATGCATGACTTTGGGCAAGGACTTCTTCACCTCTGCATGCTGATTTTCTCATCTGCAAACCAGGGGCCCAGAATCATTCCCGCTTCATGGGATTGCTGCATGCACCACACGAGCTAAGAAAAGTAGAGTGTATGTAGGGCAGCACCTGGCATGCAGCCAGGCTCAAAGACAGGTTAGTATGCAGTCTGTATGCTATGTATTTATTTCTAACACTACATACTCGGATTTGAATGAGACCTTCACACTCACTACAATGGCTATTAATTAAACGAATCAATTTTCCCCAGCAAAACTAGATACCTATATATCCCTCCGTCCGTCATCTATCTATCCATCCATCACCTATTAATCCATCATTTATTCATCTTCTTTATCTATCTACCCATTCATCTATTATCTATAATCTGTCTGTTGTCTATGGACAAATACAAAGGACAGAGGAAAAATTTAATAAACATAGCTAAGAGAAATGGAACAATGGAATGAACATCACTGATATGGATATCAAGGGAAAATTGGGAGCACCTATTCTGACGAGAGCAAACCCAGTCAACCATCATTTCTCCACATGAATAAGGGGAAGTCAAGAATGCAGGAATGTTGTAGAGGTCAGAAACTTCCCTGTCTTGGGTCTTAGAATGTTTTGAGACCAATGGGAACAATAAACAGAGCTTCCTGGGCAGATACAAGACCACAGAGGATTCTGCCCCAATCTCCACCCTCCTGTTGGTTCCTGTAGCATCTGTGACCCTCAAAAGTTCATGCATTATAAACTTAACCCCCTGCCAGGCGGTGGTGGTACACACCTTTAATCCCAGCACTCGGGAGGCAGAGGCAGGTGGATCTTTGTGAGTTCGAGGCCGGCCTGGTCTACATGAGCTAGTTCCAGGACAGGCTCCAAAGCTACAGAGAAACCCTAGCTTGAAAAACCAGAGAGAGAAACTTAACCCCTAATTCATGCATTAATGGCATCTCAAGATAGGGCATTTAGGAGATAATTAGGGTTATATGAAGCCATGAGGATGTACCCCCTCGATGGCATTGGTAGCGTTATCAGAAGAGGGACTAGAACTAGAACACTCGGTCTTCTCACCATGAGATGTCCTCTCCTACTACAATGCAGAGAGCCCTTACCAGACACATGTTCTTGGTCTTCCCAAACAAAGTGTGAGTTAAATAAACTTTTGTTCTTTGTAAGTTACTCATCTGTTACATTTTGTTACAGCAACAGGAATAGGACTTAGACGTAGGAAGCAGACTTACCACTCACATAAACAGCTGCTATTCACCGGGTGATGGGACTGTTTCAGCACTTGGGAATCCTCTCAGATCTGTCTGACTGACCTTAAGAAAGAGGTGTGCGGACTGGAGAGATGGATCAGCAGTTAGGCACACTGGCTGCTCTTCCAGAAACCTGGGTTCAGTTCCCAGCATTCACACGGCAGCTCACAACCATGATTACTGTCCCAGGGGATCTAACGACCTCTTCTGACTTCTGCAGAAAAGCAACCATTTCACTGGTGTACAGCATTCCCATCTATTTCCTGTGAAAGCTCGAGTCCTGCAGGATGAAAAAGCCAAGCTGGCTGCATGGATGAGAGGAAACAGAATTACCGTTTGCTGTATTGATAAGGAATTTCATGTCTTAAGTTCATGGGAGGCGATTCTTGAAGTTCTTTGCTCATCATGGCCTCCATCATGGCTCTCCCTTGGAAAGACCTTGTGACCCTGGGGGCCTCAAAACATGATGCTTTGCTGTCCTGAAGTTTTACATGAGACACACCACAATTTGCAGAACTTCATTCCAGGAAATAATAAATAACAACAATAAAGTACTGCTTTGCAGATAAGAGATACAGTCACCTGTATCCTGACACCTACCTGCTCCAATCAGAATCAGGATGCTATCAGCCTTGACCCTCACTCTGGCAGCAACCACAGACTTGAAGAATCTAATGGTTAGCAGAACAGTAAGAAGAAGAAGGAGGAGGAGGAGGAAGAGAAGAAAAAGAAGAACAGAAGAAGAAGAAGAAGAAGAAGAAGAAGAAGAAGAAGAAGAAGAAGAAGAAGAAGAAGAAGAAGAAGAAGAAGAAGAACTTATATAAACTGGCCCGAGTACTGTCTGACTGAAACCTGCAATTTCTAAGTGTTTCATATATTCTCACAAAATTCTATGGATTAGAATCTGTCACATCATTCAGTTTTATAGGTAAAGGAACTGAGGCAGAAATTAATATCATACCAAAGAAAATATCAAGGCCTGTGATTCCCACCTAGGTGGTCCAAACCCCAGTTCTGTGTCCTTCTCCACCATGTATCATTCCCTAAAAGCTTGTAGCAAAGGGATCCCCAACCTGTAACCACACAACTCCAGGAACAACTCCAGGAAGCCTGGGAACTTCTATATCAGGCAAAAAGAATCCGCAAACAAACACATAATGTCTGAGACATAGTCATACAAATATCAAGGGTGTGTAGATACTTCTGTGAAAATAGAAATATGAAACACGGAACACAATATTATTTTCACTTAACCTGTCTCCATTACAGATTCTGGGGAGAAGCCCAAGCTCTTGGTGATGTATCTAATTACAGTCTCCTTTTCCCTTATTTTGAGACACTGATAGATTTGCTTCTTTATAATATTTTAGGGAAACATAAATCAAAAGATTAAATGAGTATAAATTCTAAACAAAGGCAATTTAAGTTTTTTCTTGAAGCATAGCATAGAGGTTAACACGCACCGCACGCCGTAAGTGAATGGAAGGACGAATTTCATAAATTGAAACTACCACACAGTTGGAATCCAGGTCCAGAAACAGAAGACCATTCACCTCCTAAAAGACCCCTAATCTTTCACCCACAGGGCAACCATTTGTAGTGGGCACAAGAGTGTCCTCAGAATGACATGCTCATGTCCTAACCCTTGGTACCTGTGAGTGAATGTGACCTGGTTTGGAACTAGGATGTGGTCTTTTCAGCTCAATCAAATGAACACAAGATCATATTGGATACAGGTAGACTCGAACCCAATACCTGATAGCCTCATAAAAACAGGAAAGAAAGACAGCACAGAGAGATTGGCTCCTCCCACCCCCATTCCACAAAGACCCATATGTAACATGAGGGCCCTGCTTGTTGGGGTTTCTGTCCCACCCGGTACCCCACAACTGGCAAGCCCCAAAGAAAATCACACAGAGAGTCTACACTAGGTTATAAACTGATTGGCGCATTAGCTCAGTCTTCTTACTAGCTCTTGTAACTTATATTAACCCATTGTTCTTATCTATGTTAGCCACATAGCCAGTACCATTTCTCAGCGGGGCAGCTTACATCCTGCTTCTTAGATGGATGTGCAGGAATGCCAGGGAAGCTTCCTGCTTCCCAGAGTTCTCCTGTTCTCACCTATACTTCCTGTCTGGTTTTCCCGCCTATATTCCCTGCCTGGCCAATCAGTGTTTATTTAAAACATGATTGACAGAATACAGAATTGTCCCCCACCATATATAGATGTGATCATTCATTGATAGAGGCAGACTTTAGGGTAACGCATTTACCCAGGAAGAGACATCGAATATTGCAAGAATCACCAGAAAGCAAGAGAGGCAAGAGAGTGCACTCCCCTAGAGTCGTGAGGGGCTCAAAGCTCTGAAGACACCTTGATGGCAAATGGGCTTCTAGCTTCCAGGTCTGCGAGAGAATAAGCATCTATCGTTTGTGGTAATGTGTTAAGGGACCCACGGAGACCTAATACAGAATATTAGGTTATTCTGCCTTCGAACCCTATAAAACTGGGGTTTTGCCTGTGTTTTACTTTATATGACCGGAAGCATCAGAGCACAGCACTCAGTTCTTCTCCTTTCACCCTGTGGTATTGTTTGTAATTCGCTCACATTTTTTGTGTATAGCTATAAACCTTTCATTCTTTTGTTCTCAGCATTAGATCTAAACAAAAAGGCTCTTGGTGGGAGAACCGCCAACATCACGGGGAGTTTACGACCCACCTTTCCATAAAGGCAGGAACCTTGGCGTGGTGGTTGGAATAGGAATGGCCGCATAGGCTCATACATTTGAATGCTTGGTTGGGATTGGGAGGTGTGGCTTTGTTGGAGTGGGTGTGGCCTTGCTGGAGAAAGTGTGCTACTGGGAGTGGGCTTTGGGGTTTCACACGCTCAAACCAGGTCTGGTATCCCTGACTGTGGATCCGGATGTAGACCTCTCAGCCACTTCTCCAGCACCACGTCTGCTGGGCGCTGCCAGGTTTCCCGCCGTCACGAACTGAGCCACTGAATGTAAGCAAGCCCCATTAAATGCTTTCTTTTACAAAAGTTGCAATGGGCAGGGTGTCTCTTCGTAGCAACAGAACATTGACTACGTCAAGTGCCCTAGTGTGAATGACAGCTGTGGTTACAGCTTGTGCATTCTTCTGGGAAGATCATAATGTTATTTGTCTTGAGTTTCATGGAGGAAGGTCCTTGAGGGTTTCCCACACTGCCGGAGTCTTGGTGCTGAGGCCACTGCCTGGGAAGAGAATAGCATTTGGAGTTGAACTGGGGGATTTTTTTTTTTTTTTTTGGATTTTCGAGACAGGGTTTCTCTGGAGCCTGTCCTGGAACTAGCTCTTGTAGACCAGGCTGGTCTCGAACTCACAAAGATCCGCCTGTCTCTGCTTCCCGAGTGCTGGGATTAAAGGCGTGCGCCACCACCGCCCGGCAAACTTGGGGAATCTTGTGGTGGAAAAAGAGATCAAATTCTAAGGATTGTTCCTTGGGTCTCCAGACCTCCTCCGAGGACTGTCTGGTAAAGTTGTGAAGCCTTCTGTGCCTTCCTGTTCCTGGTTTTAGCAGGAATATTTAAGAACCATAATAAAAGAGATAAAACGTCTTCATACTGGAATGGTATCAAAGGAAATAATGGGGTAATGGGAGTGGGAGGAGGGATGGCTGGGACAGCAGACACTCAGATGACCAAGTCCATGGTCAGGTAGTTTTCTCTGAAGCCTCTTCTCTTCCTCTGCAGACAGCCACTGCCTTCCCATACCCACATGGTCTGTGTTCCCGGGGTCCTTTGTGGCCCTGACCCCTTTTCTTAGAAGGACACTGATCCGATTGGGTTAGGACCACTCTAAAGTTCTCCTTCTCACTGGAACGAATCTTGAAGTTCACTGTCTTCAAATGCAGTCATATTCGAAGGCCCTGGGACAGCATGGGGTGGGGGTGGTTTAAGTGCAACATGACTATGGGGGAAGAGGTATAATTCTGCCCATTCCAGTAAATTCATGTCATTTCTATTTTTAGCTTATGTGGAACTCAGCCCTCACCATAGTGGACTTTCTTACAAACAGGTTTCAGATACTAATGCTGAACCCAATAAAGCCAGCCCTGGCCAATGTTGTGTGCCACGGTCACCGGAAGCTGCGCTGGAAGTTCCCGCTTTCCATTGACCTGGGTTTTGGTTTTATTTACAAAGAAGTTCTGGTTTTGGAATATAGATGGGATCCCTAGCAGAGTTTTAAATGTCTTCCCTAGCTGGGCAGTGGTGGTTGCACACCTTTAATCCCAGTACTCGGGAGGCAGAGACAGGCGGATCTTTGTGAGCTCGAGACCAGCCTGGTCTACAAGAGCTAGTTCCAGCGCAGGCTCCAAAGCTACAGAGAAACCCTGTCTCAAAAAACAAACAAACAAACAAACAAGAAATAAATAAATTTCTTCCCTAGCAAAGTTTGACACCAGCATTTTCAAATGTAGATTTTACTGCTCATGACTGACAATCATGACCACTTTAGAAGGAAAACCTTCCCTGTTCAGTAAACATCCAGCAAGCATTTGATGGAGCAGGCCCCTTCCACGGAGATGCCTCAGTTGCTCACTGTTGGTGCTGCTGGTGGTAGGATGTTCGTTACTGTTTTGGGAACACTCTCTGTGTTTGGATCTGTCCGGTTGGGTTTTATTGAGAGGCTTGTAAAGTGAGACTTTCATTATCATTACTGTATGAAAGCAAATTCCTACAAGGAGGCCTTATGTTGGGCGTCCATCACCAGGTGGTGTTCCTAACCCTGGAACTACATAGATGGGCCCCAGTGGGGTTCAAGGTCCAGCAGATAACACACTTTCCTGGAACATGATTTCCAGGAAGCCTGAGAGACGTAGCGAGAGTGTGTTCCACCTGGGTTCCATCTCTCTGGGAATTATCCCTTGGGCTCCACAGAAGTAGGATTC
>JAQHUG010000261.1:1679571-1697885 GCA_028555095.1 Dicrostonyx torquatus | reverse complement strand
AGGAGGAGGGAGAGGAGGAGGAGGAGGAGAGGAGGAAGAAGAAGAAGAAGAAGAAGAAGAAGAAGAAGAAGAAGAAGAAGAAGAAGAAGAAGAAGAAGAAGAAGAAGAAGAAGAAGAAGATTGAAGGAAGTAGAGAAGAGATCCAGAGAGCACTCAGCTAAAATCTGAAGAAGGGTACAGTGAAGAGGCAGTTAAAATGGAATAGACACTGGTGTCAAAAGCTATAGCATGGTCAAGAAAACCTCTAGACTCTGGGAAGATAGACGAGGAGACCTTTATAGGAGCAGCTTGGAAAGTGTGATGGATTTTAAAACCAAATGCAGTGAAACTACCAAGGAGAAGTAGACATCCAGCCATGAATGGGAATTTGAGAAGAAAATTGCAATATGAACATGCATACCATATAATCTCCTATAATGCAGACCTTCGATCTTGAAGAAGAAAAAAAATAAACCTAATCAGCTGGGGACACCATTTAATTTTGGTGACGACTAAGTGCCAAGTGACATGGGATACAGCCACCTACTTATCCCTGAATAAACAAACATCATAGCTGGCTTAGAAGAAATTACATCCACGGGCTGGGGTTGTGGTTTGGTGGTATATCTTTTGCCTGGCACGCCTGAGGCCTTGGGTTCAGCCCTAGAGAGAGAGAGAGACAGAAACAGAGAGACAAAGAGAGACGGGGTGGGGGAGGAAGAAAATCGGACCAGTGTGACAGTTTTCACTGTTACTTCCTTTCCTCAAAAATCAATAACAGAAGTCTGGCTTATCCTGGGAAACCTCTTTGGCTTCTAAGGATCTAAGTACAAATCTTTAGGTGCTTTTCAGGGGAGCTTCATAGAAAAAAAATGAATTATTGGCTTTTCTTTCTTTCCGGAAAGACAATGCCAGAGCTAGATCCCTGGGAGCCAGATGAGGCCAGTGGAACTGCATCGAGACCCAAGCTGTTTACCTACGATGACAAAGCAGAAATTGACCCCACTCCCAGGTACTGTGGTAAAGATACCTTCTCTGACATAGTGACCTACAGGATCCTTTTGTTGTGATTTCTGTTTTAATTTTTGTCAAGACAGGCTCTCCTCACATAGCGGAGACTGGCCTTTTTGTGTAACTGAGGATGACCTTAAACTTCCGACCTTCCCGCCTCCGCCTCCCTAGAGCTGGGATTACAGGCTTGTGCCCCCACACCAAGCACTGACCTCTCACAGACTTACATGAGAGGAAAAACCCCGACTAGACTGTAGTTAGATCGCCGACATCTTAAACACCTGATTTGGAATTAGGATTCTGTTCGGCTCTGGCCTTCTCAAGAGCAACCACAGAGCTGCTACAGTATCAATAGCATGGGAAAGTCGGCTGCTGGAGAAATAGCTTTCCTGGCTGGCTGGTGGCTAGAATTCCTGGGGTAGTGACCTAAGATTGACCGTGCGGTCACAGTCGTTTTAAACATCAAATGTTCTTGAGAGTTACCCCAGGGGGCTAAAAACTTCTTCCTGAGCCGGGCAGTGGTGGCTCACGCCTTTAATCCCAGCACTCAGGAGGCAGAGGCAGGCGGATCTTTGTGAGTTCAAGACCAGCCTGGTCTACAAGAGCTAGTTCCAGGACAGGTTCCAAAGCTACATAGAAACCCTGTCTCGAAAAACAAAAAACAAAAAAACCCAAACTTCTTCCTGGAGTCCATCTGGGTTGTGTTCTAAGTGAGAAAGCAGCATGATATGGATAAAATATGGGGGGGGGTCGTGGAGAAAGGGCATCTCTAGATAGAACCCAGATTCCAACACCAAGACCATTGGAGCGGGGGCATACACACCCAGCTCATTATTGACCTTAGGGTTGACCACGTGAGGGGCCAATGCTTTAATAACGGCCAAGCAGGGGGCTGGAGAGATGGCTCAGTGGTTAAGAGCACCGGCTGCTCTTCCAGAGGGTCCTGAGCTCAATTCCCAGCAACCACATGGTGACTCACAACCATCTGTAATGAGATTTGGTGCCCTCTTCTGGCGTGTGGGCATACATAGAGGCAGAATATTGTATACATAATAAATAAATCAATAAAAAACACACAAACAAAAAAGATAAAAATGAATGAATAAAAATACCTTAAAAAAAGAAAAAAGAAAAAAAATAACGGCCAAGCAAATCAACGCACACTTCACTTACGGGATTTCATTTAATCCTCATAGTTAGTACAGCTGTGCACTTAGGCAGCGTTGGCCTCATCCCCTTGAGGGAAGTCTAAAGCACAGAGGTTAGGTAAACAAGAGACTTGAAATGAGACCAGAGCTAACTGATGATACTTTTAATAACGAATCGGTCTATAGCATGCACCAAGCCTTTAACTTGTATGACGTTTAACAACTTCCTGAGGTAGGGACAGCTCATACCCCCATTTTATTGAAGGGGAAACTGAAATCGCGAAAGGTTAATGAATTTGCCTGCACGCACACGCCTTGCGGTACCTGGAACACGGACGCACATTTGCTTTGCTTCAGATCTGGGAAAGAGTGATGGGAGACGTTTTTAAAACTTTCTTTAAAACCCTTCACTTTTTGTTTTGTGTGTGTGTGTGTGTGTGTGTGTGTGCGTGTGTGCACGTGCGTGTGTGTGCACGTGTGTGTATGTGTGTGTGTGTGCATGTGTTGCACGTGTGTGGGTGTGTTGGCATTGATAAACAGAAGGAGGCCAGCAGAAGAGGATGCTGGGTGTCTCCCTCTGTCACTCTCTGTCTTACTCTTTCAAGATGGGGGTCTCTTCCCAAACCAGACCCTTGCTGTTTAGAGCACCTGGCTGGCCAGGGAGCTCCCAGGGATGTGCCTGTCTCTGCAAGCCAATGTCAGGTTTCAAGTGTGAGCAGTCATGTCTAGTTTCTTAAGCAGGTTTTGGAGACTTGACCTCGGGTCCTCGGGCTTGCTCACTGTCTTAGTTAGGGCTTCTTTTCCATGAAAAGACACCGTGATCATGATAACTCTGATGAGGAAAACTCTTAGAAGGAAAAGCTTACAACTTCAGGGGCTCAGTTCATTATCACGGCGGGAGCATGGTGATGTGCAGGCAAACATGGTACTGGATACATCTCAGTTTGCAGGCAACAGGAAATCGGCTGAGACACTGGGCAGTATCCTGAGCATAGAAAATGTCAAAGCCCGCCCCCCCACAATGACACACTTTCTCCAATAAGGAAATGCCACTCCCTATGAGATTATGGGGGTCAATGGCATTCAAACTACCACACACAGCAAACACTCTTACCCACTAAGCCAGCTTCCCAGTCGCTACACCTTACTCTTCAACCCACCAGAAAACTAAAAAACAAAGAACACCATGCTGTATATCTTGAATTTCCAAAAATATATTCCTGTTAAAAACAAACAGTACATAATGCCATTCTTTGGATTTTTAAGGCTCCCAAAAGACGGACTCACTCATTATTCCCTTTATTTTGCAAACTGCGAAACCAAGAGTCACATGACTTTCCCAAATACAACTAAGGGGTCAAAAACCATGACCCTTTGATCAAGGCGGGCCCTCAGCTTGATTCCAGATGAAGAGGGGTGGGGCGTTCCTGCAGAATCCAGACCCGGGACTTCAAAACGATGAAATTTTGCCTTCCCTCCTCCCTTCCCGCCCTTGAAACAAAGGTTCATTTTTCACTCCTGAGAAACTCAGCCTTTGCAGCGGGTAGCCTGGGAATGAGTGTGCTTTAAACACTGAGGAGCTGGGGCCGGAGCTGGGGCCGGAGCTGCCTGCACAGGAAAGTGGAGCCATGGATCATAGTGACATCTGAACAACACCTTGGAAGAAGGAGAAGGGAAAGGTCTGTGTTTCCTCTGTCAGGTGCTGCTCTCTGGCTCCAGGGCGGACATGTTCACTTTCTCTCTCAGCAAAGTCACTGGGGGAGTGAAGGACACTGAAGAAATCCCAGACTGAGGCCGGACTGGCATCCTGGCACATCAGGACAGGCTCCCTGAGAAAGCCCTGGGTCTCCTGTCCCCGGCGAGTCTCTTTTCCTCTTCTCTCAGGCTGAGAGCTCTAAAAAGGACAGTGCCTCGGAGCCTTTGCCCCACCTTTATTCAGCCAGCCTCAGTCAATCAACTTTTCCTTGCGTGTGTAGGTCAGCGCTTGTTTTTGCTCGTCTTCAAGCTCTCTGATAACGTTTAAAATAAAATTAAAACCACAGCGAGAAGCCATTTTCTATTTTCCAAACACTAAAAGGTTTTCTAGGAGTAATCACTTAAAATTCATGGAATGATATCCTCAAAGTCAGCAGGCAGAAATAAAGAGTGGCACACAGCTCGTCAAGGGCCCTAAAATATGCATATTACCTGATCCACTGATTTTCTTGAAAATTTAGCCTAAGAAATGAACAGGAAGATAAACCATGATTGATGGGAAAGAATTCCAAGGCAGTCTGATGAAATCTACATTTGAAGTCTGTCCTGAACCAGCTCCACCTACGCTCACCTCTGTGCAAATTTTTACACACACACACACACACACACACACACACACACACACACACACACATGGTTTAACCGGCATCTCCTTACCCATCACAATCCCCTGGCCACCACAGAAAGGAGAAGTCTGGAGTTCTGACCCAAGTGGACCCAAACCGGACTCTTCAGACACCCTTTGCCAATCAACATTTACTAGGAGAGAGGCAAATAGCTATTTTTCAAGTTGGGTTCCTCAAATGCATGGGAAATGGTGCAGATAGGGACATCACACATCTTCTACACGGGATTGGCTACATAAATTGTGGAGCCCTGCAAGGAACCGCAGGGCTGTGGCCCCGGCAGCTGCAGCAGCAAACACGCTGTGTAGAATGTCCTGCTAAGATCACATCCTCCCTGGATCTGCCATGTTCTCTCTCATTTTCTAATCAAACTCCTAAAAAAAAAAAAAAGACTAAACTCACCATCCCTCTCTCATTTTTTCTAGAATTTAGCAAACTTGATCTTTTCAAAGCCACTAGGAACTTTCATCTGCCTGGTCTGTTAGCCTAGCCCTTGCGTGCAGCATTTGGTGCAGGTTTCCATGCTGCTGGAATTCTATTTCCCCATCTCCCACCCTACCCCGTCTCCCACCTCACCCCGTCTCCCACCTCACCCCGTCTCCCACCTCACCCCGTCTCCCACCTCACCCCGTCTCCCACCTCACCCCATCTCCCACCTCACCCCGTCTCCCACCTCACCCCGTCTCCCACCTCACCCCGTCTCCCACCTCACCCCATCTCCCACTTCACCCCGTCTCCCACCTCACCTCATCTCCCACCTCACCCCATTCACCGTTTCTCAAATCCTGGTTCCCTGCCATCCTCCCTACTTAGAGATACTGCAGTGTCCCAGAACTCAGTCCTTTGACTTTTGACCCTTTCTTTTCATGCTCCCTAGTAATGTCGACACATCACGATGGTTTTCGACATTTCCAGCTGAAATGTTGCGTGGGGTTTTTCCCTGACTCCCACACCAAGCTGCCAACTCTGTTTCTTCATTTGGCCGTCCAATAGGCATCTCAAGACCAGCTGAGTGTCTTAATCCCCCCTATGTCCCAATACTTATCCTAAAATTTACCCTTTCTCTATTTTTCCAACCTAATCAAACAGCCAACCATTCACTTTGTTGTTCAAGTTCATATCCAAACAGCAGCTCCCCCTGCATGATAGGGAGATGGTCTTCTGGTTTTCTTGCAACACTGAATAGGCAGCCTGGATCAGAAGGAGGCATCGAGCCAATCACGGAAGGGAGAGAATTCAGGAAGAGTAAGCACAGACTATGAATTTAAGGCAATGTGTACAATATACCAAGACCTTGTCAATAAACAAGACAAAGTAGAAATACAGGAGTGAAAACAGGACACTGTACAGTGTTTGGGTCCTGATGACCAGAAGGCAAGGCAGCCAAGAGCAGCTGCAGTTTGGCCAAATGCAAGTGCATGTGTACATGCTAGCAGAACAGGCGTAGTGCCTGACACCATCACATGTTCTTCCCCAGACCACGCTGTACCATCTGGGATGAAGGCCGGTTGAGAATGACATCAGGCATAGCTCAAACGTCCCTCTCTTTATGACTACTCCGGAGAAAGCACGGAGTATTTCTAGGACTTGGGAAAAGGGCGGAGGACTCGGCCCCCTGATCCTTTCCAGTCCAGGCGAAGTGCCTGACAGGATTGCAGCCGGATGTCTTCCGCACAGCGATGGCAGTGGCTGGAAGCAGTCGGCGCGAGCATGTAAGGCAGCAAGCGTGAAATCTTGGAATTCTTCACCAGCGTAATGTTCGACTGGGTAACCTGCCTTCGGGGCCCGGAGTTTTGGGGGTTGGTCTTCATTAGGGCTTCCATTTTTATAATAAAACACCACCTGATCGAAAGCAACCTGGGAAGGAAAAAGTTTGTCCCAGCTTACACTTCCGCATGAAAGTCCATCATCCGAGAAAGCTGAGAGAGAAACTCGAGGCGGGAACCGAACAGAGGCGGTAGAGGAGTGTGCTTCCCTTGCTCGCCATGGCTTGCTGGACCTGCTGGGTCCATCAGCCCAGGGATGGCTCCACCCACAGTAAACTGGGACTTCCCACATCAATCACTAACAAAGAAAATCCTCTGTAGATTTGACCACAGGTCAGTCTGACGGGGCTCTTTCTCAGCTGAGGTTTCTTCTTCTGAGATGACTCTAGCCTGGGTCAGTTTGGAAAGAAAAAAAAAAAAAAACTAACCAGGACGGTTTCTATCTGTCTCAAACTTTCTGTGGGCAAGACTCATAACTGAACTGCATCTTAGTCAGAGGTTTCCACAGATAAGAAACCCACAGTGTGGGGTGGGAGTCGAAGGGCAAGCAAGCTGAAGAACTAGCTCATGCAACTGCAAAGACGTGGCAAGCACACAGAATGCTGGGATTGGGCCAAAAGGCTGAGGAAGGCGTGACCATCCATCCGCACAAAGCTCATTGGCCAACAGAATCCTTCCTTGTTCTGGGACCTCAATCTTTGCTGGATGGATCGCCGTATGAATTTCCTACAAAAATAGGTTTGAACGCAAGAAAAAGAACAAGCTACTTTAAATAAAAGCACGAAGCGTATGCTTGCTTGAGAAGGGAAGGAGAGCAGAGAGGAGGGGTCAGGAGACAGAAAAGAATGACAAAAGAAAAATAGTCCTCCTCTTAGAAGCCTCCTCTGGGGTTGCTTTTAATATTTGCGTATTTAGTTTATTTTTTTATGCATGCATATGTATGCCTGGGTACATGTATGAGCACCATGTACATTCAGGATCTCTCAGAAGTCAAAGGGCATCTGATCCCACAAACTGGAGCTACAAGCCGTTGTGCACAGCCATGGGAGTGCTGGGAACTGGACCCAGCCCTTCCGGAAACACGGTCTGTGCTTTTGCCCACTGAGTCATCTCTCCAGTCCCCTCCCTCTGTGCCTTGCCCAAGTCACCAGGGTAACTTGAGTCCTTTGCTCCTGAATTCTTCACGCGTGCTGTCATCTGCTATTTGACCCTTACTGTCTGTCTTTCTGTCTGACCTCTGAGACGGAATCTGATTAGCCATATAATAAATGTTTATAGGAAAAGACCAAGGCTTTCCTCCTAGTGGATGAGCAGATTGCCTCTGTGTTCATTTCTCAAAGTTAGCCTGTCATTCTGTGTTTATAAAATCATAAATTCTAGAGCAGGATGGCATCTGGAGGTTCATCAACTCCACCTATCTGGGTACTGGGAAATCAAGGCCCAGAGATGTTGAGCAGAAATGAGCCTCAGCTCATCTATTCCCACCACTTTCTCTGAAGCATCATGGGAAGACAGCATAGCAGGATCCCAGGCAGGATATCTATCGAATCTCCTCCTGCAGACAGAGAGGGTACACCTCTCTCCACACCCTGCTCATTCATTACTATGGGATTTAATGGCTCAACTTAATTGGTGTTAAACAAAATGGCTCACGTGGCTGAGCTGGCTCTGGTGAGGGATCAGCAAAAAAGAGACTGGAGTTTCTTAGATAATCATCAGGAGCTGACCCTGAAGGGCTAAGACACGGGGCCAGTTTTGGACGACGGTTCTGATTGCTGGATAAATCACAGCAGGAAATGGAAATGAGTGGTGTGGGGGGCACAGGCAGGGTACATTAAGGGGAAGCAAGCAGTCCTTTCTACCTTAGAGAAATCATTGCATCCAAGCAGAGAGGATCGTGCACGCTGTCCAGGGAAATAAGGAGGGACGAGGGGAAAGAAACGTATATATGAGATACATAAGTCAAAATGATAAAGTGGTGGTAGAGGAGGTGCAGAGTTAAAAGGAAGGGAGAGGAGGATAGCTGAAGATAAAACTGAACGGAGACGCAGATTGCAAGAACAAGAAAAAGAATCAGAAATATATTTACCTCTCGATAGCTCCTTGGCTTGGTGATTTTATCCGTAGAGTCTTTTTCATGTCAGGTTAAAATGACATGGCCACAAAGCACAGAGCTCCTGTCTTTTCCCCTTGCCAGCCGATGCCCAGAGGATGCAAATGTGATAATAAGAAATGATCAAAGGACAACATTCATTGTAGTCATAGATGTCAATAAATCATAAATAACTTATGCTGGGTGTGGTGGCGCATGCCTTTCATCCCAGCACCTGGGAGGCAGAGGGAGGTGAATCTCTGTGAGTTTGAGGCCAGCCTGGTCTATGGAGTGAGTTCCAGGACAGTCAGTTTCTCTATACAGAGAAACCCTGTCCCAACATTATTAATTATTAATTAATTAATTAGCACAAACTTATCCATTGATTTCAAACACTGACTGAGTATTTAATATGTACCAGGCACTGTGCAAGACGTAGCACTGGACAGAATTGCTGCAGTTCCTACTCTAACAAGGGGACAATGTGATACACTATACAGCCACATAAAAGGAATTTGGGGTATCAGCCACGTTAGTAGAAAGCCTAAATAAAAGAGACTCAAACAAATAGAGGCTGTTTTTTTCTCATGTAATAAACTCAAGCAAATACTGATGCACTTTTTATGCATGAAAAACTATGAATGTAGATGGCATATAAAAGATGCAACTCCTCAAAATCACACAAAGACCCAGCATGCATCTGTAGATCTAGACAGGCAGTGTGGCCCAGAGCTCCACGCAGGGATGTCCACCCCAGGTTGCTTGAATTGGCATTAGCTTAAAAGCCCTTATCAAATATTATTCTTAAATTTTGGCCCTGCTATGCATTAGCTGCCTAACATTGAGAAAGGAGCTCAACGTCTCTCCAGTTCTTCAATTTCTTATCAGTGAAGTGGACGGAGATAGCAGGGCCTCTCGCCGAAGTCGCTCGTAAGAATTAATTTACGCGAACTGCCAGAATAGCACAGTGGGCATGGGAGAGTCGTTGAAGAGCTGCTGTTACTGTCCTGCCGGCTTTAATGGGTTGAATTTTTATCCTCACTCTTGGCCTCTCATGACCTGTGTCAAGGAGGACACCCAGCTTCAGGCACCATGAGATGCTCAAGACAAGAATGAGAGGAAGTAAAGAGCCTGCACGTTAAAGACTGGTTTTTTTGAGACAGGGTTTCTCTGTGGCTTTGGAGCCTGCGCTGGAACTAGCTCTTGTAGACCAGGCTGGCCTCGAACTCACAGAGATCCTCCTGCCTCTGCCTCCCGAGTGCTGGGATTAAAGGCATGCGCCACCACCGCCCGGCGTGGAGGGTCTTTAGATCACTGAGGATACTCTTGAAGATTATGAGGCCCTGACCCTTTCTCTTCTGCTTCCTGGCCACCATGTAAGCACTTTGGCTCTGCCATGGGCTCCTACTGTGATGTGTTGTCTTATCACAGGGCCGACAAGCAGAAGGACCCATTAGTCATAAACTTCAACCTTCAAGACAGTGAGCCAATTTGGACTGTTCAGACTATAACCATCTCAGGTGTTTGTTACAGTGACGGAGCCCGTTGACTGCTACAGTAGCTGAATACATCGCTACTATGTTGCCATTCCTAACTACAGCTCAACTTCCCAGAGGTACCCGAGTGATAAGCAGCCCTCGCTGACCACAGCCGGCAGTTCTCTTGCGCCCCCGACTCTCTCCTGAGCTTTCTCTTTGACTGGTTGTCTCTGCTACATTCTACCCAGCTGTTCCATCCCTAAGGGCCCGAAATGATTTGGGATAAGATTAAATTGATTGACTTTGAGGAAAGCAGGTTGCTCTTCAGAATGCACGCCTCTCCGCCCCCACAATATGTCTCTCCCGTGCATCTGCTGAGCAACCCTAACGACACAAACCAAGAAGGCGCTGAAGCAGGTCCAGGCAGCTGTGGGAACTGCGCCCCCACTTGGACCATGGGATCCATAAGATCCAACACTGCTTGACAGATCGCTAGCTAATGGGTGGTGATGTCTGAAGGCTTTAGCAGGTCCCCTAGAGGTCAGTGGTCTTACTCCACCTGGGGGGTCACTATCAGACATCCTGCATATCTGTATTTACACTATAATTCTTAACAGTAGCAAAAGTAAGGTTATGAAGTAGCAATGAAGTAATTTTAAGGTTGGGGGGGAAGGGGTCACCACAACAGGAGGAACTGTGTTAAATGGTCGCAGAACTAAGAAGGTTGAGAATCACTGCTATGGTGAAGAGAGAGAGAGAGAGAGAGAGAGAGAGAGAGAGAGAGAGAGAGAGAGAGAGAGAGAGAGACTGTTTCTGGAGGACCTCCCCTGATCTAGGTGAGCACATTCACACACATATGCACGCACGTGCGCACGCACACACACACACGCACACACCCCTCTTGGTCCTGTTTCTGAAGAACCCTCCCCTGATCTAGGTGAGCACATTCACACACACACACACACGCATGCATGCACACCCATGCATGCGCACCACACACACACACACATGCACGCACGTGCACACACACTCCTCTTGGTCCTGTTTCTGGAGGCTCCTCCCCTGATCTAGGTGAGCACATTCACACACACACACACACGCATGCATGCACACCACACACACACACCTCTTGGTCCTGTTTCTGGAGGACCCTCCCTGATCTAGAACACTTCTGTGATCCTTTTCTCTCCATGTCCTAGTCTGGTTTTGCTTTCGATCACTCTGATAAACACGACGACCCAAAGCAACTTACAGAGAAAAGGGTTTTATTTCATCATCTACTTTCCAGTCCATGGTTGAGAGCGACTAAGGCAGGAACTCAGAGCTAGGAACATTGGCTTGTTTTCCACTGCTTACTCAGCCTGCTCTCTCATAGAGACCAGGATTCCTGCCCAGGGGTGGCACTACACACGTTGGAGTGGCTATCCTGTGTTGATCGTTGCTCAGGATGATGTCCGATTTAATGAAGGTAACTCCCCAACTGAAGTGCCTTCTTCCCAGATGATTCGCGTTAGTAAAAAGTTGGCAAAAAAGTAGCCCCCAGATCTGGTGACTGCAAGTGTTCCTCGGCTTGTGGCTGTACCATTCCTGTTTCTTCACCTTCTCAGCGTGCCGCCTCTCCTCCTGTCTTTTATCAGGACGCTCGTCACTGGATTTGGGAGCCATCCGTTAATCCAGAGTCATCTCATTTTGAAATTCTTATCTGTGTCTGAAAAGAAGCTTTTTGAAAACTAAGTTCACATTTATAGCGTCCAGGGATTAGAATGCGGGCCTGTCTTTTTAGGCCACCGTTCAATCCATCGTATCTCCTCACAGACCATTCTCCTTACATAGGGAGGGAGAATTTCATATACTAAGTCACTCAGTGGCACTCCTATACACCTTAAAAAGTTGCAATGGACTTCCTTTGTGTATTGGTCAGAATTCTTTGGAGTCACAGAGCTTAAGGAATGAATCACTTTCTCTCTCCTCTCTCTCTCCACATATATATATATGTGTGTGTGTGTGCATGTGTGTACACATATGTATGTGTATGTACATATATGTACGTGTGCACATACATACATATATATACGTATACACACACATATATATTTTATATATATATATACATATATGTGGGATATATTGGAATGACGTACAGGCTGCAGTCCAGCTAACCCAACAATGGCTAGCTGTGAACAGAAAGTCCAAGAATCCAGTAGCTTCTCAGTCCCACAAGACTGGATGTCTCAGCTGGGCTTCTGTATATTCTGGAATCCTGAAGAAGTGGGTTCCAATGCCAGGGAAGGAACAAATAAATGTGCTAGCAAGGTAAGGACAAACAGACAGAGAGCAAACACTTCCTTCTCCTACATCCTTATATAGGCTTCCAGCAGAAAAGTGTGGCCCAGGTTAAAGGCATGCCTTCCCACGCCTCGAGATCCAGATCAAAGGCATGTGTTTTCCTAGCTCGAAGGTCCAGGCTAGAAGTGGGTTCGCCCACTTCAAACCAAGCAGGAAATCTCTCACGGGCGTTCCCTCCATTTCTGCACTGTAGTTCATTTCAGACATAGTCGAGTTGACAACCAATCACGGCCATCACACTTTGTGTTCAAAACAAAGTCACCCTGCACAGCTCCCTGACCTCACCCCCTGCCTCCCTGAACTCCCGCCTGGAAACCCAGCACACTTATTTCCCCTTGAACAGGCTCCCCTTCCTGTGACTCCACATTGTCATTCTCGTCGTAGCTCAAACCTCACCTCCTCAGCAATGGCTTTCCCAGCGCACTCAGCCTAAACTCTAATATTTCCCAGGTTCCCTACCTCTGTCTAGATTATGCATTTGTTTATTGGTTTACTCCCATCATCCAGGATTATAAAAATTTCATCTTTTTCACTGTGCTATTTCTCATTGCCTAGCCACAGTAGAGGCATGAAAAATCCCCGTCTGTAACAGAAAGCACTTTGAAAAAATAAGCAGCTAGACTCTAAGATGGATTTGTTTCCGTAGCTGTTTTCTGGAGGCTGAAGCCCAGAGCTGAAATCAAACAGCATTAGATAGGCAAATTTTTAAGCTCAAACTTTCCAGAAGCTTCTAGACATTGGGCTCATTGACACCCAGGCAGGGATTTCTGAAAGGGTCCATCACTGGCACACAGACCTCATCTGGAGCTCACCCTGCTTACATTAGATACATAGCTATGAGAAGGAAGGAGGGAAAATAGTATGTCAGGAAGGTCAGTGTTTGTGGGAGGAGAACAGCTCTTCCTGGATGCCAGGAAACGCTTTTGTAACATTAAGTGACATGGAATGAACAGAGCTCTCCAAAGCCCCATGTTAAAGCCCTAACTCCTAGCGCAGTGGAATTGGACATGGAGCCTTTAGAAGATAATTGAGCCAGGTGGTGGTGGCAGAGGCAGGTGGATCTCTATGAGTTCAAGGCCAGCCTGGTCTACAGAGTTAGTTCCGCCGGCGTTGGTGGTGCACGCCTTTAATCCCAGCACTCGGGAGGCAGATGCAGGCGGATCTCTGTGAGTTCGAGGCCAGCCTGGTCTACAAGAGCTAGTTCCAGGACAGGCTCCAAAGCTACAGAGAAACCCTGTCTCGAAAAACAAAAAAAAAAAAAAAAAAAGAAAGAAAAGAGTTAGTTCCAGGACAGGCTCCAAAGCTACAGAGAAACCTTGTCTTGGGAAAAAGAAAAAAAAGGAGATAAATGAGCTTTAAAAAATGCCATGAAAACAGGTCCCTAGTGACTGTATTCATATCCTTTAAAGAAGACGGAGATCCAAATGGCTTAGGAAGGTAGCAGGCACATTAACCTCAATCTTCCAACTTCTGGAGCTGGAAAACTTAAATATCTGCTATTTAAACTGCCCTAACTATGGCCTTGGGCTATGTCATCCCAATGAGAAAAGCAGCCCCTTCTCTAAGGACTTAGTTTTTTATCTCTAATATCTGTTGGTCTTGTTATCAAGGCAAGCATAATGTGGCAAGACCTCTTGGAGAATGTTCTAGAAACCTAGAAAAGGCATATCAACTTTTTCATTTCTCTCTCTATTGTGAGGAAAAAAATGGGTGCTTGGTGGGTGCAGCCTTAGATTTCAAGGTCTTTGGTTTTTAAAACAAAAATGCTGTTTGGCCAGGCAGTGGTGGCGCACGCCTTTAATCCCAGCACTCGGGAGGCAGAGGCAAGCGGATCTTTGTGAGTTCGAGACCAGCCTGGTCTACAAGAGCTAGTTCCAGCACAGGCTCCAAAGCCACAGAGAAACCCTGTCTCAAAATACCAAAAAAAAAAAATGCTGTTTATTTGGCTAGAATGACAGGCAAGCATCTTGGTAGAGCAGCAGAAGGACAAAATTCCCCTAGTACACTATGACATGACCTGGATGAAGACAGGACAGGCCTCCACTCACCCCAGTCTTCTGTGGCCTTCGGGTGATACACAACACTTTAGATAATTCTGAGGTTTCAAGCAAAACCAGTGTAAATAGGCCAGCAGCTCAAATAGCAACATAAGCAAGAAAATCCAAGAGCCAATGGGCCAACTAAAGGAATGTTAACCAGGGGGAGTGGTCATCAAGGATGAAAGATAAGAGGCCATCACTACCATTAAGTAGAATCAGGCTGAACAGAAGTAAAAAGACAAGGAGTCCACTCTGTTCTCTCCGTGAGCAGTCTCAGAAGAAGCCTTGGGCCCAGCCTGCCTATCTATGCTCAGAATCCCCTGGAGGAAGGATGGGTTGTCTCAGGATCATCTCTGGCCCTCCACTCCAGCCTCACTAGGGCTGTGGAGAGTCTTCTGTGTGGGACCAAGAACAGAGCTCTCAATCAAGTCTGACAAAGAGCGGGTCCATGTAGACTCTAGGACTATTCCTAGAGCAGAAAGTTAGTAAATCTGCCCAGTAAATCACTGAGGGAGCCCTTGGGGTGGGGGATATGACATAGCATAGTTGGAAGCGGCAAATAAGAAAAATGAAAGTTCAGAATGGCGTTACACTGAAAAGGACTGGGATCCTGCAAAGAACTAATTCAATACACATTATCGCAAATGTGGGCTTCAAAACAGGACTGTGGAGTTTCTGTGAGGCAAAGGATGCTCCATCATTTACACAAAGAGGCAGGCTGCAGAATGGGAAAATATTTTTACTAACTACACATACAGTAGAGGACTAATATCTAAAATACATAAAGAACTCAAAAAACTGGACATAACTGGACATCAAGAAAACAAACGACTCAGTTTAAAAATGGGGGACCAGAACTAAACAGGGAATTCTCAAAACAGGAAACAGAAACGACTGAGAGACACTGAAGGAAATATTCAACATTCTTAACCATCCATCAGAGAAATGCCAATACAAAGTTCTTGGAGATTTCATCTTATGCTAGCCAGAATGGTCAGCATCAATAAGACAGACGGCAACTTATGTTGATGAGGCTGCAGATCAAGGGGAGCATTCATCCGTTGCTAGTGGAGGTGCAAACTTGTACAGCCTCTGTGGACATCCCTGTGGCAGTTCCTCCTCAGGAAGCTGGGAATCGATCAACCTCAAGATGCAGCTAGACCGCTCTTGGGCATATAGCCAAAGGATGCAATAGAGACACTCCCTCAGCAGTTTTTACTGATGCTCTGGTCGTTGTAACCAGAAGAATGGATAAAGAAAGTGTAATAGGGGCTGGAGAGATGGCTCAGAGGTTAAGAGCACTGACTGCTCCTCCAGAGGTCCTGAGTTCCATTCCCAACCACATGGTGGCTCACAACCATCTGTAATGAGATCTGGTGCCCTCTTCTGGCATGCAAGCATACATGGAAGGAATGTTGTATATATAATAAATAAATAAATCTTTAAAAAAGAAAGAAAGAAAGAGTGATAGCCAGGCGGTGGTGGCGTACACCTTTAATCCCAGCACTCGGGAGGCAGAGGCAGGTGGATCTCTGTGAGTTCGAGGCCAACCTGATCTACAAGAGCTAGTTCCAGGACAGGCTCCAAAGCCACAGAGAAACCCTGTCTCGAAAAACAAACAAACAACAAAAAAAAAAAAAAAAAGAAAGAGAGAAAGAGTGATACATTTGCACAATGGAATAATACTGTCATTAAAAACCGACATCTTCAAAATTCGCAGGTAAACAGACGGAACTAGGAAACTGTCATCCTGAATGAGGAAACCCAGAAAAATAAATACGATATGTATTCACTTAATGAGGATGTTAGCTGCTAAGTCTTCGACAACCAAGCTACCGTTCTTATAAGCATAGGTTAGGTATAGAGTAAGGAAAACCCTCCCTAGGGGGTACCTGGGGGCTTGATGGCTGGCCCACAGGCAGAAACATAACATCCTTCACAAGAGCCTCCACGTGAGCACCGGTGCAGGTGCAGACACACACACGGGTGGAAGCACGTGTGCACACGTGTATACACACACACTGAAGAATTTAGATATAATCTATTGGTCTCCTTACTGTCTCGCAAGTTCAAAGCTCCCTCGCTGGCTCTCTAACGAGCCCCCGCACCCAGCTGCTGTTCTGTCCGGAACACTCCAGCTTCCTCTTCACCCTGCTGCTGGGTTCGTTCTTGCTCCTTGGCCCTTTGTCACTCGCATGTGAAATAATTGACTCATTTTCTCCTCCCTTCAAAAAAAGGTCTCATCTGCTTTGTTCGCTTCTACGCCTTTCTCCTGGAACCCTTCCAAGCACACAGGACTCCACGCTACAGGGTTTATAAACTACGTGGCTGATCAGGGAAATGGTGATCGGCCTGGCAGAAATGAGACCCGAGACTGACTCACTAGCTGGCGTTTGTCCTCTGTTCTGCTAGAGGCATGGATAGAAAACCAGAAGAACAGATTAGCATCACGAAATGGTTAACAGATTCAGTGATTTGAAACCAAAGGCTGCAAGCTAAGGTCTTACATAACAGCTACCTGCTCGCCTCCCAACTCCGCCGTTCTAAAAGAACTGTGGGTGCCAGTATGCACAAGCAACCGCGCAGACCTCGAGAGTCAGGCCAGCTAAAGTGAGACCCTCTAAGGGGGACAGAGCAAAGCCTTTGCCTTCAAGAAAAGGCAGGAGAATGGGCGCGATTTTGCTTCCAAGCCTCAAGGTGTTGGTTTCTACGGTAAGGTAATCTCGTTCTTAGAGCGCCACCTACTGGTGAAGGGCTTTCTGGCAATGGCTAAATTCTGCTTGTACAAAGTACCTAGTCTTGACTCCGGCGGGTTTTAGAAAAGATTATCGCACGGTATTTAAAAACAAAATCTCTCTCATGAAGGGGGTTTCTATAGCAGATTTACCATTTAAAAAAATAGGAAGAAGAGTTTTCTGGGCCTTAGGTTTTATAAGAAACAAACAGGCCTTTTCATTTGCCTTCTCCTTTGACTGACTAACCAAAGCTGAACGGAGAGATTTACATTTTAACTGCAGCGAGGGGGACACCCTGCTTTAAAGAGTCCCCAGAGAGAATCTTTTTCTAAGGTCAAACAAGCACTCCATCGTGTTTGCTTTTAAATTCAGCCTCCTATTTAATTTGCTCCAAATTCGGGCCCACCTGTTCTCATAACATGGGTTCTGGGCAGATTTAAATGACAGCTGCTCACTCACACCCTCTTAAAAAAAAAAAAAAAAAAAAAAAGCCAAATCCACTCCCAGCCCATTCCGAGCCTGCAGCGAAACCTGTGGAAGAGATTATTTACGAGGTGTTTTGCGTGCCTGGATCTGGGGGTGGGGGTAGCCCAGACAGACGCCACACTCTTGCCTTGCCCTACCATCCTACCTTGTCCCGTGATGTGCTCAGCAGCCACCCCTCCAGGGTGCTGAAAACTCACCGTTTAGATTCCCTGATGCTGCTAGCCCATCCCCCAAATAAACAGAAGAATTTTTGTGTGAGAGCCATAAGGAGGTTAGTAACTAAGGGGGAGGGGAGGGAGGGTATTGCTTCTGACTTCGTTATGGACCAGGCAGGGAAAGAGAACTCTAAGAGACTGATATGGTTGGACCTGGTAATAACGTTATTCATATAACCAAGATCATTGAAGGCCAGGAGCCTTAAAGATGGTGTTATACACTCTCTGCCAAGAAAAGATGGCTCTAGGGGCTTCGAATATGATCTTAAGTGTAAGCGTTTTTATTGTGAGTAAATCAGAAAGAACTGATTTTTAAATCTCAGTTATACCTCTTTGTCCTTTAAGATGCAGGGGAAATGGTTTATCCTCCATGACTT
Source organism: Dicrostonyx torquatus (assembly GCA_028555095.1). Lineage (NCBI taxonomy): Eukaryota > Metazoa > Chordata > Mammalia > Rodentia > Cricetidae > Dicrostonyx > Dicrostonyx torquatus. The sequence continues at coordinate 1,679,832 of JAQHUG010000261.1, read as the reverse complement.
GATCCTCTCAGTCATAAAATAGAATGATACGAACACTCTCCTGTAGGTTGTCAAGATGGAGCGAGAATTCTTACGAGGCTTCAGGACACGGTGGTGGCCATTAGGGTTAGTGACCCAAATGTCATTTTCCTTTAGTCAACCCTGACAAGGACATTCAAAGGCCAGAAGGAGACAGTAGAAAGGACATCGGGTTAGAGCAGCAGACTGAAGGCTCCGTCCATGAATGCAAAATTATTATTATTATTATTATTATTATTATTA